>NTHP01000407.1:598024-608381 GCA_003416845.1 Oplegnathus fasciatus | reverse complement strand
TTTGAGTCACAGTGGGCAGAGGTCCAATTTGCAATGAATTGCATCCAGTCCATATGTGTGAACAGGGCATAATATTTTCAATGTAAAGCATCCGGGAACGTCTCCCATGCAATAGATAAGACAGTCCCAAATGGGGCTAATTACAGCCTAGTCCCCCAAATTTGATTGACTTGTCTGCACTTTTTGCTATACACTAGCTTTTTAGGCACTTCTACCAGTATACTGACTTATCAGTTTGTGCATTCCAGGAAATATCTGTTGAGTAATTGTTTGATACAGTGGTACTGACTTATTACAAGCATTTTCCCTAAACCTGCCCAATCTACTTCTATTTCACTTACTCATTCCAAGCGTTTCCCAGAGATACTTTAGAAAAGTTATGTGAACTTTGAAACAAAGTGTATAATTCAGCTGGGGGTTAAACATGTCTATGGGTCATGGAGGTGCTCCTTAAACTATTAACATCACTTCAATTTTGGGCGGGGACATTGGTAATGAGTTGCCTTTAAGGATGCATTTAAATGACAGCATTTGATACTTGCAGTATTTTGGCAGCCACTACTCAAACTACAGTTCTACCCCCTAAAAGTACTATATGTAACAATTTACATGTATTAATCATTTTTTATTGTCAATGTGTAACATAACTTAAAAAATGAGACCTTCCCCGACTTTCTCGGTTGCCTATAACAGCCTGTGGACTGATTTCTATGTAAAGGACTTGGGACGGTTTTTCCAAGAAAATCCAACAGATGTGATGTTTATGCACGCTCCAGAGTGCCTTGTCTCTCTTCAGCTCCCTACAGTACTTACTGCTGCGTCTCTCAGTGAAAGCTAGACAAACAGCGATTGATAAAGCTGGCTAGCAAGCTATCAACATGATGCCTGTCAATCACGTTCAGTCTCGTGTGTGTCATATCACTGCCCAGGATGCTCGCTCGTGCCTACGAGTGCAAGCACAATGCGAGTGTGAGCAATAGGATGCTGACTGCAGTTCACTTAATGGCCACTGGTGTCAGTAATAACAAGCACTTTCTGATTGTTACATATTGCACTTTTAATGTTCTTATTTTCATAAGTTAGAGCTAGTAGAATAGCTAGAATGTGTAATAGCAGAATAACAGAAAAAATGTTCAATCTCTAAAGGAATTAATTCAGTGATGATTATTAATGTCTTGAAAAGACATGAGAAAAACTATTATAAAAACCCAGAAAACTATGCCAGTGGGCACATCACATGGGCAGTACCCTCTGTCACAGTCCGACTTGTGTATCTACACTGCCCAAAACTAAAAGTTCCAAAAAGCAAAACTGAACTGAAAGAGCAGAAATGAGACAGAGGGGGGCTGCATTGTTAGGAACATGTGACAGGAGCAGGACAACCATAAATAGGGGTGTTTATCCAAACTTTGAGTCCTTAATTACATTGTTTAATGAATCAAGACCACTTCACCTACGATGTTGTAAATCAAATAGGGGCACTACAGATTACAATAAGTAGGAATATTGTGGCTGATCTTGGTATTTCGGACATATGTATTTCTCATTCAGTTAAGTGACGCTTTTATGTCATTAATTGTATTTACAGCCAGACAGAATGTTCAGACAGAAACCTTAAAACAGCAAAATGACAAGAAGAGCACAATAACAGCGAGAAGATCAATTACACATTCAATATCTTAGTCCCGTTACCTTTTTCATGTTGGCACCCACATAACTCTTGGCCTCTTCTTTAAACTGTGGTAGTCTGGAAGAAAAAAACACCCATATAATTTAATCAAGACAGTGTTTGGGAAAACAATCTTCTGACATAAATCTCTCCCTAAGTTGGAGACTATTGTCCAGGCATCATCCTTATAGGTCCAGGAAACTCAAAATTATTAATTTTTTGACTAAAAAGGTAATCCTTATGTCGCTAGGTTTTAAAAAACTTGGAAGGAGCGTATCAAGTTAAAAAGAAAAAGGATATTTGTATGCAGCGCAAATTTCAGTCTGAACTGGATATAAAACAGACTGAGCTAATTTCGTACAGGAGGTGGTGTAGCAGCTCTGTTGTTGGAATTTTGTGAGGCTCAGCTGAACAGGTGACTTCTTTTCCAAATGAAATGTGAAACTGTAATTGTTACCAACAAGTTTACCATTACAGCTACAGTTTGGGACACCTGCGTAATGGTAAACACTTTGTTAGCATCGTTAAAATAACTCAAATACTGCAAGTACGGTGCATACAGAGCTTACTCTGTCATTCACTGGGTTGTTGAAGTGATTTGGTGTGACTGAAGCATAAACTGAAGTTTAGTCCTGAGGTGTCGCCTAATGATACTCTGACAGCAATTAGCGCAAACAATCTCTCTTTTTGGTTTCTTGTTGGGTTAAATGTGGTGACGCTGTTGTATTTTCATCTGCCACACCCCTGAATGTGGCTTGAGTGATCAGGTCCCCTTTTACTCTTTTTGGGCATTTGTACCTGGCCACATCTAATTAGATTACGTAAAACGATTTTTAACGCAAAGTGTCAACATGGCTGTTATCTATTCTGTCATGGCTGCTTACCCAGTTCTTCTATTTATTGCTCACAAATGTTCTTTCCTTGGAATGGCCTACCAAGGAGCAGGTGTTTACAATAGCAGTTAACTGAGTATAGGTTGACTAACTGTTGTGGTACATCAATAAACAGTACATTACCGTTTAAATATCAGAACTTGCTATGCAAACTATTCCAAAATTAGAGGATTGGCTCAGAGAAAGGTTGCTATCTTTCCTCTTTTTACGTTTTTATTAGGCTTTACATAATTAGATCTTACATAAATTACAAGAGCGAAGTTGCTTTAAAAGGAAACTATACCAATTTTTCACAGAGGGCAGTCTATTAGTTGTGGGGTGTACTCCTCAGCCTGTGAAACAGTTATAGTTCTATGTAAGTATTGTTCTGGAAAAAAAACTGAATAATGTCATCGGGCGTATCTCACTTTGGGCTCAGAGACTATAAATCTATAACAGTGCGACCAACTGGGAGCACGGTGTTTAAAAGACGTGTGCTTACCAGGTAAGGAGAGTCTAATGAAAATATACTATTATTTATATTACAGGAGATGTAGTATCCAGCATTCTTAGAGCTTGATCCATACCAGGAACTAAAAGTCAGTATTGCTGCAACTACCACTGATCAAACGATTATTTTAAAGATTAACCGATCAATCATCTGGTCTATAAAATGTCAGCAAATAATGAAAAATGCCCATCACAAGTTTCCAGTCCAAGGTGACGTCTTCAAATGTCTTGTTTTGTCTGACCAACAGTACAAAAACCCCCAAAATTTAAATTTACTGTCATAAAAGACTAAGAAAATTGTATGATTTTTACATTTGAGAGTGGAATTGCTTGCTATTTTTGCTTTAAAAGTTACCCAAAGGTTTAACAGATTATCATAATTGTTGCAGATGATCTGATTCATTAATCAACCAATTGTTTCAGTTCTAAAAGTCAGTAGATCTCAGCCTCTACTGTCTATTTTAAATATGTCTATTGTGAGTCCCCCAACTCAATGGAAGTGCAAAACTAAATTTGTCAGAGTACCCTTTTAATGTATTTTCTTAACCCAAAACAGATGAAACAATTAATACAAAAGGAATGTAGAATGTGTCCTAAGCTGCTTAAGAGGCAAAATCACGGTGGGAATCTCAACATTTTAAACCTGAGCCAAAAAACATTTCCAGTATTTGATGAGCAATCCAGGCTGCTATTCTCAAGGCATCACACAAAGAGTGTGTGTGTGTGTGTGTGTGTGCCACTAGGTTTCTGTGGACTCTAAAGCTTTGCTGGAAAATGAGATGTCACCAGTCACGCACACATACACACAGACACAAAAAACGAGCCGGCAGCCCCCCTCCTGACATTAACTCAGCGTTAATAGACTGTTGTCTTGCAAGCACGATTATTGGATGATCTGTGGGTCCAACAGATTAACATGCCTAATACTTTCAGCAGGCAATCTAAGACTCCTTCTGCGGAGCTAAAGAGAGCTGCTGCTCATTATTCTCTGATGGGGGATGAAGGGGGGCAGCTCAGACTCTCTCACATCTCTATTATGCAGGGTCTGTGGACAAGTGGGGGGGCTGGGGGTTGAACATGAGCAAAATGACATGTGGGGTGGTGTGTGTATGTGTGTGAGCAGTATCAGAAGGATGTAGTAAAAAGCCCACACTAAATTCATATCTGTTTACGTGCAGGGATGCCTCTGTTTACGACTGTGGCTGCCATGCTTTTCTATTTCCATGCTTGCACAGTAAAATCTTGTGAGAGGATATGATAACAAGGTGCCAAACAAGAGTCCTGCCAATAAATAAAAACAGGCCAAGAATGCACGGAGGGAGCGTCAATGAATGGCGACACGTTTGGCAAAAACCAACACTGGACTTCACTGGAAGGCAGATAACCCATCACTTTGTGACAAATCCTGCATCAAATAGTCTTGGTGGAGACATACACGGCTTCAGAAAGGGGGTGAACAACACCATACCTTTTTTTTTGCGCTGTGTTTGTTCTCCGGGTGTGCTCATTCACATTCAGATGAGCAGAAAGAATTTTAGCGGCTGATTTTCTTGATTGCTTCTGTCTAGGATCGCTGGCAATGCTAATTCTGTATGTGTGCCTGTGTGTCTGTGTGTGTGTAGGTATGCATCTTAGTATTTATGGGGCTGGGAGCAGAGACCAGCTTCATCTATATGCAGATCATGTGGTGTGCAGCACAATTGGCTCATCCCCTTGTCTGTGACTGAATGTGACTGGCACTTTGATGCATCTGGACGGGGTGGTTTGTGTGGGGGGTGATGGGGAGATGCTAAATGCCAAAGGAGAAATCATGTTATGGTATTAGTGAATCAGTGGCCCATTGACCCTGTGCACAGTACAAAATGAAATTCATGAGCTTCAAGGGAAATAATGAGGCCTGAGAGACAGATATATGCAGAAAACTGCCGATCTATAATCCAGAGGTGATGGAGCAGTGCAGCAGCAGTCTGGACTGCTCTTCCTCTATGATGAGACAACTGAAAATTTGGGGTTTGAAACTACTCTTCACTTTCCTTTCCTTTGAAGCAGCATCCATGTTTCAACTATAATCCTACAGGAAGTGTTTTGATTAGATTGGATTAGATTAGATAGTTCACCTAAAAAACAGTATTTAAACAAGCATTATATTTTAACATACAAGAATAAACTGGGTGTTAAGATACTGAGTCCTAACCACTCAGTGTTTCCCACACATTGGTTTATTTGTGGCAGCCCGCCACAATATTAACATTGACCGCCACATATTGATTTTCTATTTTTTTTACCTCCTTGCCCCCCCCTCTCTCTCTCTCTCTCTCTCTCACTCTCTCTCTCACTCTCTCTCTCTCTCACTCACTCACTCACTCACTCACTCACCCAAACACCTTGACAACAGACCTGTCCGTGAAGAGCCCCTCCTCTCCGTACACACTCTAAATCAAAACTATGGCGTTTAATTAGTCTCAAAACCCGTGCCCATATATAAAACAGGTGCGTGCACGTGATACGAGCACACTGAACAGAATCCGCAAAACCCGTGCATGCACAAGCGTGGCCCCGCAAACACGGGGCTCTGACGACCGTGCTCGCAACAGCTCAACACTCGCTCGCTCATGAAGTTGACTTTTGACACTTTGCTACCACCACAAATAGAATCTAATTCTGGGGGAAACACTGCCACTTCAAGAGTATATACCTTAAGGTGAATCTGACACAAACATCTACCTTAACACTGCACCCATTTTCATCCACCACTGTCCCATTCATTTACCTGGAGAACAGTAGCTGCACCATGTCAACCAGTGTATGTTCAGCTGATTTCCTGAGGAGCTCTGCAAACACAGAAGAGAAAAAGACATTAGAACCAAACAGAATGAAATAGAGAAGCAAGATACAGTAGAGATAAGAGATAGAGACAGCCAGACAGAGACATTTTGACAAACTTCAAGGGGAGTTTAAATGAGGTAGAGCTAAGAGAGCAGAAGCTAGAAAAGTGCCAACTCTGGCAGAGTGTTTAAACTGGGAGTAGGGTTATGCAGGCTGTTTCAGATAGTTCTGAATTAAATAATAAAAAAAATATAGCTTTTTTGTTCAGTCATTCATTTTCAGTTTGGCCATTTTAATGCCAAGAAGACTACATGCATCCTAACCTAAGAGAGATCAGTGTACTGGCTAATAAACATATCATCAAACAGATTAAAGGTATAACGAGTAGGATTTGTCGGTTGCTGTTTGTAAACACAACATTCAAAGTTGGCCCCTCCTCCCCCGCTCAAAGCGCACACGCTACTGGCGGTCCCACGTGCTTACGATCTGGTAACTGGTCGCTACGTTTTTATAGAGTCCCGCACCTCACTTATGCTTAAGAGTCTTCCTAGAAATCCCTATCATATCAAAAATAGTGTCTGATGAGACTCACCACTTAGGCGCATCTCAAAGCAGATCCTGAAGCAGGACTGCATGATCTCACAAACAGACTCGTTGGTCAGATGGGCTCCAACTGGTGTCAGCAGAAGAGTCCTCAGGACCTGAAACACAGCATAATATGACTTTACTCAAATCCGCAGTCATATCTATCCATTAAGTTCATCGAAAAACTCATGGCAAAATGGTGAAATGAAGCATCCTCTTCCCATAACTAAGACTTGGAGATAAAACATATAATATATTACATTCAATGACGGACTGGCCATCTGGAGCACCGGGAGTTTTCCCGGTGGGCCGCTTGACAACTGGGGCCGATGCGATGCAAAATATACATATTTTTAAATAACCTCAGCCCCCCACTTAAATGAAAATAACCAAGTTCTGTGTAGCTGACTGGCCCGGGCGAGTGGGCTGCCATCCCACTGCGGTTGCCAGTCACTTTCGGTCTAGTCCATTCTAACTTTACCTGGGCCCCACTCTTTCCCCATCTCTGTTAAGTGGTAACAATAAATAGTGGAGTGGAGCAAGATGGACAAACAAAACGAGAAAAAAACAATAAAGGTGGTGCTGAAAAGCTGCCAGAGAAGAGTCCCTTGAGACTGATGCAGCCAAATGTTTTAAAATATCTAATTATTCATTTGGCGCCATTACGAGTCAGTCATCTCAGCCTCGTGAGCCTGAAGGCGCTGGGACCAATCACAGCCTGGATGGGGCGGGACATTAAAAAAAGGTTGACGTGCTGCAGCAAACTTTAGAAATGTTGAACTCATCTGTCCCTGATTACATAATATTATATATTACATTATGTCAATATAACACATTATCATTAATAATGGTCTTTATGTGCATTTATTTGGTCATTTGTTTACTGTTATGTATAGAATACAGTATATACTTAGGTAAAAGTAAGGTAAATACAGTATAGGTAAAAGTAAGCTGGTATGGTCCAGTACTGGGTAGTACCACCAGACATAGTTCTGGCACTAAATCAAATTAAAGATCCACTACTCCAGAGTCACTTCTGGTAGATTTTATGAGATGATAAATTTATTTATTTATTTATTTTTTAAATAAATAATATAGAAATGCTTGTATGCTTTGTACTTGCCTGTGCAAATCTAATGGCAATTATTTAAAGTTTCTGTTCTCATTGTTAAAAAAAAAGTTTGTACAGATATTTCTGAACAAAATGTGTATCAATATGAAAAATCTGCTGAAAATATAGAGATATTATGTTTTAGTCATATCATCCTGCTCTACTCGTGACCCTTCTTCCAGAGAGGTGTTGTGTTATACTATATGAACTATATGTTCATTGTTGAGGCCCCAGAAATTACATTAAATTACCATGAACTGTAGTACTACTAGTAAACATATTGTACCTGTAGAATCTTCATAAGGACAACTTCATCACTGGCAGGGTCTGTTCCCACAAATCTAGCGTGTGTGACTGCGTCTGCCATGTTCTCAATGGCCTCTGCTGCTGCTTCATGATTAGCATCTGTAAACAGACAAGAAACACAAAGACAGAGTTGAGATTGATTATACATATGGAAAATCTGACAACTGATTTTACGTTTGAAGCTGAGTCAAATCATGTTTAGGATCATCCTACAGCTGAGTCAGTGTAAGCAAGTGTGGAATACATTCAGTGGCCACTTTTAAAGGGTGCACCTCTACAATCTGGTGCAATTCAACACAACAGCTCTGCTATAAATTCTACCTTTATAGCTTCCCAAGTGTGAATATTTTCATCTATGATAGTAAAATGAATATTTTTAGGCTTTGGACCTTTTAAAGACATCACTTGGGAACTAGTGATGGGCTCTGGAAACTTTCTATGGTCATTTATTTTGCTATTTACAGACATTCTGTGGACTTTTAGATTGAGGAAATAATCGGTAGATTAATCAATAATAAAGATAATTGTTATTTGCAGCCCTAAATTAATTTATGGCGGAGCTACTGTTGTGGATTGCATTAGATTGCACAGGTGTACCTAATTAAGTGGTAAAGGTTGTAGAAAGAGAATAGATTTTCTTCGCAATCAAGAAAAAGTGTGCGCCATTCATCTCCCTCTGCTTATAGTATACACAGGAATGCATTATATACAGTAACTACTGCATCCTACAGTCATTTTTCCATGGGACCTATCCATGAATGACTCAGCAGAACAGACACTTTTATAGGAATATTACACTACAAGCTATATTAACATCACAGTAAAGAGAACATCTGCAAAAGCCTGTTAATATCTGCAGCTGCCATGTCTACTTAGACTGAAACAGGACACCTTCATTTATTGGTAGGCTACTCATTTCCAACATCTAATGAAAAGAAGCAGAGCAGCACTTAAGCAATTAAAACCATTCTGTGTCAGACATGAGAAACAACAAATCAGAATGCGTCACCATTCCAGTGGTAAAGTAAATGTAGGCCGAGTGAGACATAATATGACATGTTAGTTAACTCAGCAACCTAGAACACAGCTCCAATAGCTCAACGCATAAATGAAACTAGACAAATCTAGTACAGTCTATCCACATTGTCCTTCAAACCCTGCGATCTAATGACCATATGTGGCTTTCTGTTGGAGGCAGGCTGGGACAAATTGGGTGTCACAGCAACAGGAGCCAGTGTTTTTGAAACCCGAGTGGCTGGCCAGCTATCTGCCTGGAGCCAGCCTGTTTTCCTTTCCCATCACCCTCAGGAGCAACAATTCATTAACTAATAAGCACAGGGGGAAAGAGAGGGGAGCGGAAGGACGGAGGGAGAGATGGAGAAAGGGAGGTGCAGATGAGGATTTTCCGAGTAAAACAACAATGCAGCCTGTCAACAATGAAGAATGATATGTGGAAAAGATGGGCAGCTCAGGGTTTGAAGTGAAACTGAACATTTCTGTGCGAGCATGTGATTACCAGTAGAGACTGGATGAATGATAAATGTTCCCTCTCAGAAAACTACACACTTAGTAAATGTTTGGGACATTTTAGTAATTGGCAGCTGTTGTGAAGACCTGGAGTGCAGACAGTATATCAGTCAGAAGTTGTTTGATTGCTGAGAACTGTTTTATGCATAGTTGAGGCCGTTGAGACAGAACAATGCCAACATCCCTCCAGAGGCGAAGGCGACAACAAGTATGGAAGTTGTGCTGAAAACATCCAACATCCAGACGCAGAAACTGGAGCCACAGGGGGATTCAGCAGAATGTCAGAAGTGATATAAAACACTAATCCTTCTCTTGGCACACAGTCTATACAAGCGGTGACCAAAGGAGGGGTTGGGGGGGGGCATTGTTAAAATAACACTGAGGAAAGGAGAGGCTCAATATGTGTGTGTGTGTGTGTGTGTGTGTGTCTGTGTGTGTGTGTGTGTGTGTGTGTGTGTGTGCCTGAGGGTAGCTATGTGTGTATGTCAACAGGGAGTTGAACCAGCTGCCACATAAAGCAGTTTAAGTAATATCAAACTCTGGTCACAAAAATCAAAGACGTGGCGTGAGTGAGAGTGAGCAGAAAGAGCAGAGTGGCTGGTTTTTAAGCGTAACACACAAAAAGCTCTCAAGCTGCACTCTGCATAAGGGCCAATACATCTTTAGAAACCAAACAAAGGGACTGCTGCTTTTTCCATGGTTAGAGAAGAAAATGAGTTTGTTCACCTGTTCATCTTCTGAATAGCACAAGATCACCTTTCAGCCAGGCTGCTCTGCTCCCAGCTTTAGCTACACTGTCAGTGCGCACAATAGTAAATGCATGGGATACATATATTTATAGGATTTTGTTTGTTTGGTAAGTGTTGGTGTGTTTGCATTTCATTTTCCAAAGATAATGCAACAAATATGATCTCTGGGATTTGTTTGGTCCTCCAAAAAAAAAAAAAGAAA
>NTHP01000407.1:535560-597935 GCA_003416845.1 Oplegnathus fasciatus | reverse complement strand
AAAAAAAAGAAAAACTAGGAAAAAGGCAGTAAACAAGTTGTTAAAAAAAAGTGAAGCAAAACATACTTTCTGTCTTTGTGATGAATTTTATTTTCAACTAATAACCAAACAAAAAGAAACCTAAAGTACAAATCCCTTAATACAAAACAACAATCAGAGCTAAGAACACAGAATAAGCTACAGCCAAGTTTGCTGGTTTTGAGCAGGTTATCACTGATCAACCAAAACTTCCAAGTCTTAAAAAGACTGTGGATTAAGATCCCTTTCTCCTTTTTTTTTTTTGTTATCAGTAATATTTTTCAAAATTTTCTTTTGTTTATTCAAGTATTTCCATAGCTGTATGTCATTTAATTTTAATTATTCTTTCAATTTTTTTTTCACACCAAAATGCTTTTTTGCAGTTTTATCAGTCCATTATTTGAAAATAAAATTCCCCCAGTTGCTTAAGACATGTGGTGATTTTTCTCTTTGTACCATTGGAGTGCCACCTTTTTCTTGAATTTGTTTTGGGGGGAATAATAGTGACTTTTACTTTTACATGTAATGTTGCTGCTAATGGTGATTATGTACTTCTTTCTTTATTATAACAGCCATTTTATTCAAGAACAACCTATTCAACCCTAAATCCATAGGTAGGCTACAGCTGTACTCTAAGCTCATCTCTTCTGGCAGTGGCTGCAGCCTAAGCCTCAGCTGAGCCTTGCTCTGAGCCCTATGTGGGCTAGTGACCATGCGGCTGCTAGTAGCACAGTGAGAGGCTTTACTGACTCTGCTGGGCAGGAGAAACAGAGGGAGAACAAAGGAGGAACAGCGGAGTAGAGTGGGAAAAAAGAGGATAGAGCAGAGATCTGGATATCTGTCAGCACTGAGGCTTAGTTTACTGCTCCCGCCATGCCAGTAGACCTCAGGCCACAGATTGAGAGGAATTACCTCGCACTAAATAAAGTGGGTGAGTGAAATGAGTGGGTGTGTGTGGGAGACAATTTCCTTTCCCTTTCTCTTGGGCCCTAGACAAGCAAAAAATTTAAACGAGGATGGTGCAGGGGACATATTGGCAGGACAAGGGGGAAAATGTTCGGGGTGACACAGTGAAAGGGAGGATCAAATTCAACACAACACCCAGGACGAAGTGGAATACAACTGCCTGCTGAGGTGGTTTTCTCACTGCAGACTTAGACAGGGATAACAGTGTAATACTGTACCCTAAACGTCAACACACTCCATCCTTTGATAAAAGCTTACAAGACATAAAATGGTAACATGAATCATTCAGCAAGTATCACAACGCAGTAGCAACATCATGTCCACTTACAGAAGCATCTGTCTTACTGCAGATAGATAAAACATATAGACTTGAAAAATGAGTTATCACATGCAAACCTAATGCTAAGCAGCACTGTTTAAGAATACAGCCATAGCCACAAAAAGTGTTCATCAAAGACTCAGAAGTCAGACTTTTGTATTTGTTCCTGGCCAGGAGATGGCAGTACTTGACAAGACCAGTGTTGTACCTTCTGTCCATTTACCACTAATATCTACTCAGCTATCATGAAGGCAATGTCAGTTAACTTCAGTTATGTATCGTTAACTATCTTAAAAAAAAGTATTTGGCATGTACTGATGAATAAAGTCAGTAGTCTTCAGACATTCCCTTGGAGCGTCAAGAGATATGGTTATATTGTCAACATGTGTGTAATGAATCCTATTATTATTATTATTAAAATAATAATATGTAATATTATGTAATGATTTGCATGACTTGCTTTGTACTAGAATTATGGCAAATTAAAATAACAATCATTTTTGCATTTTTTAACAGTACCATTATCCTACTGTATGGATTATGTTTGCTTAGGTGGCCTGAATGGGTGTGACATGATCCAGTTGACTTGCACTACCATAAGTACAGTATATTATAGGGCACTATCATTGTACAGTGTTTATTCAATACATGTATGGTTAGTTAGGGTTATGGTTGGAGCATATGGGCCTAGTTTTAGTTAGGGTTTTTGTTATGTTTTGCTTCTTACCTACCTCATTTCCTTTGTGATTTATATGACTTTACTCCTGTATCACTGCAATTTTCCATTAGGATTAAATAATCATCTATTCAAAACATCTATTTATCTATCTCTCTATCTATCCCTCTATTTCTCTACCTACTTACTATCAAACCTTGATTTAGGAATTAGAAAATACATATTCATCTTGAGTTGGAGCTATCAAACAAGGAAAATACCCAGATACAATGTGGCAACTGTCAGGATAATGCAGCACTCACCTTTAGACGTATTTTTAAAACACATAACAAATGTGTTATGCATTTGACATTCTGCAAGAACAAAATGTAAAATTACTGTGGTAACTTAAAATAAAACAGAAACCAAAAACGGACATTAAAAAAGGGCAGTATTTAAGAAGAATCAAACTATGTTGTATTATGCAGTTATACAGATGAGTTCAAGTTAGGGCTGAACTATATGCAAAAAAATCGTGATTGCTTTTATTTTGACAGATATTGCCATCGCAATATGAGTCACGATTTTAGTGGGAAATTTTATTTTCACTGAAAAAAATATAAAAATGATGATGATGTGATTTTTGCTGGGGTCTGTACCAAACAAGCATGTTCCCTTACATCTGGAGAATATGATTAGTAGGCCGGAGCATCTCTGTAACACCACAATGCTTTATTTATAATGGTGTGTTGTGATGCATTTTACCTTTATCAAAAAATTGCAGCTCCTGCAATTTGGATATTACGATTATTTGGCGATTTCAAAAATATTCCGATTAATTGTTCAGCCCTACTTAAAATTACAGCTTAGTACAGTACAACTCTCCTTGAAAATCTAAATATTATACAGTCACTCTACACTTTCATTAGAAAATATGTCTTTTAGTCTCTTCATGGAGCTTCTGACACATTCTTCAGTTTCAATATTATTTGAACTCGCATTCAATATCATGTACCAATAGCTCCAGCCAAAACTACCAGAAAAAAACCCAGATGAATGGCTAAGCAAATCAAGAGGAGAGGCAAGTGTGTTAAAGGGCTGCTGGAGACTTTTCGCTGTTTGAGGAACAAAAGACAAACTGAGATGTGACAGGGTTAATAAAGTTGTGAAACTACCTCATCTTTACAGCAAGTGGAGAATGAGAGCTGTTGCCTTGAGAGCAACTAAGCTGCATCACCATGGTTGTGCAGCCCTTATAACAGTGCTGATGAGATGTTGGTAGTGGTGAGATGGCGTCGGGACAGGGGTGGTGGGGATTAAGTTAGCTGGTGTCAGCTTTTTTAACATTGTGCAACGTTCCTGTAAGCTTAGGCTCTTATTTAGTTTAGCAATGGCTGCAGCTGTTTTGACAGCAATGTAACATTGACTCAACCCCTGATATTTAGACTAACATCTGGTGATACATGCTCATTTCACATTCAACAAAACAACTGGCAGACACTGGGTCATTATGAGGCTAATGAGGACAGGCAGTCCTGACTGTATGCCAGCACAAGTCAGCTTCTGGATCTCAATGATGAGAATAAACCATTCCTGGCATTCCTGGACTGACCTGACGATGAGCAACTGGCTAAAATGTAACTTCCCAACAGAAAACTCAAACTTTCAAAAGTCCCAAGATGATACATAGGCTTTCTGAACTGGTGCTTTATGATGAAAATGTTAGAAAATATTTGTATAACAATATCAAGGTTGGAAATTAGCACCCACCAAATGCGGGTGATTTTGTGTAGTGGCGGGTGAATTAAAAGTAGCATATACAAACAATAATGCAATTGTAACAGAGCAATTTGTGACATTCCATGATGCAGATTGAATCGCGAGTCTGCTTGTCTCACTCAGACACTTTAACAAGGAGACAAAGTTGGTCAGAGTTGTAATATTGACATTTAAGGTGTGTTGATTGATTCACGACATCAACTCATGCATTGAGTAACATTCAAGAAAACATTCCACCTTAAAAGTTGCCAGTAGCTGCCGGTAGCCTTTGAGCGGCGCAGTGAATTCAAGTATTTTTTCTCCAGGCTGCAGCTAGCTAACATTAACTAGTAAAGATGAAAAGGCAGCAAAACATCCTTTCATTCATCAGAACAGCTAAAAAGGTAAAAGTTTCCGACGATGTAGCTAAATAATGTATGTAAACTTAGGAACAGTGGTTACATAACCTTCGAAATGAGCCACAACTTTACTGTGCACGTGCATGTGGGCGCGTGGGTCATAGGTGAGCTCCGGTACTTAAACAAATAGCACTACACCTCTGAGTACAGGGAAAATCAGCCCCGGAGGATGCGGCTGCCATAAAGACACTACCCAGCCTGAAGACGGCCCAGTGTGTGTGTACTATGTGTGTGTATGAGAGAGAAAGATTATGTCCGTTTTTTCCTTAAGAGTTTAAATATTTATCTTATGAAATAAAATAGCCTATTTTCCTAAATAATCATGCTTGAATATTGTAGATCTTGTTTTATTATTTTACACACGCAGCTACACAAGAAAGTGTTAAACAAGAAAATGGCTGGTAAAAAAACTGAGTGGCTGGTGGAGAAAAAAGTTAATTTCCAACCCTGGACAATATTAAAAGTTCTATATAACAATTTACATGTATTAATGTTTTTTTATTGCCAATGTGTGAACAGTAACTGTAACATAACTTAAAAAATGAGGCCTGTACAGCCTGTAGACTGATTTCTATGTAAAGGACTTGGGACGTTTTTTTCCAGGAAAATCCAATAGATGTGACGTTCATGCACGCTCCAGAGTGCCTTGCCTCGCTTCAGCTCCCTACAGCATCAACAGTGTGCAGCATTAGCAAATGTTACCTTTATGATACTACTTCATATTTACTGATATAATTTTAGTTACACAATATGTAGATATCTATGTGTATAAACAATAACGTCCCTGCTATTTATGCCTAATTTAGATTATGTTATTTTGACTGTTGATGGAGCAGCTATAATGTTAGCATAGCTCTGATCGATCCAAACTCCATTCAGAAAATGAGCATTTTGAAAGTTGTTTGCTTGTCATCTTGCAGACAGACGTGACAAAACATGAATTCAGACTTTTTACAAATCTGCATCATGATGTAGTTATTTCGGCATCCTTTTGATCCGTTTATTGCAATTAAATCACAGCGAAATCTGTTCAGGGATCATTTTTGGGATCATACCGCTGTAGTAAGTGGAGTCCGCGAACAAACGACAGCGGCACACACCACAACACAGACTCCAACGTAAGTACAAAAAAACAAAAATTTTATCTAGTGAAGCCCGTCTGGCAAAACGGGAATGTGACCCATATCGGGGGAAAACTCTGGTCAACATATTATGCTGAAACATTAGTGCATCAATTCAGCGAAATGAGAGTTGTGATGGAAACTATCACGTCAATAATGAAGTGTGGCAACACATCTTCCATCTAGTTCACTCACCGTTAGCGTCATCATCCAGCAAATTTAGCCCTACTGACATTGCTGAGCCTCTCGGTGAAAGCTAGACAAACAGCGATTGATAAATCTGGCTAGCAAGCTATTATCATGATGCCTGTTAATTTCAACGTGTCAGTCACATTCAGTCTCGTGTGTGTCATGACGCTGTTTTGGCCAAGCACGAGCACAAGCACGAGCTACAGGATGCTGACTGCAGTTGACTTAACGGCCACTGGTGTCATTGTTAACAAGCACTTTCTGTTTCTTACATATGGCACCTTTAAACAATATTTAAAATATTTATTAAAATAGTCAGTGGATATACCTTTGACCACAGATTCCAGTGGCACACTGATATGTTACACCAAGTGATTCATGATTATATATGCTTTGAAAAGTTTAACCCCATCTCCACCTGTATTAACATGCGATCTCTATATGAATAAAATATCTGAATAATAACATCTGATCACTGGCCTTTGCCTTTACACATGGTATTAACAACCATTCTTGTAATCTAGTTTCAGCCTGCACTGTGATCTGATCTCAATATGCAAATAAGGCAGGTAGAGCTGGTGGACTCATCAACAAACATGAGCCTTAATTGAGCTAACCTAATTAGCGTAAGTGAAGTTGGCCTAATTGGAATAAGTGCTGCAAATTTAGCACTGGTTAGAGTGCAGGATAAGAGAAACACACTCGCCTGGGTCAAAAACAACAACAGAAAACTCGATGTACGGCAATGCAATGTGGTAAAATCACTTAATGTGGTAATGTCCACTGAATGTATCCACATATGAATGAAGGACAAACAATTATTATTTTAATGATCACGAGTGTGTTATTGAAGGGGCTCTTTCTGTGTCTCTGTACCAACACATATCTAAGGTGGTGATCATTCCAAGTGGCAAAAAAAAAAAAGATTGGGCAACACAGCCAAGCTCACAATGGTTCTGCAATAGTTAATAATACTTTTTCTGTGTTACCAAGACATTGGACCTTCAGAGATTATTGACATTTGAGGTAAACAAAAATAGGAAAAAATTCCATTTATCACATGGATTCATGCTGGTTCTCACCACTTAATGCGTTCAGCAAGTGTTGTCAACTGGTCTTTTGATAGTCAAAACTAACACAGTGGAAACCTCTTATAGTGATCACGTCTGTCCGGGTCAAATTGATCACTATAAGCGGATGATTATTATAACCGAAATTTTTTTATTTTTCTTTATTTCTCATGCAGATCACCATCTAATTGACATTTGTGTATTTATTACATGAATATAAAGTAATGCAACGGGCAGCCTTGCTATTTACTATTTTACTGTTTACTATTTATATTGGGGTACGCTATTTAGGGGGCATTACGTGACCGGGCATTATCAATCCACTTGACAAGGGCGACTTCAATCACAGGTACTTTCCCTGTGCGCATTCGTTTCTGTCTCCCTCACTAGCAGCCTGTTTGTGACTGTTTCCCGTTGTTTGAGTCGACTACACAAGGCAGCCTGAGGAACACCAGGTTTCACTGCTGCATCTCGTTGGCTCCTTTTTGGCAGTTTGTCATAGGCTTCGAGGAGACTACGTTTTTCATTGAGAGAAAATTACTTTCTTTTTCCATTCATAATTTCAATGTGCACGCCACACCAAATCAGGTAGCCAGCTGGAAGCAGACAGGTTACCGCAAGGCAAATTATCATGGGGGTAAAGTAAAAAAGATAGAATTACCGTGGTTTTAAAATGTTTTTCATATGTTGCCATATATGAAAAGACCAAAAAATAAACACTATAAGCGGACTACTTGACTACTACTGTATAAGGGAATGACTTAAACAGCATTTGAATGATTCTGTCCCAAGCTTTTTGATCCATATAAGTAGTTGATCACTGTAACCGTGATCACTATAAGCGGTTTCCACTGTACTGCAAACACCTCATCATGTAACCGACTTATAAAAACATCGCGGGGCCATGTGCTTTTGAAAACATACAGTAGTTGTTGGTATACTTGTTTTACTACTAGGATAAAACTTAACAAAAACAAAGAAGACACATTGCTAATAGGGCTGGAAGGACACGTCGACGTAATCAATTATGGCGATTACATAAATATATCAGTGCGTCACACTGTTTCCGTTCATCCCCAATTACACCGGCTGCTGGGCATGCTGAAAGTGAGGCTTTATCCCAAAAAGCCCGAACCCGGTTGTCAAAAGGTGTGTGAAAAAGTGTGGAAACTCTTCTTCTCTGTCTCCTCAAAACGACAAGACAGCAGCGTAAGTATCTGGACTATTACAGTGAGTTTCGTCTGATTGTTGGTTGGTAGTCGGTGCCTGGGAGTTGTGGTTGCGTCCTTATCTGTTGTGTTTCAGACAAGAACTCACGAAGACTCCCTAGATCAGATGCTAATGGCTAGTTTGGCAATGCCGCTTTCCAGCACATTTGCAGGTTGTAAGCAGCTTGTTTATGCGCATATAGACCTAACATTTTAAAACTAAATGATGTACATCTCCATTAACGTTACGCTGTAAGTCGGTGCAAGTAACCATTTGCAGATACATAATACAAGTGCATTTCCAATTACAATCGGCACTAGCCTATCAATCAGTCGCTCAACCAATCAAGTTTATTTGTCACATGAAATCATATAAAGTACAATCACAGTGAAATGTAATCAGTAAATCATACTCAACACTATCTGTGGTAATTAATGGCAGAATAAGGTAAACAACACCTTTCCTAATTAGGCCTACAATGCATGGACATTTATATTACTGATAGATGCCTTTTAATTCTTGGCATTTCATTTTTTGATGTTGGGAATTTTTTTATTTGTAAAATAAGTATTTTTTATAAGACAATGCTTGAATAAAAGGTTGAATATGATTAATGTGATTAATGGTAGAAGTTATGGCTATTATTTATTGGTGAAGGATTACTCGACTAATCAGAAAATAATCGATTAAGCAAAAAAATTGTTAAAAAATAAATACATTTCTCACCTATAAGGCCATAGGAAAGAAACTTGTTGACAGAGGTAAGGGCAAGGCCTGTGATTGGTCCAGTGGTATCCTCAGAACGGACCACTTCTAGGAAGGGCCTCAGAAAAACGTTGGGTTCAACATCTGACAGCTCTGAAAAAGGAGAAAGACAAACAGTCAGTCATGTAAACACACAAGGTGAGATCATGGAAATCTAGAACTGAACTCTAGAAGTTTAGAACTGTCATTTTTCATTTATATGTACTTTTTTTTACAGATAAAATTTATTACTAAAATATTACATCAAACTCGAACATCAAGCTGTGACTGTCAAATCTAATATACTGTACTGGATAGGATGCAGTTTGACAGTATATACTGTTTGAGACACTTTTGACCTCATCACAAATACAATTCTCAAGGAAACACTAAAAAAAGATTTAAAAATATTTATAGAGAGGGAAGTGAAAATGGAACTTTCAGGTTCTGTTCCAGAAATAAGAAAACCTCATTTAAAAACCCATTGACATGTCATGTGGCTTGTTTCTTATTATTTGATCAGGACGGCACATTTTTGAAAAAAAGATCTAATATTGTTCTTTATTCAATATTTATGTTTTTTAGCAGCCTTTAATGAACAACATTTCCCATAAGCCTTGTCATGGTTCGACAGAAGAGATGAGTCAATGAGTGTGTTTACATGGACAGTATCCCGGTTATGATAGAGGTTTTGAAGTATCTTGTTTTTGTGTTTGCGTATGTAAACATCATATCCCAACTTCAGAAACTTGGATAGGCCCTTTTCCCGGTTTTGAGAAACCCGAATATGCTAGCTGGAGTACTCCAAAAGAAAACAGGAAACTGTCGCACCTATACGTCTTATCCAGGTTTGTGACTGCTGCCGACTACCTGCGCAGGTGCAGCTACAGCCAAATGACATAACAGAAACACAAACAGAGGCAGTGAAAGCGTCTCACTTCTGGAGCGTTGAAGAAACAGAGTTAAATATACTTGGTAGTTTAGATGGGAAAAAGCATGAAATGCTGACTTATTCAAGTCTGTAGTATACAGGTTACAGGACACCGGTTACAAGTACAG
This sequence comes from Oplegnathus fasciatus, assembly GCA_003416845.1. NCBI lineage: Eukaryota > Metazoa > Chordata > Actinopteri > Centrarchiformes > Oplegnathidae > Oplegnathus > Oplegnathus fasciatus. The sequence goes on along the minus strand of NTHP01000407.1, from coordinate 588,408 downwards.
GAATGTCAGATCAATGAATACAAAATTGCCAGTTTGTGTTGTAAACAGCAGGCGTCTGCACACATACAATGCAGTAATTAATATCATGTAGACAGGGATATGAATAACCAAATTTCTCTGTGTTCCATGTAAACGCCATATCCCGAATATGATCAAAACCAGGAAAAGCCTCAAAACCGGGATACTCATGGCTGAGCTAGCAGCAACCCCTTGACTTGCTCATGGAGTGTGTTTACATGGATATGTCTGCAACAACAGCAGGACAGAGAGGAGCGAACACTCCAGAAGTTTTTAGACAGCAGAGATTACAACTTGAGAGATGAAAAAATGACTTTAGAAAAGAGTGTTGGGTGAGTTTTATGGATAAGGACGAAACCAAGTGACGATGACGTAAGTACCCAAGCTGCTACGCTTGTAGGTTTCTGATGGGAGCAGTAGTTTTTTCTGTGCTCACAAAGTAATCATTGTTTAACTTTGTTAAAATCACAATGGTTTCAATTTCTTGTAGCGACTGCTGTAGTGGATGTTGATTTGTTGTAGCATATGGAAAGTAAACCTCTGGAACATTTTTTAGAAAGGCCGATGAAAGAAATGTAGAATAAGAGACTGTACTGAGTTACAGAAGCTAGCGGAACAGAGGCCAACGTGACGTCATAACTTAGGTTCTCTGTACAAAACCTTTCAGTACAAAGATAACAGATATGACAAAAATGTAGTATACTGTAATTCTTTTTTTTTTTTTAAAGACCTACCACTAAGAACTGGGCAATTTCAAACATCTCTATTGCTCCTCTGCATCTCCTGTATCTCTACATCTCATGGCAAAGCCACACCATGTGGAGTTCCCCTGTGAAGGCTTCCGACTTAGAAAACACAGCAGAACAGAGTGGTCAACAGTGTTGTGTAGAGGTTAATGTACTTTTCCCCTGCACTCTATATGACGGTCTGTGTAAACAGCACTGTTGCCCTGAGGGGGCCAGATCAATGAAGAATTAAGGTCACAGGAGAATGAACCTCTCTGCTGCTAGAGAAAGAGAGATGGCAACACGGAGGGCAAGAAGAAAGGTGCGATGTATGAGAGTTAAAGGAAGCGGGACAGAGATGGGAAATGATAGAAGTCAGTTTAGAGAAGCTGACAGTGCATTTAAAATGAATAGTTCAACATTTTGTGAAATATGCTTACTCACTTTCTTACCTCAAGATAATAACTATATATGTAGCACCAACGTAGAGATGAGTAGAGCATAAAGAGCATACCAACACCTGTAAAGATCACTTATTTACATCCAGCATCTGTTGTTTTTACATTTCTGTACATATAGGTGTTAAACAAACAAATTTGTGATTTTAGGGAGAGTTACGTGCTACAGCAGCCCACAGCTGATAAAATCTGCCAACAACAGCGGTCATTTCAGCAGCCAACATCAACAGTCACCAACTAAAAAGGAGAAACTTGCTTTTGTCTACAGGCAGATTTGCAACTTAAGTTGGTGACCATGGCCAACATTATACTGTACGTGCTAAACACCAGCATGTTAACGTTGTCATTGGGAGCATGTTAGCATGCTGACGTCAGCACTGTTGTACAGTCTCACAGGGCAGCTAGTGTGGATGTAGACTCTTGTTAAAAGGAGTAGTTGGTTTGAACTGATTTCAACTGTATTTAAAAAACAACTTACAGTAAAAAGAAAAAAAAGGCCCTCTGGTGTCAAGAAAAGCTCATATTGCCTCCGAAATAGAAATGATAGCATGAAAAAGGCTGCAGTGTTTGTGCTCATGAAAGTTTGACAATTTTTAAAAATTCAAAATAAAATATAGCTGCAAGCAACAATTCTGGCTTCAAGCCTTTTTGTGGTCAACAGAAGCAAGTAGGTCTAATGACCCGAATTAAAGCTACAAGCAGCAATGAGTGGTTTTCAGGCTTCAGAAAGCATCAACAATTGCACACTGAAAGTGCCGCTATTTGAGCGCAAATTGAGCGACAGCAGAAGATGACAAATAATAATAAACCGGCATAAACTCAATAGGATTCTACCCCTTCAGGGTTTGAAACCTGATAATGATACGTGTCTTTTTTTAAATGAAAACCTCACATAATGAGCCATTAGATAATTGACCACAGTAAAACATCAGCTATCAGAAGCAAACCACAATCATTGGCATTACTATCACTACGTTACACCAACTGAATCCCACAGTTTATTAAATCCAGCTGCAGTGCGAGATGTAGCAGATCTCCTTCTGTAATCAGTTCACAGAGAAGGGAGCTTCGCTGGGTATTCCACTCTGGGAAACCACCTTTGGCCAATCCACCCTGACTTCAATAGTTTCTCTCTTTCTCTGGAGAATTCACAGAGAAAGGGGGTCAAGAGGGGGAAGCAAAAATACAAAACAGGTAAAACAACAATGGAGAAAAGTAGTGGAGTCACGCACGCCTCTGTGAAATGTTGTGCCAGATGAGTGCTTGCCACAGCAATACCGTGAGGATTATGGCTTTCTTAAGAGCAGCTCCCCTCCAGACGAAAAAAAACAACTTAGACATCAACAGTGCCGAGGAGAGTGTCCAACCAATTTCCAAAAGTGCACATGTGACTGCCGTGCATTAGCGTGTGATATCCAATACCCCTGCGGCTTGTTTAGAAATCAAATATGAAATAATTTGGAAAATTTACACAGTCCCTTTATCAGCCGCCAGGTCACTTTTAGGCCTCGCTTCCAAAAGCAAATCTCTTGCTTGATGCTTTATTGAATATTTTTTCATCTGGTGTTTCATTTCAGTTATTGTTAAATCTGAAAGCTTGGAGCAGTTTTGGTTTAAAGGGTGAAGGGCGACACAGAGTGTAAAATTAGCACGAAAAATAAACTGTTTTCCCTATGAAAGATGTAATAACAGAATAAACTTGTGAACTAAGCAAAATAGAAATAAAAATCAGTGTTGACTTCAGAGAATGAGATAGCTCTGTTGGTTTGATCTGTCCATCAGCTGCCAGAAAACTTTTTAAAGAGGGTTTTTGTGTCCCATTACTTTACAGTGTGGTAAGGGTGGAAGGAGGGTGCTCAAATGAATCTGTCAATAGATCCTGATGAAGACTTCATCAGAGGCGATCATCCTGTAAGTGCTGTGGCTGCGTTCCCAAAGACCTCAGATTGGAAAACTCAATTGTGTTGTATTGATCCGGCTGGCCATCGGTGAACACAGGGCTGACTGGAGCGGCCTGTCGGTGGCCACCACCAATCTTCTTATATAAAGTCTAAATACAGGCTCTGTACTTCAACTCAATCTCCGGGGCTTGTGGAGTGGAGTGAAATAAATAACGACTGCTGCAGCCGTGGTGAGGCAATCATTCTATAACCAGGTTAACCTCTGGCTGACATTGACCAAAATAAAATAAAAAAACACAGGGTTAAAGTGGCTCACCCAGGCGTGCATGTTGCCATCTAAGAGCTGGGTTTGCTGGGTACAAGTCCTGATTTAAGAGTGTATACAAGTCCAACTCGAGTTCAGCTTAATTGGTAAAAAAAAAAAGTATCAGTATCAGAGTTTTGTGAAATGAGCCCATTACGAGTCACCATGAGCCTAATCCATCTACCTTTACCATGCTGGAAGTCCAGCTTTCTGCTTGGAGCTGTAGTGAGAGTATCCAGCCATGTGTGGATTACGTCTCCAAATGAGCCCAGCAAAGAGAGAGAGGGGAGGCAGGGGTGAACGCTTGCCCCCAGGAGAGCACCTCGGGATGAGGCCGGCTCACCGCAAAACAGAAGCCATCTTTAACACATGCACATCTATTGGCACTGGAGCAGAAAAGGCTTAGAATACAGAGAGCACCAGCAGGAGATGAATCTGAGCTGCAGAGACACCTTATTGTCCAGACAACAGGAGAAAAAAAAACCTGCACAGAGAACATCAAGAAATGAAACACAAACAATATCTACATCCAATCAGACCATCTAAACTGAAAACATTTCAATGTGGAGTCTGCAAAGATGTTTGCAAGGCTTTCTAAGCAGTCGAGAGTTATAGAACCAGGCCTGTCAGAATCACAGTGTAGAGCTCTTCAAGCAAAATATTAAATTCTTTTAATTCACACAGGATATTGTCCAAATAGTACAAGAATGTTGCAAAGCTTAAACATGTAAAATCTTAAAGAGGTGTAACACAACCAAGGCTCTATTATTTTGCATGCATATGCTAGTGATGTTTAGGATGGGAGAAAAAATCATTCATGTGGATCTGTGTGAGTGACTCTGAGCTCTGGCGCCCAGTTTATGTTAGTCACTTGACGAAGGTCAATATGAAACTTTAAGGCTGTTGTTTGGTTTGTGTGCTCTCTGCAACCCAGTGTCTGTACTAGACCAAAGACCTTTTGTAAAGTGGATGAAACATCACTAGAACAACTCTGCAACTACGAATGGTCTGCGTATTTTTGTAGTTCAGAAAGACTTAACAGAGTCTTGAGTTCTACTGAAAAGGTCTCGCTGATCAGGTTGCATTTTTTTCAGTAGTCAGAATCTCTCTCGACTTTCATTCGTATCATAAATTTAACATTATCCACTTCACAGTTTGAATCAGCACCTCCTATATCTGGATCTGGCTTTTAAAAAGTAAGGTGTTCAAAAGTTAGTGAGCTGCACCTGTTATTTCAATGTGTTTGGTACATGTTTAATGAGCATTTTGTATCTTCTACTGCTCAGCTCATTTTCAGGTTGTAGTCACAGGTTGTGCACATTAATCAGGCTGACACTCAAACCTACTGATATAGTCTCTGTATGCCTGTTATAATAAAAAGTGATGGTGATTAATGTTATTCCTTTAAAAATGTTGAACTTAAACTGTGCCCCTGCAAAAAGACAGATTCATATTTTAATGACTGTTAACTGGGGATCCGGACATAAGAACAGAAAGTTATGTGATCTTGACATCTGAACTTACTGTGTATTTTATATTGACCTGATGTGCGAGTGCCACATCTACTTTTTGTTCATTTGTATTCTGACGTACAATGAGACTAAACAAGCAGGAAGAGATTCACTGTGTGTGATGCTATACAAATAAAAAAAAATATCATCAGTGTGCCCTGTGTGTTTGTAGGATGGAGGGACTGCCACAGTAATTATGGCCAAGGTATAGTGGTCCTGAAGGTATCGGGAAGCTATTCACAAAGAATTACTAACACTGCACTGAAGCTGCAGACTTTCTCTGATAGATTAGAAAGTTAAAGGACTTTTAAGTATGTTGCAATATTACAGAACAAGACACCTTTTTTAACCGCCTGTGTTGATTTGTTCAGCATTATTCACGACATATAATCCAGCTGCAGTCTCAATTTATAATGCTCATAATCAGTTATTTCTTGGTGAGCTCTTTATGACACCAGAGAAGATAAATAAACTTTTCTAAATCATCAGGTCCAGTAAAGTGCTGCATTTCGTCCTACCAAAATTTGATTTCCCCACGGGGGTCCATGTAGCTCTGACATAATCAAAGCTGTTCAGTGAATGAGTTACCTGACTTCATGTTTGTACCTTTTGAATTGTTTGTGAAGAAGAAACTGACCAGAACTAACAGACAGCTTTTTTTAGTCTGGAATAAGTGAACCGAACTAAAAGTGTGATAGCAACAGATGAGTCATTTTCTACTTTTGTCTGAAAAAAAANNNAAAAAAAAAGGAGTATGACCTCTATGATTTTAAGGTTTATGTTTATATCATTAAAATATCTTTTACAGATTCTGTGCCATGTACTTCCCTTGTGCCTGCTCTCTTGCTAGCATGTAAGCATGTATGATTTGTGGACAGTGACTGTGTAACATCACTTTAGATTCCTTTGTTCTGTGAAATTTTTAGATTACTAAACAGATAAACATTTAATAGTGGGTTCTAACAGCAGCAGCAGAAGAAATCTCGTTACAGACTGAGACATCACTGCAGTATACACCTATGTGCACTGCACATGCACACAAATCTCAACCCCGACACAGACACACTGTTCACAAGCTTTCAGTGAAAATGGACAAAACAAAATGACACCTTCTATAAGGTGCAACTGAGGCAGGGAGAGGGGGAGCGGTAGATGAGGGAGGGGTGAATCCCCCCTTTGACCGACGCAGCAGCCCAAAACCAAACACTGATGGTTATTGATCTGGACCTCTTCAGCTGCTAAAATTAAGAGTCAGGGTCCTTGGCTGCAATGCCAAGGCTCCTCGCGCTGAGGAGAGAAGCGATGCTTTAACAAGACCAGCAAGGCTAAATTAAATCCTCTGAGAATTCTGCTGTTCACCTGCTGAACAAAGTCTTGCACGACAGTATTCTTATACATCTGTCGGGAGAAGTTTGATGAATGTCAGCTCTCCTTAGCCCTTGGCCCCCACCCTTGTTTCATTCACTCTTCTTTTCTGCCCTCGGCCCCTTTATTCTCCTGAATGAAATTGACACTTGTAGAAGGGGGCAATTAGGATGGAACAATGCTATGGAGCTCCATATGGTCATTTCATTGGGCCACAGTGGTATTTTATAGATGCCTGGAACAATGCCTCTGCGCAACCTAAACAGGCAATTTGAAAGCCCCGGAGAAATTAAAACTTTTCTAAAATGCTTGGGAGGACGGCTGTAATAGCTACAGCAGGAGAGCATTTCCTAGAGGGCTACATGGAAAATAGTTTGCATTTGTATTTACAAGAACACTCTTACTGGATTGTTCAAGGAGGAAAAAGCAGACAGCCAATAGCCTTACAAGCATGTATAAGCTCCTAAAGCCCAATCAATCACTAAGTCAATCAAAAGATGTCTTCACATTGCTTCTTCAGAAAAGTAACAAATGTAACAGCTGCTACTTATTTTATCTCAGTGAAAATACAAGGGCAACTGAACAGACTTTTGATGGTCTTTTGCTTTCAACCACCTCATTTTCTAATATCTGACAACAGTAGAAGTTCTGCATCAAAGTTATTATAATGTAAGTGATGAAAATATAGCTTTTAAATGGACAAACTAGTAATACTAATTAAAAGAACTTTAGAGTAAGTAATTTATGTTTCTGGTTTTTCTGGTTTTATTTTTGTAATGAAGCTAAAGTACAGTGTGGAGGGATCTTTAATCAGCATTTCTTTTAAAGATCAGTCCATTCTTTGCATGAGCAATATGTAAAATTTTAGAATTATGCTGTAAATCTTGTAACTTTTTTCAAAAAAGCTCTAAGCTAAATATTAGGCCTCTTAGCCTCAAATAGAGCCAAATGATCCAGAGATTCTTAGGATCAAAAAAAGATCAGTACAAAGGCAATTTGACCAAAACACTTTATTAGGCCCAAAGACTATTCCTTTCAGCAGAATTGTGTTTCACCTCTAAAAAGCAGAGCCAGTAAAAATAAAGTAGGTGCATTCAAACAGCATGACTTCATTACCAAACCTTGCCTGAGCCAGAGCCTGCCAGCCACTGCGCTGCTTTGCACCTGTTATCCTGTACATAAAATGTATTTTCTATGCTGCATACTTTGCACAGAGGCCACATTATTCCAGCAGGGAGCTGGCCGGGCCCCAGCGTCCACTTAATGTGTTTCACAGCCTGCTGTCCCCTCTGTGATGGATGGACATACTTTACGCTCAGTGTACTTATAAATAACGGATGTTTTATCATGCTGAATTCAAACTTGGGGGAGTGCACATGGACATTTCTGTATGAATGCGTGATGTATAGGACGGAAATATTTTGTATCACTTTGAGCTCAAAGAAGTAATTCATCAGGATATCATTTGTGTAAAATAACATTCCTCACATTTGTCATGGTTAAATATATTTGTCCGTCATTGGAGCTAACAAAATATCAACTCTCTCCACATTTCTTCAGATGACCTGCCTTGCCATAAATGCAGCCATCTAATTCAAATCATTCCATTTCATTTTGATGGATAAGTGTTTGCTTGTAGTGTCACAGTGAGGTGCCCTTCAGATGAGGCAGGCTCGTATTATCACCTCTATTTCCAGAAAAACAAACAGTGGAGAGCAAGACGCACAATTTCCATCCCATGCTTTAACCAAGTACCCTTGCCAATGTCAGTGTGTGTCTTGGTTGAGATGTTGGGCGGGGAAAGAAGAAGGGGGATGAGGACCGGATCAGGATGGCGAGAGGAGGGAGGGAGGGGGCATTCAGTTGGGGTAATGAGGTTTGGAGGGCTCAAGGTTGGGTACAGTATAGGTTTAAGCTGCAGATGGCATCCATTCGGCAGGATAAACCAGCACACATGCTCGGGCTCGGACTGGATTTCACACCCTCTTGATGAGTGCCGCCATCCACAAGTGCAAGGAAAGAATGAGGGATGGAGGGCTAGAGAAGTATGATGAGGTAGTGAAGAAACTACAAGGTAGAACTTGCAGGGAATATGGTGATTTTGGCAGACATGACCACCCGATTTTAGCATACAGATCACAGGCACATTCGAATATTCGTTTTTTTTTTCCAAAGGTGTGTTAATTGATTCACAACGTCAACTCATGCATTGAGTAACGTGTTACCGGCCGAGCCATCCCCTTTAAGGAAGGTGGCCTTGTGGGTGACATATACGTGTGACGTAGTCTGGCAGGTTTGTTATGGGAAGTGAGTCTCTCCTGTGTGTGTAGAAAAAGTACCTGTATGTGCAGCAGACACCGTGAAGCTTCCATGGATTGTTAAGTTACAGTAGTCAGCAGAAAGCGTCCAGATAAGCTCAGGTTCAAGTAAAGCGGTTGCAAAAAGGTCCTCGTATTGTGTGCGCTGCAACAAGTGAATAAAGCACCTGTTTTATGCAACGTTACTACGACGTTTCCCGACCATTATTAAAAGCAGAGTTTGCCCAGACCGCAGAGGCTAGTTACCAGCTAACTGACGAGCCAGGCTAAAGCCAGTTGAATTAGCCTAAAGAAACCAGAGGTCTCCCAACTATGGTTCAGAGGACCGAAGCTGGAAAGATAACACATGCAAGAAAACATTCCACCTTAAAAGTTGAAGGTAGCTGCCGGTAGCCTTTGAGTTAATTAAATAATCTTTTCTCCAGTCTACAGCTAGCTAACGTTAACTAGTAACGATAAGGCAGTAAAACATCTTTTCATTTTTTGGAACAGCTAAAAAGGTAAAAGTTTACGATGATGTATGTAAGTATGTAAGTTAAATAATGTATGCAAACTACATGTTACATAACCTTCGAAACAAACCACAACCCCCCACCCTGGCGTAGCTTCGAATATTCACGGGTGATTCTCACCGAAGCTTCGAAAACCCGAAAATGGTATTCGGGACAGCCCTAATATTGGTATCAGTGTGTATATGTCAGCTGATAAGTAACAAAACATTGCAGTACACCAGACTTCACTGACAAGTTGATTTTTCTACTGTAAAACATCCCACTCAGTATGTATCTTGGTCACAATTTAAAAGAAAAACAGAATCTGTACCAAGATTGTTTGTGTATGCTAAATGTTTATAGTTTTTAAAAAATATTGTCAGTTGACATATTGTTATTGGATTTTTTAAACTTCCAAGTACTGATATCAGTTTTGGCCTCAAAATCCAGTATTGGTCGGCTATACTTATGTGTGGAAGAAGATTACAACACGGGTTGTTTTTTTTTGACCAACGGGTGCTTTTGTCTGTACAAACAAGAGGGAAATAATTTCCACAGCAAGGCTACTAAGTACTGTCAGGGAAAAACAGAATGTGGACAGACAGGAGTTGATGAGAGAAAGAAGGCAAGAATATGTGAGATGTGAGACAGAAAAAAGACTGAGGCAATGCAGCCAACACAGAGACAATGCTGTGGTGTGAGGGTGTGTGCGGAGGTGTGGGGTGTTATCGTCCTTATTTGTTTCACCTGCTGCACTCCTTCAGCTCCCCACTAATGGCCTTCCCATGGGGTAGGAGAGATTCCAGAAACCACGCAGTGTACAGGCCGACTCCACTGTGTTCACACAAGACACAATACACCACTGTCACAGAGGCTCTCACTGCAACTGCACGCAGTTGGAAATTACACACAGCCACTATGGACAAACTGATGTAGTGTTTGAAAACCCACTGTTGAATGGATAAGGTCTATGTGGATGTCAGTACACTAATACAATTTGGACTGAATGCACTCAACAAACCAAGGATTTTAAAAAATGAAAATGGTGATATTATTGATTCTTGATATTACTGTCAATAAATATTTAATGTTATGCCATCATTTTGCCATAATTTTGTGCACACAGTGCAAACTTTAATTGATATACTTGATTGTTAACCAGTGAATCATATTGCTGCAATTCAATCTATAAAGCGTGTAGTCAGGGTGAAGAGGTTCAGTTACAGTTTGACTAAACATTAGAGTGGGCAAGACGAGTGATCTAAGTGACTTTTAACATGCAGTCTGTTGGTGCCAGAAGCGGTGGTTCCGGTTTCTAAGAAACAGTGATCCTCCCAGGAACTTTGTGCACTACACGATATAGAGTTTACAGAACACTGGGCAATATAAAACACATACTGTCAGCAACAATTCTGTAGGCAAAAACAGTGTGTTAATGACTGTTAACACACTGTTAATGAAAGTGAATGGGCTACAGCTGCAGAGGACGATGTTGTGTTTCACTCCTGTCTGCAAAGAACCAGAGGATGAGGCTACAATGAGCACAGGATCACCAAAACTGGACAACAGGTAAGTAAGGTTGGGTTCTGATACCGTAATCCATCACAAGCAGAAGCCAGAAATACGACAACCAGGAATCAAACACCAGGCAAGATTTTCCTTCGGCACCCCCCAAGAAATAGTAAAAAAATAAGTGTTAGTAATGTCAATATGATACAACTCGAGGCATTCATCATTCATATCATAATATCAATATCAATATATTGCCCAAATCAAATGGGAATCATAATATGACAGTACACCACCACCACCATCCTCATAGCGTGAGGCAGTCGATACAAATCAGATCAAGAGTTCCAAACGATGGCACTCCTCCCGGGTGAAGAACTACTGCTGAACTATCTCAGAGCTCAGAGCTATGGTTGATTTTCTTAACATTACAGTCACAGCCAGCTGTACCATGACTGGTGGTGCTTGAACTACTCTTGAGGCTGGGTGAGAATGACTATAAGCCAATAAATCAACACCTAAAAAAGTCTAAGTCTTAGTCTAGGAAATGTGTTTGACAGTATTTTAGATTTAGGATTCAGGACAGAGTGAAGATCATAAAAAACATTGTTTCACATCTTGAAAGCTCTCAAGTTTGGATGGATATGTAGTTGAATTTGATACGTAATTAATTTACACAGGTCTATATTACCAACAAATAAGTGAGGTGCTTGTAGAATATGCTGAGGAATTTTGACAACATGCAGGAAAGCAGGATTCAGTGGAGATCCCAGTCATCCCATTTTATCCCTGCCTCAGTGTGCAAACCCCTCATTTGAATGTAACCATTCACAGCACATCTCATCAGTATTAATAGGCTCATACCACTGTATTTAGACGTGATGCTCGCTTTATACCCACCCAGCATTGACAGCAAATCCTCTGTGTGTGTTTAATAAATCGCAGCAGTTAGGTGGGATGGCTTAGTCTCAAGTCACCTAATGACTATATTATGAGCCACAGCATTAAGAGGGATTAATACTAATCTTGGCTGTTTCAGTTTACGCTGGGCTGAAGGGGTGGGTGGTTGGGGGGACAACGGAGCAGTGTGTGTTCCCCTGGCCAGCAGCTAGTCAACCAGTTCCCAAACACAGCAACAGTAGATTACTGAGTTAGTTTTGCATGCTGACCACTGCCAAAGAAAAAGCCTAACTGATGATCCATCGCCAGGACTACATGCTGTTTAGTTATTCCGGAGCACACACGTAAATAAAAAGCCTCCCCTACATATAGCACCTCATCCTGTGCTCTCTACAGCTGGGATAAACACCCAAACAAACAAAATCTGAGACTGGGTATACAGAGTTGAAAGCCTTAAGGTGCACTTGGTGACCAGTCCTGAGCCACAACAAGTCCTCTGGCCGAGGTTTGCCTCATTCTACTAACAGCACTTTACAATAAGAATAAAGGCTGATAAACTACAGTGTAGCAAGCAGCTGTGGGGACATTCAAATCTTGAATATAAAAATAATTTTAAAATGTATAAAACTACTAAAAAGCTAAAAAAATAATAACTTAACAAAAAAAGTAAAGAAGCAGTACAGAAACGCTACATTCAGTTTTGTCCCATAATTCATTTCACTTTACCGTAACCTAGCCAATCAAAGCAAATATATATTTACAATTAACATTTTTTAAATAAATACATTTTGGGGAATGATGCATCTTATCACTGCCTTACACTGATTTGTCAAACAAGGACACAATATTATTCCTAATGCATCTCACCAAGATGTGTCACAGCAGTTTATACTGACTGAGCCACAGAAAACACAGCTGGACATCATTTAAATCCGATAACAGTGCTAAAACTAGACTTTTCAAATGGTACTGGTAACTAAATGGCAGATGCAAGAAACCTATAAAACAAATAAAATTTAACCCATTACTGAAGTGCAACTCCCTGCTATATTCTGTACACCTGTGGACAGTGGACAGTGGCGTTTTGACCAGGTAGGGTTGGTATCTGATGATACCTACTGTCACTGACGGCCAACAGAGTGAGTGGAAAATAATCCAATGAAGGCCTGCAAAAGTAAGTTTGTTAATTAAGCTTTATTTATTCAAGAAGTCTCATTGAGATCAAAAGCTCTTTCACACAGGAGACCTGAGAATAAAAGACATATCTATAACATTATAACAAAGGATCATGAATAAATAATGCTTCATGGCCTGTAAGATACATTTGTAATGCATACATACATAGCACTAGTGGGCTGTGAAAAATGCAAGTTGCTATTTGGTTCAGTAGGCATCCATGTGGAAACAGGTGACAAAGCTGTACCCATTTTGGAGTGCAACCCTAAAGGTCTTAGTATGCTTCAAACGAACTGGGTAGTAGGATGTGTCGTAGTGTGCGTAAGTGAAGTCTACTAAATTTAGTAAACTTTATTTTTCACAAGCTCTTTAATCCAAATGTGACACGATTCACTAAATAAAATGTCACTTGCATTTCACAACAGCTCTTTCCACAAAAGACACGCATGCGCAAGCCTTAGTGTCATGTAAGCTCTCCATATTCAACAGGTTGCCCTCTCCATGGCAACACATGGTGACTTTCGAACAACAGAGGCTTATAGGGAACATTTCTAACCACTGATGCCACACAGGCTCCATGGCGGAGAAACATTAAAGCCTATCGGGTTCATCCCCACTGGGGCGCTGAATTGCCCCACTCAGAGTGGTTGGAGATGTCCCGGGTTAGCAGACCAAGGCGACAACTGTCATAAATGACTCCCTTGTGGGCCTGCATGTCTGCCATACTAGACAGCTTTAGGGAAACTCAGGGACAACAGGGCTGGATTTAAGAGCTGCTGCAGTCATTGCTGTTGCAATAACTCTTCACATATATATGAAGAAGCAAGAAGAGCATTTAGCTTTTTTTTTCCATTTGTACAACTATGTACAAATTAAGATGATATGCTCAACAATTAAATGATTCTAATAAAAGTGGCAAATCACTTTGAAACAAGCCTTCTAACACTGTAGCCTTCTCTTCTGTTTCCATGAGATGCAAGTTTCCTCGTTTTTCTTAGCGTATCAATTCGAGGAGGGGGCTGAGTGGCTGAAGAGGAGAGAAAAATGAGCCACTTCACTGCTGTTCACATGGCAGCTCACTTCCACTGATGTATAAAGTGCACTTCCCTAGGGCTTGCTGTTTGTCATAAAACATCTCTCAGCACATAATTTAACCAAACTTGAGAGGCAAAAAGAGAAAAAATGGAAAACAAACATAATTTACTATAGGGGTGTTGGAGTCTAATACTGAAGCTGTTTGGCCAAGAGGGCAGTAATTCTAAACCATGCTGCAGTAAGTGGCTCCTCAAAAGAAACTGTGGGGTAATGTCAGACAGCTGAGCAAATGGGATGGGATCCAGGGAGTGCATTATCTTTATGAATTCATGACAAAATTTTGTACTGAAAGTGATAGAGGCGTAGGTGTTTGTAAACACACTGTCTTGCAGTCTGCTCTCACAAAAGAGCTAAAATGTACAGTGTACAGCAGGCTTTAATGAGTCTTCATTTGTCTCATTTAACTTCTGCCTACCATATCACTTCAGTGAAAAAAAAACTTAGCGTCATCACTACTGTACGTATCACCCTTTCGAAATCAGGCATTACAATGTACAACATCTGGAAATGCAAAGTCGTAGGTATCAAATAAAAAAAAACTTTAAAGTGAAAAGGTACTTCATATAATCTATGTGAAAACTAGGAGTATATGGTTTCCAGTTACTTTGGTTTACACAACAGGCTTCACAAGGATTAGCTCCAAACCACAAAATGGCAGGCCTCACACACTTCAATGTTCTACCCTGCAAAAAAGTGAAAAGGTTCCAGTGTCAACATAAAAAATGTCTGAAAACTATACTGTATTGGAGTAAAAGCATAGAAATGCCAACACTTACTTGCAAAATTCAAAATAATGTATAACACAAGATTGACAGATGTGCACAGCTCAAAATATTCCTGTTATTTTTGTTTTGTTGGCTCTTTCAAACATGTAGACAAATTCTTTCCCATAAAGTTGGTTTCTGCAGCGCAATGTGTCTCCCTCACACCAAGCTCGTTCTGCACACGCAAGGCTGCGCCTATCCAATCAGACTGGCATCACGGCCATGGAATGCTGAAGTCCACATTTTTCCCATTCAGCAAGGAAAAACGGCCTTTCAAAGCCAATCAGCTAGAAATGTTGCTTTGTTTTTATTTTCGACTGAACTTCCTGGAACCTATTATGGAGCTGTCAGGGATGTATATTTAGCTATGGCAACACAGGGCCTCCTCACCCACTTGCGCCACTGATCATGTCACCTCTGATAAACAGAAAAACAATTGGTTATCCCTTTTGTCACCTTTAAAGAAAATGGCATGGGTAATGTGTCTAAACACAACTTTTCTGTAAACAACAGTAGAGGGATGTAGGATAAATGTATAGCCTACCATATACATATTACATTTACACCTTTACTTAATCCACTGGATTCTTCAGTCACATCAGATGACATTCCCTTACAATCTGTCCTACAATGGTCACATAAATCTATTTAGACACAGCAGAGTCTACTGAATTAGCATCTATACAGCTGTATATCAGGGGTTCACAGGTAGTTCAGCGTTGGGGAACAGTCACAATACCTTATAGCCTAACAAATTCCAACAAAAAAGGTCATCTTAGCACTGTGATGCTGTAACATTTATTGTAACAAGTCCAAAATTTGGTTTTGATCCTTAGCAGTCAGGGAAATGTAAAAATGGTAGTGGTTGCTTTAGTGTGTTAGCATGGCAACATTTGCTGACATGCAGGCACTAAACACAAACTACAGCTGAGACTGATGGGAATGTCACTGATTTTGCAGGTTTTTTCATCATAAACCAAAGTACTTACATTAATTAAAATTTGAGGAGATCACCACATGCCCCCAAGAACAGCACTGCACTGCAATTTCAGCATAGTGGTCACAATTGCAGGTCACATGACACCCACTAGACTAAAAAACATTCTTCCCATACACAATCACGGCAAAAGAAACATCAGGTGTAAAACGATGAATACATTTTACAGATGTCCCGAGCCAATCCTAAAGATCGGTATCTGGGCCAATCCATGTATACCATATTTTCCCAATTAAGCCGTTATCCCAAATACAGGCCGTGGGAGTGGATAAACTCCCGGTACCTGTCATATAATGTGTATACCAACTAAGCATAATGTACATTTCCATCACTTTAATTTAATAAATTCAACAATATAATCATGCTATTTTCAACACTTCGTTGTTCTGAATGACTCATCTTAAGTATTACTGTCGTATTTCGGTCACGGCAGGTGACTCAGCCAAACTGTATTTTGCATACATGCATAACATACAAGTGCCACAAGATGCCAAATTTTGTAGTCTTTTTTCAGTAGTTATTTCAATGTGTCAGACACATATTCAATCAACATTTAGACAAATATAATGATCTGATCGGACTCGGTATTGGCAGGTACCCAATATTAAAGGACTCGCATGGGGACGGGGCCAAAAAAACCTAATCAGAACACGTTGCGATGAATAGGGTGCCATGTTGGAACATGGTATCCAGTTCATCCATGGATCTCATAAATTATTACAATTCATCTTCTGGAGAACATGAATGTACCAAAATGGCAATCGTTGCAATAGTTGTTGAGACATTTCACTCTTGACCTAGCTGCAGTGCACTCCCGTTTCCTTGTCTCTAACCTGTCTTTGGAATTGGTAAGGACAGACACAGGGCTCCTAACCTATATTTGTTTTCTATGGGAAATCGATCCATTTGCAGTAGCATCTGTGCAAAAAANNAAAAAAAAAAAAAAAAAGAATGTATGTTGGATTGAGTGTGGGTGTCATCCAAATATATTCAGTCCTTATACTACTACTACTAATACTTGATAGTCAATCAGGAGACCAGCAAACCGTTCTCACTACTTAAAATTAAATAAGACTTACTTAATCTATTTTGTCAATAAATTACTGGTAGTACATTTATTGACATATGAGGAGTCATGTAGATGGTTTAAATGAAACAACTGGGTGGTAACCTTTTCTCGAAAAGCTACAGCCTCTGTAACAAAAAAGTTACTGTACACTTGTGTACCCCGTTTTCTCAGAGCACACACAGTATAAAGCCCAGACCAATACATCTGTGGTGTTGAGTCTAGAGGAATCTGTGCTTTGAGCCCTGGATTAGTTTGACCTATACTTGACTTCAACAGCAACATTGATGTTCATTAGTTCACAAGTTCATTCTCCCTTGACCTCTGTGACACCCTCCCACCCCCCAAAACCAACCCCACCTCAAGTCTACTTTGTGGCCCCAACTCGCCCAGAAGACATCCACCACCACACATCACAAGTCCGTCCGAGTCGTAAATTCAGTAACATTTCACCACTCACAAAATGTTCAGCTCCTCCCAGTTTAGCGGGGATTTTTAGTTTAACACTAACATAGACAAATCTGCATTGCTAGGATGGCTGCTAGCAGCCCTATCCATACAGGCACTGGTCAGACTGGGAGGAGGCAGAGTCAAGAGGGTTGCTCGTGTCACACAGGGATTATAAAGTACAAATCTAGGGATAAATATCTCCAACTGCTATTCACTACATTGTTACCACCTGTGAGGAGACCGTAGAGGTATATTTAAACTGTGCAGACAACACACATGCACTTGTTCACATGTATGCTCTCTATATCTCTGTGGCTCACTTAAACATTATGATCTACTTATTTCAATTAAAATCACAATTTTAATATTGAAATAAATGTAAGGTGGTCAGTATAATATGATTGCTATTGCTTAGTCGCAATATGCACAACTCTCGCAAAGAGCCAAGGTAACTTGCCAAATTCTTACTTTCAAACAAAAAATGCTGTCCTTGCATACAAGCTGCAAAACAAAAAACATATGCTCAGTCATCAGAATACATCAAAATCATATTACCACAGACTCCATACTAATCACCACAGACTCACACACCTACAGATCACTAAATCAATGCAACATGTGTTTGCAAACATTTCTTCATATTTTAACATTACTAAGGTAAGCACTTCACCGCTACTGTAATACAGTTCTTTCCTTTCGTTTACTGTCAAAATGCTGCCATGTATTGAGTTTCTGGTTTGTAGTGTAAATTTGGGTTTTCTGATTTACTGTATGCTTTCCAGCATTACAGTACGAACTTACTCTATTTTTAAAGATTAAACTTACAAGTAAGCAAAAATACTGTGACTGTTTTGTGTCTTGCCCAAAAACACCAATTTTGTGGTTGAAGAGAAAGTCTTATTCTCCATCATTTCAAATACATCTGTGCAAGCTGCATGTTTTTTTTTCTCATTGCTATTTGTACTATCTTTGACCACTGTATATTCTGTTTTGATAAGAATTAGTCCCTGTTTGACACAATCATTTGATAATGACAATTTATTTTTGTATGCAACAATGACTCAAATTCAGTGATGAACATATAAAATGCTGTGATGCTCTGATAAATTTGATTTATGATGGATTCCCTCATTAGATTCAGATGGTTTTATTTTGTGTGCTATGTGAGATTTGTCACCCAAAATCAGGAGTATAGCATTTTGTGTTGAGAGTTTTGTAAATGGAAATTCTGTTGTAAAAACTGAGCCCAAGCAACCATAAAACACTGTAAATGCAGACATCATGTTCATCATGATCTACCTTCCTGATGTATGCTGCTTTAGACCAAAGGATAAGGGACGAGAGAGGCAGTGGGTCAAACGTTGGTGTTTCTAGTTTTCTCTGGACATAACGCTCTATCACTGCTGTTTAGGAAAAACTTCATACTTCTCTCTTACCGTGTGATCACAGAGATGACAGTATCTTCCAACAGACAAAGCTTCCAACTGGTGTTCATACTCAATGGCAGTCTTCAGCTGTGTAATTATCAAGGATGGGATGGTTTTTTCTGTCTTACTGAAACTTTGTAATTTAGGCTGATAAAAACATGTATTTCAACATAACATCTTGCAGGAATTCATTCCCTGCACATAAGAACAAACTGATTTGTTGCTTAAAAATTCATAATCTTCTTCAATCTGAATACACACAAAGCACAAGCTCTCTACTGCCCAGATTAATAAATCCTTGTCTAAGCCACACCTCTGTGCAGTCCAAAGCTGTGAGAAAAACAGTGGGCCAGAGAGCATGGAGTGAATGTGGTTGTACGTATCAGCAGGTCTATTTTGCTTTCAGAGCAATCAACACCTTCGTGTTGTCCCAGGTTGTTAGCATGTAGCATGTCTTGTCATCAGCTGCACTGGGCCACAGCGGTCTGCTTGGCTCACTCCCCTGTCACCAGGGCAGCTTTTGTTAAAATTTGTTATCAGCGGCGCTGATCCCACTCTATTTAAGAAGGGATGCGTCAACAGGTTTAAAGCACTCCTGCTGCATGTGTCACCTCTTTTTGATTCAATATTTGTGCTACGAAATGTGGCCAGTTGTTTAATCCCCCCCTCCCTTTGTACATGCCCACCAGCACGCCTGTCCTCTTCTACCCACCACTCACCCTCCCACCATCCCTCAACAAGAAATTTTTGACCCATGTCACCTTTACAGCACACGCTCCTTTCAAACTCCCAGCTGCAGCCCAGAAATAGGACTGCTTTTTTTATTACTGGGTGTCCACTCAGAGGTGAGTGCCTTGTGACAGTGTCCTGTTCCAAGTTCAAACATGAAGGGGATGACAACCATATGGATGTTGTGCAGAGTTTGTCAAGTCATTTCACTGAAAAGAAATTGAGTATCAACAAAAATTATGAGGAAAAACATTTGACAACCTTTTTCCATAATGGAACAAAATAAAATATACATATTGCTATATGTATTACAATGCCAAGTCTTGTTCAATGACCAGCAGGCATCTGTGGCACACATTGTATGTTCGTGATTGGTAACAATATCCTCCACTATCAAAAATATCCTTTCTTCAGAAGTTTATGGACTCAATTAATTTTCAATCCCACTGAAAATTAGACAAGAAGCATCAACACAACATACAACAAAAACCTTCTGCTAATGTCACAACAGTTGAGAACAACACTTGTGTAAACATGGTAACTGTAGACATCAAAGATGGCAACAGCTGTAGCCACAGAAAGCTAAGAAGACATAAAAATCAAAAATGCGCAAAAAAAGAGACAAAAATTTGACTAACAAAATCTCAACTGTAATGGCTGCAGTTTTTGTTGTCTTATATATATATATATATTTTTTTTTTTGTTTGTTTGTCTGTTTGTTTGTTTTGTTTTTTTTGTCAAAAGATTAAGGTCTCAAAATGAACACTGCATATCGACCCACCAGCAGCACCACTAGCACCACTAGCACACCAAACAGAGATGCCACCAGCCTCATACTGACTTTTGTCTCATTTCTAAGAATAAAATATCCCAATACTAAATGTTAACACTGTGTATTTTCTAGGGCTGGACCCGAATATTCATCTATTCGGATATTCGTTCGTTGGGTAGGTATTCGATTTTCAATTTTGGGATTCGGATATTCGTTGTTTTTTTTGTTTTTTTATGGTGTATTGATTGATTCACAACGTCAACTCATGCCTTGATTGACATGTGTTACTGGCCGAGCCAAGGAAGGTGGCCTTGTGGGTGACGTATGCATGTGACGTAGTCTGGCAGGAGTGAGTCTCTCCTGTATGTGTAGAAAAAGTACCTGTATGTGGGGCACACCGTGAAGCGCATGCTTCCATGGGTTGTTAAGTTACAGTAGTCAGCAGAAAGTTCAGAAATTGAGTTCAGAAAGCTCAGGTTCAAGTAAAGTGGTTGTGAAAAGGGCCGTGTATTGTGTTCGCTGCAACGTTACCATGACGTCTCCCGACCATTCTTCAAAGCAGAGTTTGCCCGGACTGCAGAGGCTAGTTACCAGCTAACTGACAAGCCAGGCTAAAGCCAATTGAAGTAGCCTAAAGAAACCAGAGGTCTCTCAACTACGTTTCAGAGGACCAAAGCTGGAAAGATAACACATGCAAGAAAACATTCCACCTTAAAAGTTGAAGGTAGCCTTTGAGTGAATTGAATTAAATAATCTTTTCCTCAGTCTACAGCTGGCTAACGTTAACTAATAAAGATGAAAAGGCAGCAAAACATCCTTTCATTTTTTGGAACAGATAAAAAGGCAAAAGTTTATGATGATGTAATTAAATAATGTATGTTGCCACCGTAGGGACAGTGGTTATAACCTTCGAAATGATAATCATAATAATCGTGATCTGGGCCATGTTGTTTTATCACACCATAAACAAACCTGCTACAGTCTACCAAAATATCATGATCCAAAATAGCACAAAGGAACATTGGTAAGCTCCACTTTGATACTGACTTTTGAACCATGACATCAAACTGCAAACAGTATAAACAATATGAAGTGACCAGAAAACTTAGTAACAACTACAATCTGCTAACATAAATTATTCAACTTAACGTTCTATGAGAGTGAAGTCCGGCTTGAAATAAAAAGCACTACTTTGCGATGAGAGACCAACACGAATATAATGTCCAGTACAAGAGAGGATGCGTATTGTGAGAATAACAGCTTGAGACCAATGTGCGATGCAATGCTTAGCTAATTGGATATGTGTATTACAATGTCCGTGGTCACAGCACCCTTATGGGGCATGAAATAACAAGCAGCTGTGTGTGTTAAGAGACTTCACATGTGTGTGTGCTCAGTTTGTCTGCCTGTGTGTGTGGGAGGGATGGCTGCTGAGAGGTTTATTAACCCAGTCCATCAAGGCAGTGTGGGATTCACACTGAGACACCAAAGGCTTAAGGATGTGAGCGCCACACAAGCAAGACAGCGCCTCTACGAAATACTAATATGGGCCCTTATTTTCTACCACAACAACCCCCCACCCTCCACCCCCTCCACAGCCAACACCTCTATACCAGGACTGCTTCCACAACTAGTGGACAGCTTTGCTGTCCTACTGAGGAGATTATCAACAACAGCCTCAATTCTTTACCACTGACTGTCCATTGTGATTCACCCTGCAGAACATTGTATGTTTCTGATGATAATCAGCAGGGCAGTGTGAAGCCTAGTTTGCAGGACTTTATCCTGTATAACTGTCAATATGGAATTACAGGGCTCTGTCAAAGGTGCAGCAGATTTAAAGACCCTATTTTAGTCCGTGTTCTCACAAATACATTTTACAACCACCAGCATGGCAACATAGCAGACATCAGAATGGTGGCAACGCCATTAACTAGCCATGACTTATGCCTTTTCCACATAATACAACTCCTTGACAAGTCTAACTACAGATCTGTATTATTAGCATACCTGGCCTTATTTATGTTGGGTTGTTGTCCAACAATAAGCTGTTAAGCTAACATCTCTCCAATGTGCCACAACTGTTAGGACAAAGCAGCACACTGTTGTTAAAGAGAGTAAAAATAAATGATATAAAATCTAAAAATATCCAGAGAACAAAAAAAGTGCCAGCCATTCAAAACTAATTTTGGCAAAAGTATGTATATGCATTGATTATTGCTTTAGATTTTCTGTCGCTCAACCACAATAAATCTAATTCATAGTCATATGACGAGAAATGTAGACTAGAACAAGGTGAAGGATGAACGAAAACGCTTCACGTGGAAACAATAAACAAACAAAAGCAAGGCTAGCAACCAGCAAAATGCAAAGTAAACTGTAAAGGCCAATATACCGTGTGTCTTATGTCTAAACACCCTGGCAGCTAAAGCTAGCTTTAGCATGTATCATGATACTGTTATTTCGGTGACCCATACTGTTGGCCCATACTGTTGCTAATTTTCCAATATTGTTAATAGTTGATAACAAATTTAAATGGTTTACTAAGATGAAGCATGACACTGATGTTCATTTGTTTCTGCTGTAGGAACAATGTGCAAGACTTCTGACAAGGTGGAAAACAAGAAAGAGAAAACAACATCAATCAATTAACCCTGAACACATCATCCAATTTCTTTGGTGTTTGATGTGTTTGCTTGAAGTGTATCCTGCAGACAAGTTAAGTGTAAAATCTTGCAAATGATAGAGTCTATGTGAACAGACAAGGACACAGAAGAGATACTTGGAGTAGGGATATTGATTCTCACATTATTCACAGATCAAGGAGTCATGTTATATACCAGAATCCAGATGAAGTAATCACACTGGGAAGAAATCTACCATATTGGCCAGAGTATATTGGCTGATCATAAGACGTAAAAGTTGAACTGGTTTTCCGAAACACTTTAGGGCTGACTAACTCTACAAGACTCACTATAAACGGACTTGAAGCAACATGAAGAACATTGGCTGTGTGCATTATGTGAATTTCAAGTGCCGATAATGCACCAAAAATATACAAAGTCATACACTGCAGGCCATGTCAACAAAATTCAGTTGCCCACTAACTCTGCCTTGCATGGGGGCTAAAATTGGAGACACACTCATTTACACATTGAAAACCTACACTTGACACCTTCAAAAATTGTCAGTACCAGCTTGTAAAGTCAATCTTGAAAATGCTGTTCGACCAATCAACATGTCACCACATGCAGATCATGAGTTCGTTTTTAGAGCAGACCTCCAGTGAAGAGCGGGCACGGGATTCAGAGGTGTTGAAATATCCCAAACCCTACCTTAATACCCCCTGTTTTATTAATGCTCCAAACTCAGTGTGGAGTAATTAAAGCAACACTGAACTCAAAGTCCATTAGCCCGGGAGTAAACTAAAGCATAGTGGGTGTGGGTTGGGGTATCTGTCTCGTGCTGAATCCCAATTACCACCTCATAAGAATATGCTTAACAGATCATTAAAACACAATCCCGGTTGCACAGGGGAAAAGACTAAATCCTTACCGTCCACTCACAGCTGACAACACAGAGAAGGTCTAGACCTTAACTGATCCAGTTTAGACTCTGTGGGACAAGACTGGAAAATAAAATGGCCACACCATTTAGACTGCTCTGGTGGACATATTGGCCTACACTACATTCTCTGAATGCAACATTTGTGTTCATCCTTATTCATTAAAAGAAAACTACAGTTTATTACAACTTGGGTTGTATTTTTGTAGCTCTGGCCATTGGTTCTCTCTGATAAAATTGTACTCACTAAAGATCTCAAAAAATGGCGACATTAGCTACCACTTTATTTGAAGGTAAAACTGAAAGTGAGCACACTATAATGTCACTAATAATCCGTCATTGCACAGGAAAACTGAGTGTGCACAACCACGATAGAACGGTAGGTCAAACTTGAAGCAGGAAGTGAGTCTGTAAACTGTGATGGATGGTAACAGACACTTTGGGCAATAATTTTATTGTTCGCCTTGTGTTCTACCTGTATGACTGTTTGTTTATATCACTGCCACTTTGACCACCACATAGACAAATGTGTGCTAAATACTACATGTAGAAGAGAATTGGTTAAAACCACAAACAGCATTTAAAGTAGTGCAATGCAGCCTCTAAATGAGTTCTGCATAATCAGAATTTGAGCAGTAATAAACTGTGTCTGTGCAATCAGGTTAAAGTGACAGATTTCATCAGACTTAGTTTAGATGGTGACAAGCAGCACTGATGATTATTGTGCAAATAAGTTGAATTTCTGTATTCCCAAACTGATCTGTATAGTCAATAATACATTGCTAAATCTGTTTCAAACAAGTCTAGAACTCCTCCATACATGGCAGGAGGCTTTAGTGTGAATGCAAAGGACATTTCTTGTGTCCAAACCCTGGCCCAGCCTGCCCTCCACTTCCTCCTCCTCCTCTCTTTTGAGGCTCCGTGGGACTAGTTTGTTTTGCTCACATCTTGCCCACTGTTCCTGTCAGCACATCCAGATCCTCCACGACACCCTCAACCCTCTCTTCCATCTAACCCTCAGCTCCGTCCATGCCTGAGCCCAACCCCCCTCCAACCCAACAGACACCCCGGCCGGCATGATTAATAGCCCTCTGCTGGGACTCTCCATCCACTCAGCACATTGTTGAGAGCCTCTGAAACAGGACAACAGTTGCATCCCCTCTTCACACTGGGTTTAAGCCCTGCCTGTCAGTCCCCGGTTAGGGCACTGTTAACTGGCCAGATTTACAGCTACTAACCAGCACTAGGTGGCAGCCTGTCTTGGGGGGGGGGGACTCCAATTAATCATAGCTGTTTTGATGGGAACTTTTACAACCGGTAGACCAAAGGCTTGCCACAGTATAACACCTGTATAATCCATGGCGCCTCCCATCAACCATCAATCACAACTACACACAGATGCAGCTAGTATTTATATTCTCTTTAATACCATGGCATTTAGTTTCATTCATTAAACAGCAATGGAGACCTGAATCTTGTTCTCAGAAGTCAGGCAACACTGTATAATCAGTCAAATTGACTAAAAATGGAGGTAATCCCCATCTCTGCTTCAATAAAAGATGATTTAAAACATTTTTATTTTCATTCAGTAATAGTATTTAAACCTTTAGTCAAATCAATTAGTCAGTCGACAGAAAATGAATCGCCAACAATTCCAATAGTTGATGAATGATGAAATCTCTTTCAGTAATCTATCAAGTCAAATACCAAACATTTGGTAGTTCCACCTCAAATATATCATCATCTGAATATCTTCGGGTTTTGGACAGTTGTTCAGACAAAACAGGCAATTTGTCAGTTGTCAAAAACATTTTATAGACAAAACAATAAAATCAAAAAATAATTAGGAATATTTCACAACAGTTGCAAAACTTATACCGCCCGAGATTTAATGCTAAATAAGGTAAAAAAAAATAAAACTTTGGACCATCACTGGTGCAAAAGTAAAAAAAAATTAGCTCTAACCAAGGATTTACCTGGTGTTCCCTAATTCACAGTTGAGTTTACAGTTGAGTGGCTTATTCACCATTTGAACTGTCAATGTCAAGAGTGACATGAAACAACTGCACTGTGATGCCTAAAAATATGGGTCTCTTATCTCTCCATCTTTTTCTTCAAATGGTATCAACACTATAACCTTAAGCATGGCATCATCTTTAGATATTTACAGGGGCTAGAATCACCTACAACCTCCACACCAAACACCTCACACCACCAAAATCACTGACCTTATGGGATAACGTTACCCAACTTTGTCCAACAACTTCTATAACCTACATTTGATGAGTCTTCCAAATTCGCAAATTTGAGTGCAACAAAGACATTTTTCCAACAAATAATTACATGCCTGATCCTTTGTAACTGGACACTCATCTTTGTTTCATTGTTTAAAAACAAAGAATCTTTAGCCACTATGATGAAATTTAGGTCAAAATCGAGGTCCAAGAAGTCAAGCCAATTCAGTCAGCCATTCAGTTTATTGTCTTTTGACCATATCATAAATATAACACTGACAGCAGGACTAAGAATCTAACCCGTGATCTCATGCTTAAAGCTATGGGAGAGCAGGGCCATGCGGCAGACATTTTAAGAATTGCAATGAGGCAGATTCTCCTTGCTCCGAATGCCTTCATGAGTAAACATATTTGCATAAGTGACTGAGCGACATGAATTATGGTTCCTCTTCCTCGGCATTTGCCAGCTGCCTTCTGCCGGTGCAATTGGGAGTGATATGTGTGAAGGAAGGGAGGGGTGATAGGGTGGAAAGGGGGTAAAAGGCCACAACCAGTTCCCAAGTGCTCGCGCTGTGACCCACGTAGGCCCGCCAGTGCCAGCCTGACCACAGCTG
Source organism: Oplegnathus fasciatus (assembly GCA_003416845.1). Taxonomy (NCBI): domain Eukaryota; kingdom Metazoa; phylum Chordata; class Actinopteri; order Centrarchiformes; family Oplegnathidae; genus Oplegnathus; species Oplegnathus fasciatus. The sequence goes on along the minus strand of NTHP01000407.1, from coordinate 562,020 downwards.
GGGACCAAGACGACATACACACACGCTTGACCTTGAAATAAGACTGAGGGGGACTGCATGTCTGCATTCTCACTTGATGACTGACATGACAGTAAAATGTGATGAATTAGTGAGGTTGTCAGCATGGATTAGGCTGTGTGAAAACAAAAGGAAAAAATTTCAAAACACAAGTATCATTATACTGGTGCCACTGAGGACCTTCATTTTATTGCAACAGATTAAATAAATGAATGAATGCATACAATGAGCATTACATGTTGGGGCCTCAAACTCCTTGATTAAAAATACATTATTTTTGTCATAATTTTACTATTCCATGCCAAATTAGCTCTGCTTTGTGCTTTGCTTTGGGGATACCAGGATAATTATTGTAAAGGTCAGCTTGAGAGTAATCAAATCATCCTCCACAATGTTCATTCTGCAAATCCACTGCCATGCCCCCTGATATCTACCTCTGGTGCTGTGTTGGTGATTCGAGTCAATTAGAGGTGTGCTTGTGAATTTCGTTAGTGTTTGGATGAAAAGGAGAAAGCTGTCAGTCAAAAGGCCACTCTGGCTTTGTATCTGGGGGGGCTGAAAGGGAATCTACACCTGTATTTGTATGAATAAAAATGAAGGGATTTAGGAGCAGACTGTTTCTTCTGCAGACTTGTCAAAAATCTGACCTTCGCTGCAGCAGAGGGGGTTGATGGGAAAGGAGGGTGGAAAGAAAGAATTGAAGGAGGCTCAGTAACTTAAAAAAGGTGCAACTGAAAAAAAAAATTGGTGAGCAGGAGAGGAAATACAATGTATGTCAGAATGAAAGGCTGCTCTCCGCGCTCTCTTAGTCTCTGAGGTATAGTCCAGCAATAAAATAAATCCACAGAATTATTCAACAAGAGATTGAGACAGATTTATCTGAGTGATGACAATCTTATACAGGAGACATGCCCTGTCAATGTCAGGTAGGAGACAAAGACTCAATCTGCAGCTCTAAACAATGCTTCAGATGTTAGAAAACTAAATACAATAAGACTTTCTTTGTATTCCTGTATTTGGTAATTGATAATAGGAGTTCATCCTTATATACAGCAACAAATCAAATCTTAGAGCCAATTTGTCACTATCAGTTGCTTGTTTTCAATTCCAGTGTAGGGCTTGGATTAGACTAACCCACATGCCCACATGCCCACATGGCTATTCATGCCACTGCAATCGCTACTGGTCCGTTTAGCCAACTGTTCACCAGCTACTACTGATGAAGTCATATCATATCACACCACAAGGGCTGTTAGATGAAGGTTCAAATAATCCAAACAATAATCTAACTAAAATGAAATTGTGAACAACATATAACCACAACATATGGATTTTAGGAACAAGGGTTTGTGCAATTCGATCAAAATATGTACACAATCCACGGTTGGGTTCCTAGCTCGATTTTGGCTTGTATGTTTTCAATGCAGAAGGGAAAAACAAAAGAAACCCAGAAGAGAATATTTTTGCCGTTTATTCTGAAAAAATACAAAACATCCAAAAAAATGGCTCATGATTTAAAAATGGCCATAATTCTTGCTGTAACAATCGTGGCACTCAAACTTTGCCATACGTTCAATAAGTAAACAAATGTCAATATGTCGCCATTATAACAAAGGACTTCAACCTGCATATACTCGATGCTAATAGGGCATACGAGCTGAACGTCCTGTACCAAATGGTGTTGGACCATGACATGAACCCTTACACCCCTAAAAGATGTTACAGAGAAATTTACCCCAGGGCTGAACTGATGGTTCAGTCTGCTATGCCATACAATGTCAGTAGTATGTGTGTTCTTATATTGGCTAATATTGTGCCAGTACACATCTCAGTATTCACTTTCTGCTCAGTTTTATTTATTGTTTTATTCATTATAAACATAATATCTGTAGCACTGTGTTCTAGAACTTTCAAACCAAAGAACCTTTGTAAGACAGAAAACACAGTAACTTTTTGCAAGCCAGTACACATTTAAAGACAGATGCTGGCCACAAAGCTGTGGAAAGCACTCAATGATATGGGTCTAATGAGGTTAGGGATGGGGCATTAGATATCAGGCTCAATCCAAACCATCCCATTTAAACCAGGAGAGGCTCCTGCTTCCTGGGACTGATTTGCCTAGCTGAGTGGGCAAGGTGAAGCGGAGGTATCACAACACATGGTCCATCGTTGGCCCAGCTTCTTCAACTGTGCTCTCATTGTTCAGAAGTCGAGAGAGGACCTTACATTTTCCAGGAGTTGAAGGAAACTTTTTTTGTTCTTGCTTTCAGAAAACAGAGACAACACTTCCTTTCCCAGAACAATTTATCTCTCTTCTTGACAAGACTCCCTGCTATATTTACCCAACTAAAATTGCAGATGATATACTTCCAGCTGCACTACTCTCCAGATCTACGGCACATGGTCCTGTCAATCACACTAGTTACAACAGAACAGGACCGCCAGAGCAGTGAAACCCTCAGCCAGACAGAGAGAGTGACAGAGAAAGAAAGGAAGTAAATAAGAGAAGAGAGACAGAGAGGGGCTGAGAAACCTAATTCACATTTCCTTTGCTGGTTGGCTTTTGTTGTTAGAGGGAGCCGAGATACACGCCAGAGTGAATGGAATTACTGGGCTTTCATTAAGCAGACAGCTGGGCCGCTGCGAAGCCTCAAGGCAGCAGCAAAACAGCCCACCCGCAAGATTTCCTACCAAAATATTGCTGTGTTTCTGTATGAGAGACACAGCTAGAGAGATCTATTAGGTTGTTATACTGCTCCAAAAACAAAACAAATTGATCACTGTCAAGCAAAGAATTCAGCTCTACTGTGGTTATTTTGTCTCTCATCAGGGCATGGATGTAACATCTGAGGGACTGGGTGCACAGGGGATTTGGGCTTAAGTATGCAAGGCTTTCAAACATCCTTGACATGGACTCATTACTTCATGCAAATGTCCTAAAAAGCTGAAAAAATATTTCAATTTTATATTCAACTTCCATTCGGGTCAAATACAGTAACTGTAATGGAATCAGTTTAAGTGAGGGTAACAGAGGAAGATAGGCTTTTGGTGATTTGAGGGCTGAAGGGAAAGGGTTGTAGGGAGAGGAAAAGGAAAGAGGAGGGTTAACCAGTGTGGTGGATTCCTCCTCAGCCAGCAGCGCTTGTCCATCTCACAGTGGCTGAGGCATTCCCTGGAGGAAGGCAGCAGCGGTGGGGGCTCAGACTGTGCAGCTCCATGTGTTGCATCTTTCCCATTGCTTATGACTTCTACAACTGGGGCTGTGGGGCTGTAGGGCTGTGGGAGCTGCCAGGACTCTCATTGCAAAGGCATGACAACATGCAGGATTGTCTTCAAAACCAGCTTGGGTCTCTCAGAAGAGGGGGGGTTGTCAGACTGGCACCACTGCATTTGCACACACTTGGACTCACAAATGATCAGTCACCACACTGACAGTGTGATTAGACTGGAGAAAGTCCATGTTTAATCTTAACCCTTAGCCCTCAGTTAAAGAGGCCCCGATTCGAAGCTCATTTTGTTAGTTGAAGCATCGAACACAGAGCAATGCATGACAACAGCATGGAAGTAACAAAGTTTTACAAACCAGCCTTGTCTCTAAATTGTCTCACTGCAAACCTCACTCAGAGAAAAGGGTGATTAAAAAGTAGGGCAGAGCAGCACAATGAACGCCCTGTTTTTCCACCCTTGTTTCTGTTCGTCCCACTGATGCTCTCAGCTCTGGGGCTGAATTGATAGACTACTCTTGAACCAGACTAGACTAGACACTACTACCTCTTAATCTATTGCCATCCAGTGTGATCAACACTTTCATCTCATTATTACTGTGGTTATTGACTATGATTAGGACTAGGGCTGCAAATAAAGATTATTTTCATTATTGATTAATCTGCTGATTATTTTCTGGATCACCTGATTAATTGTTTCGTTTAAAAAAAAAAGTCAGAAAATAGTGAAATGTCCATCAGACATTCCCCATGTGATGCCATCGAATCTTGTTTTGTACAACCAACAGACAAAACCCCAAGAGTTTCAAATTACTATCACATAAGACAAAGCAAAGCCGTACATTTCTTGAAAAATTACTTAAATGGATTATCAAAATAGTTCTATTATATTTTCTATATACTGCATATACAGTATATTATCATTAAAAGACCAATTGTTTCAGCTCGAATTAGGGCGCGACACTTCGTATTTCTGTGGCTGTATGGAAAGCTGGTATTTTCACATCACAGATAAAGCATACTTGACATGTAAGCTGTCATAGAAGTATGGGACAGCTGCTCTGCATGTGTATGGGACTGTAGTGTAACTGGTCAGAGGTACAGGATTATCAGCATACTCTTATCTGATACAGTTTTNNTTTTTCCCCATGCGAGCAATTTACGTGGAATCTAATACAGTATGCTATTAATTAGGAGTCGGAATCGCAGACATACTCATTATATGATCGCGATATTTTGCCCATGATAACGATGATATCAACATACAAGTGATTCCTAATCCTACTACGATACATCACAATATCTGTGCAAGACCTCTTCTTCCATCCTTATGTTCAATCCATGCCCCCTCTCTGACTATCAAGGTAAACAAACACTTAATAATTATATGATTTAATACAGTTATTTTTCAGTGACGGTAATAACAATGGGCCTCATGCAAGAACCACTCGTACGAACAGATTCGTTCTTCAGTGGCTTGTACGAGTGATTTAGGAGAACTTGCCGCATTCACCAATTTTCTCGTATTTTGAATTTTCTCCTCGGCACGAACACAATTTACGAGTGGTCCAGACCTGTCGTAGGAGTCATGTGCAATTAGTCTGCTGTTATCCAAACCTAAGTTTTTCGCTAATGGATTGTATACATTATTTAATTATTTTGAAGCAATTTTGAGTTTGAAAAACCTATATAAATTACACTTCATAATTATGTTGACATTGTCCTGTTTGACTCTGCAACTCGAATTACAGTATAATTCTAATGTATTCATACAGCCAGTCATGGCTGACTTACTCAGGCCCTTGGAAGAGAGTGTGTCTTTGAATGAACACTTCCTGACATATGAGGCAGGAAGCGTAGCCTTATATTGGCGCGCTCAATTACACACAGGTGGCATTCATCATGTTTACGCGGCTCATTTACACAGTTATCTGAAGTTAGGAGCGTTGGCTGAATCTGACATGGCAAACATGTACGAGCCCGCCATACGAAAAAAGTAAAAGAAAGTTAAGATCAGGGGGGAGTTAAGTTACTTAGGTCAGCTATTAAGTGTCTAGATAAGCTCAGGCTGCACCATCATAGTAACTGAAAGGCTGTGTGTTGTATTTGCTGCCACAGAAGAAAAACAAAAAGTCTGTTCATGCAACATTACTTCGGCATCTTCTGCATTCTTCGCAGCAGAGTTGTGTGAAAAGCTAGTTACCAGCTACGAGCCAGGCTAAATGGTGCGTTCCATTTGAACTGGGAAGTCAGAATTTCCGAGTTCCCAGTCGGAAATTTCAACCGAAACGCCCCCTGAAGTCGGATTAAAAAGTGAGAGTTTATTCAGTCATTTAGTCTGTAATGAAGACATGAAAGCATATAGAAATTCTTTAGTATGTGTTGAGAAAAGCGAACTGGGTTGGTATGTTATTTTATATTTTTACAAAATGAAAGAAACAGAGACGGTGATAAGATGTTTTCTGGGTTAGGGTTAGGGTTAGGTCCAGTTAGGTCCAGTTAGGTCCAGGTTAGGTGGATCCAGTCAGATCAAGCTACCTGTTCAAATGAAAATCAACAGAGTCATAGCTCTGTCAAATCTGAACACAGACACGATACACATAATTTTAGATTTAGCGTTACTTACACTTTCTGAGGACATCATATTGAATATCCATTGCAAATAAACATCCATAAATCTGCTTAGAAATCATAGGAAAAAAAGATGCTCCTAAGAAGTCCAGAAATCGCCTGAGAATCGTCACGTCTTTAGGTTTTCTTCAGTATCAAAGTAATCCAGTGACAGTTGTCTGCACACTTATGGGTACACTGCAAATAGGAACTGCTAAAAGCTAATTCGGCATACTTTTAATGGTGCTAATTTGTCAAAATGTAAACAAATATAGACCAAAAACAACAGGGCTCACAGACAGAAAATACGTTATCACATTATTCTATGGCTGTAGGGCTGGTAGCTAACGGGTAGAAAGCCCTCTAGAAATCAAAAGACAAATTTATTCAGGTAGTATATGTCAAGGTTTTGGGTAATACAGGCAGACTGACATACCGTGTAACCAATCAGAGTGTCACAATAAGCAGTCACGCTGTGACGTACCGTAGTGAGTGAGCAAGGTTGGTTGACGGCACTCAGTGTACTGCTCATGTTATGATGTTGTTGTGGAGTAAATAAACTACACAGTACAACAGTTTATTTGACAGTATACTCAATGCAACTAAACTGTAGCGTACACCATAGCGAATAACTCTGGTGCATTTGCCTGTTTGGTTCGGTTCGTCTAGGCTGGTATCAGAGCTGTCAATCAAACAACTTGGTCCGCACAGTTCAAACTGGCCCTGATCCCATCACCTTACACCCAACCTACATCACAACACGCCCCATACCTTTAATGTTGTTGAGTATTTCCTTGAGGTGGCCAAAGCTGTTAAGTAATGGGTCCTGTTCTTCGTCCTGGGCAGAGAAAAAAAAAAAACATCATAAGAACATGATGGGAGCATGGGAGGACATCTAAGACACCATTTACCATTGAGAGTAGTTGAATCTAATTTGATGCTTGAATGCTCAATCTTAGGATGTATTAGGTTGAATTTGTGCTATAAAACTAACCATTTCTAGTATGTACAGCACTTTATTAAGTATATTCTGCATAAAAACAGAAATGGCTGATCCAAAAATGTATCTGGAGGACAAATTATAATGTTTTTGCCTCCGAAGAAGTGCCCAACATGTTGACTCTTGACAGACATAACAACTTGTTGCATTATAGTTTAACACCGTGCAGCAGCAGTTCTCCCGGTTCTGGAACAAGCCTGCAGCCATTTTTTCACACAGTTAGCAGGTTAATGAAATTAGTCCCAGATTAAATAGCTGAAATACAGCCAGGGCTGAGAATCTCTGCATTAGGATAATAATCTCATATCTATAATCTATTTATAAAATGTGATAGTCTGGAGTATACAGTTAGCTGCGACTTCGACAACATGTAAAAATGTGGATGGATCTGGATGTAACAAAAAAAACCTTAAAGCTGTAATCTCGAAGATTTTCATTTCGTTGTCTTTCACGGTAATTGAAGGTGTGTTTTTGGACCTCACTTCAGTTTCCTCGTCTGTAGTCATCAATCTTTTCTTTGTTTGTTCGGCCATAGTAACCGTTTACTCACAATGCTAGCAGAGACCAGAAAAAAATGTACATTGCTTCACTCACAGGTGAGCAAGACTGTTGTGTTAAAGCCTTGTTAAAAGCCTAACTGCACGCTGCTTGTGATTTTTCCAGGAAAATCGCTTCAGTCACCCAGGTCGTAATACTGCAAATGCTGCAGGCTTTCATCAGAGGGCCATAGGTTCAGTCACCATTGTGTTGCATCATTCGGCGATAGATAGTGACTTAACGGACATTCATTTAAATGAAAATCTTCGAGATTATATCTTAAGTTCTGAAAAATAAGTAGCGTCCATCTTGGTACTAAACTAATTTACTTGAGATTAGAACCAATGGTTTTGACCTGGGACATGCATGCTTTACAAACTCTGCTCAACTCTCACAGGCCAGGAGTACAGTATATGATATCAAGTCTGATTTATTCCTGGCCACTAGAGCCCCAGGGTTCAATAAAGCCCAATAACACTAATGATCTGTCCTGTCTAGTTAAATGTCAAGCAGATGTGAATGACGGGATGTCCACAAATTTTCTCCTTGTCATTGGCACAGAAAACCTGCATGCGCAGATCAATCGATATCTTGGTGCCTTTGCTGACAACATCAATCCTGTAGTAAAAACTTGTATTATTTTATTCCAGATTTAATGTCATACATTTTATTACCTCAACCAAGGAGGCATGGCTGTTGTTTGTTATCTCAAAAGTGGCATATCTCAAAGACATGTAAACCCATTTCAGATTTGGTTCCAATTTTGTAACACTGCAAGGATATTTTTGCTATTTTCTCATTAACGCTTACTTGAGTGAAACAAATTTAGCAAATAAAACCAATCTGGTACATGTATCCCATTAGATTTTTTAATGCTGATCCAAAACAGATGCACATCCAAAACAGCATAGTTAGAGAATTGTGCTGCCCTGGCATGAGTGTGTGCTCTCTCTCAGAGCTTTCTGGTTTATTGCTGTGCTCAAAAATAATTTAAATTAATTCACTAGACCTAACACATGCTGTCCCTTCTACACCAGCATCCACTGTGGACTTTACAGCAATGCCATGAAGTTTTCCCAATTAACCTGCAGTTTGGTGACTAGAAAAATCTGAAGTCCCACCGTACCCAGTCAGTTTTCATATCTTTAGTAAACCGAACCTTAACTCAGTTAAAATGAGCAAATATAATTGTTGTGTTTAACTTACCAGTGGAGTGTGGGTATTCCATCTGGAGTTCCTCTTGATAGCTCCAACAACAGTACTAATTTCACCCTGGACGATGTAGATATTCTTGTCCACCATGCTGCTTTTCTGAGAGAAATACAGAAGAGGTTGGTTTTGATAGAAATTGAAGCCAGGGCTTTGTGTTAATTCTATATTATCACTTACAGTCCCTCTATATAACTACTGTATATTGTTACAAAACTGTCATAATAAGATGGTTATGACAGTGGTTCACAGTTGTCAGATCTAGATTAATTATAATCACTAATATTTTATTCAGCTCTGTCACAGCATAAGCCCTGAAATACCTATGATACATTGTTTTTTGGAGATACTGGGGGTGTCTGCTGTCTATATTTTGTGAATTTATAAACTACGTCTGTAACTACGGATCAAGCCCCCAGTTTCACAGTGAGCTACTATGGGTATTGAAGAGCCAGCCTGGAGAAGCCAGTTTGTCCTTCTGCTGTCTTTTCAGCTCATGAGCGGTGCTGCTGACAGGACAGCTGGTTCTGAGGACAGTGACGTTATGACAGAGGTTTGGATATAACGTGCTTGATGCTTGAGAAGCATTTGCATGCTACTGATGTCTCATGTCTGGTGTGAATTTGAAAAACAAACAAAACAAACACTGCAAACCACTTTCCTCAAAGGGAAGAACATGAGCTTATCTTTACATATGATCTTTAATACTTGTGGTAATATTGTTAACATATCAATATAAATAATTGTGTGATTATTATTAGAAAATTAATTTTATTTATAACCTGCATTACCCATTACACTAATCAAAATTCACTATCTGGCAAACATCACCATGGGACAGATAATCTAAAAAAATCTTCATGTGTACCTTGACAATGCCCAAAACCAATATGGATAACCAAACAGAATCAAAATGACATGCTGTTCATATTTGACAAGCAGTATACCTCAAAATGGTTGGATTAACCTTTTTCCTTGTGTCATGAAAGCCATGCCAGATAATACTCTTACTTTACAAGAAGATTCATGAGCGTAAAGACAGAGTGGCTGAGGCCACAGTCTTTTAAATTCATGGTAAGCAAAAGAATAAGAGGAAGAAGGTGTGATAGGTAGAGGCTAGGATGTAGGGACACAGTGATAGGCTTATAGCTGATAAGACGAGAGACGATAAAATGAGTCTTCACTGGAGATGTACCGATTAAGTTTTTTAAACCACCAATTCCAATCTGAATCAAGGATGTTGAGTCCTGATCTGATATTGTATTTTCCAACATAATACAGTGGCACAGTGCACACAGCAGGTACAGTAAACCTAGTAAAACAAAGTCAGTTCAGTTTATGTCTAACAACTGAATAGCTCTGCATTAAGTAAAAACTGCCTGGATCACAGCTTATCTCCCATCGTTTTCATTTATTTTTAACAAAGAAGTGTAAGAGCCCAACTGACCTGAGAAATGTTTTATTTAAACTGTTGTTCAATAATGTGTGGAAGAGATGTGTATGACATTGTAATGTAAGAAGAATTTCTGACATATTAATAATGATTGCTGTCATTTAATTTGGCCCACAAGTATAAACCTAGAGTTACTGCATGCTCTCATACAACAGCTTCTGCTATTCTGTTGAGCAGAAGGGTATAAATAAACAAGTAAACTGTGGGATGCACTCGCCACTCTCCATTATAAACAGGAAGCTTCTGTCATCATGGATACTGATAGACACCTTGCTCTCTCAGCCGCTGATTTATATCATGTGCTGTAGTGTTTCCCTGTAAATGCACAACAATCAACATTTGCTATTAAATGGATGGCACAAAAGAAATCATATAAATGAAGCTTGGGACAAACTGACATATTAAATTTATATAGGGTTTCCTCTATTCTCCTGCACCTGCACTTCCGCTTAAGGGTAGTGGATAATGACAAGTCACCTCTGCTGCAGACTACCCACTGGAGGGTTTTACTGTCCACATCCACTTCACACTGAATGGTTTAGGACACGACAGACAGAGGAAAAGGGTGAAGGGGTCGGAATGAGCCCAAGGCTCAGGAGCAGACAGAAGTCAGGAAGATTCATCTGATATTCACTTCAAAAGCCACAGTTGTTTCAGCATGATGTAGAATTACTTGTTCAGCATGAATTGGGAAAACCATAGGCCTACTTCTCACAAATTAGGGCCAGATCAGTAGAACTACAAGTTTAAACCTTCTCTTGATTCTACGACTAATTTCCAGTTCATCCCAGAAGGCCTTACAGTCTGACAAAATAATCTAAAATTATGTGTGTTAATATGTCTCCCCTCCAGATCAGTACTTTATACTTTATACTTGAATGACAGCTCAGGGACCAAAGCTATAAAAGTGTTTATGGAGCAGTTTATATTGGAAGGTGACGTTTGTTACGCCTGTCTTTGCATGATGAAGAGCTTTCCTAGTGATGCTGATGGTCAGGCTAGCAATGAAACGTATGAATCACTGCGTGTTGTTGAGTAAACTCTAGACCTCCTTACTGGCTCTTGGATATCAATGACAGCTGGTAGTTCGTGTTGGTTTATGATAACATCCAGCTAGATGTCACAATACCACAACATATCTGCCTGTTACTTGTCAAGAAATACAGAAACAGCCAACTAAAGCCAAAACTCCAGCAATTTCAAACGTGAATCTAACATAGTCATAGTTAAACCCCCAGCACATGTTATATAAGTGCAACATAATGCAGCCATACACTAAAAGCAAGTGATGCAACCCAGTGAGTTTGCTGTCAGGTGAGCTAGGAGGGTGCTAGGCTAATTAGATTAACTAGCTAGTAGCGTCTACTCAAAGGCAAAGCTAACAAGCTAAGTTAGCTCTGCACCACAGTAAAATGCTAAAGGACTGTTGACAGTCCTCTGGTACAAACAAAAACAGTGAGAGGACACATGACTACTATTTAGTGAAATCCTATCAACGTACTGAAAAGTTTACAAATTCGCTGCATAAATTATTTACCTGTCCAAAAACCTGACAGCTAACTACCTAGCTCAGATAGCTAGCGTGTCAACTGACTAAGGATAGACGTGTCTTGAGCGTTTGTCCTCTCAGACAAGTCATTTATTTCATTGATTTAATGAAACAAACCGTCTGTTGACAAGTACATAATCACGCTTTTCTGGTTCTCTAGAAATATAAATATATTACCTGTTTGTGGCTGTTATTTCAAAGATGGAGTCCTGCTGTAGCTAATGCTAGCTCGGCAAGCTAGCAGGCTAGCCGGCCAACAGTGAATGAAGAAGACTAAAGTTCAGTTCACTACAACAAAAAGACAAACTAAAAATGTCAAACATTCCACTGCGTGATAACGTAATGTTCCCAAACGCCGCTTATTCATTCACTCTTCAAACAATGCTCCATAAGTCATACATTGAACACCTTCCTGCAGCTGTCAATCTGGTCTTCGTAAACACACTGACGTGGAAAAGCTCTGCGCTCTCAACCTATCCTGACGACAGAGTAGTGATTGACAGGCTACTGAGCTGATCTCTGTAAGCGTGACATAAAATACAAGTCGTTATCAGATAATTAAAGTTTAGCCTGCGTTGCGATTGTGCGATTTTTCTTATCATACAGAATGACGGGAATTCTCAAAAAAGAAAATATCACTGTGTGACACATAAATAAGGGCGGGACAGAGACGACAGTAGTGGAGGAAGTTTGGTTGCGCCGGGTTGATGACGAAAGCACGGTCTGCATCTCCAATGAAGAGAGCAGTCTCACACTGACAGTGGACTAGGTGTATTTTGGTTGTCACAGGCTCCAGTTTACCATCAGTGTGTCTCAGCGCAGTAATTCTACAACAGTAGGAGTGACTCTCGTTGTGGGGTTAAATAATGTGATTTGTATAGAATATTACCATTGCAGCTTAATCACAGGTTTCATGCTCATGTGTTTTGCTTCTCCATGTAGACCAAGGCGTATACAAATCACAGCTGAATTATCAAGAAATATGTATTTGGAACAAAAGAGGGGTCTGTGGCCTAATGCAGTGCTGCAGTGAAGCGAAAGGTGGTGACAAGGCCCACAGCTTGAATGCTCACCAAGAACCCCATAAAAAATCGGATTTATTTTATTTTAAAGGGGATGTGATGATTTGGTAACATGAACATTACCTCATGCCTCTGAATTATGTTAGGGTTTTAATAATGCATCAAGCAGTAGATGGTCAGAAAAGTAATTGGCAACTGTTTTGAGTTTTTCAGGTAAAAATGCCAGGTTTTAAGAAATGCTGAACAATTTTAGCTTTACTTCAATATTCTGTAGATTAAACAATGAATCGATGAAGTGAGAAAATAATTGGCTGATTAATTGATCATTAATGATTACAATAATTGTTATTTGCAGCCCTATTTAGGTTAGAGCTAGCCATCCCATTCATGGACTTTTTGGTAATCTCTTCCTTGATTTGTTCCTCTAAAATTATTACTCCACTGTAATGTGCATGCTTTCAGAATTTAAGACTAACATAGAATTATACGAAATCTAACACATTCACATAAGAAGATAAGATGAGACTTTATTGACTGCGACATTCACATGTTAGAGTGGCACAAGACACAGATTAAGGTAACACACAAAAGGAACGATTTGGATGAAAATAAAATGTGTGCAAATATTGTCTGAGTGTCTGATTCAAGTTTATAGTCTTTCATTACAAGCCTGTAGAAAAGGTTTGCCAAAATATCTTAACTCAAGGTGCACATACGAGCTTTTTGGGGGGCTCTCAACCACATCTCACAGCCTTTTTCTGTGGATGTAGATCATCGTGCGACTGCCCTCAGATGTGAATGTCCTTCTTGATCTTTCTCCGGCCATCCACTGACTCCTAGTTGAAGACCTTTCTATCTCTTCCCAGTGGATGCAGTGAGCGGTTTTTGTCTGGTGTTCACGGACAGCTGTTCATCTCTCCTTGCTGCTTCACTGATGTAGTGTTCCCCAAAGCTGTTACACAAATTAGATGTGGTTGAAAGCTCTGGACAAAGCTAGTAAATGGACCCTGAGTTAATATTATTTTGTCAAATTACTATTCCAAAGGTCAAGAATGAACTTTCACCCATCAACATGAATGCATGATAAGAGCCTGAATGGCCAGACTTGACACAAAGTTTGGTATAATGTCAAAAGAATCACTAGATCAAATAAATCACATGAAAGACAATATGAGGTAATTATAAAATTACGTGCACCTAACTCCTAAAATACATTATAAATACAATGATTCATGTTCTGCAGTGTGCTAGAAGTGCAAAAAACAAACTTATTTTCATTCAACGTGGCCATGTCCATTGATCACAACATTCTGGGCATCAAAAGAGGGATTAAGAAATTTTGTGGTATTAAAGTAAACACAAAGTAAACAATGTATTCTTGGTGTTAACTCTTGATGTAGATCCATCTACTTTATCAATGTGGTATGAAAGATTACCAAAGATTTTTCCTCATGAGAAATCATCCAGTGAATTAACAGGAACCCCGCAGCATGTACAGTGTTTTGGTTGTGAGTGGCCAGCAGTAATCTTGTGGAGTAAATTGAGCTTAATAAGTTTGCTAAGCCTATCATGCTTTGTTTATCTGTTAATGTGCTGGAGTATTTCTTCCCCTTGTTGCTGTATTTTTAAGGGTCTTTATGGTAGTTGGGTGGAATGATGGGTGTGGATGGGTGTGACTACTTCATATATCTATACTTTGTGAACATGCTGGGGTAGCGTTATATGTCAAGGAATTTGCGTTCATAATTTGTATATTTCCTCCTTGTTCGCTCTGTTTTGTTGTTTCAAAAATAAAAATGTAACTTTCATGCACAAAGTGTATCAAAGGACTTTAGAGAATGTACCAATCTAATTCAATGACCCAACAATCAACCACAAAACAATACGTGTGTGTGTGTTTGCTCCATGCAAAGATTGCACACATACAACCCTACGATCTCTTATCTCTCTGTGCAATCAGAAGCAGCCATTTGCTCAAGTATTGTTCTGTCTTTAAGCATGTAGAATCTACTTGTGTCAGACCTCTGTTTGCTCTTTGCAAAATGTTTGATCACCTGTGCGTGATTTGTAATTGCAACATTTCATCTGCAAATATACGCATGTCATTTTCCACAGTAGCAGATACGTCTGCACCACAGAGGCTGATACTTCTCTTTATGTCATGCTCTTGCATATACATTGAAATGTTGACACAAACTGTATAGAAAATCTATCCCCATGTGGCAAACGAACGTGGTCACAGGTTGATTTAATCATCATTGCCTAAAGAACCGGGTTTAGTCATCAAAGAAACAGTATCTTTCTAAGAAATCATCTTTAATAACCATGACATTTTGTTGCATATCCTCATTTGATCCACCATGTCCCATCCCAGTTCAGCCGCATATGAAACAGCTGGATTTCTCTTGATTACATTTTCTTCATCCAAACTGAAAATATTTATGTAAGCTTGTGTCTTGGATGTGCATCTGTTCCTCATTAATTACGGACATGAGAAAAAGAGCAGTGAGACTCCTTTAATTTTTAAATCTCATTTATCCAAAATCCTTAAGACAAAGCACCAAAATTACACATTTACACCACTTTGTCAGGCTCCTGGTGAGGGTTTTATGCTTCATTGAGAGATGCCTATGTCATATTGTGTTTCTGCTTTGCCTTGTAGTGTAAGTTTATAAGCTGTCCTCTTCTCTGGTAAGAAGACAAAGAATCAGCATTTTGGCTTTACGAAACATACAAACATAAATCCAGACAATGTAATATGCTTCGTATTGCAAAATGGTTGTGTCATATTTGGCAAGTATTTTCTTGTTTGAAAGATCTGGAAGTGATAAATTGAGGCTTTTTTTTTTAACATCAGGTCCTCCAACATTCTTGGAGGTATTTTCGAGCAGTGCTTGAGGCCTGACGGCATATTCATGACGATGAAAATGTAGGCAGGAGATAATAATAGTCTAACCTATCACCAATCATTCCCTATAGAGTTGCAAAGTAGGAGGGGCCGCTGGTTCGTGAAGTGCTTTTCCTAATTATGTATTCCCACGTAAATTTTTTTGGATGGTTCAACTCAGTTTCATGCCAATAAAAGCTGTAGAAGTGCTCCAACTAGTCATTTAACATTGTCTAAGGGAAAAATGAATTTGACCTTTGCCTCCTATCCTGGAGTACCCCAAATACGTCTTCTCAATTTGCAACTCTATTGGTCTGAATGATACCAGGGCAGTAATCAAGATTTTAGGAATACCGAGGTCAGGTGTGCAAGTCAAACCTTTGCACATTATGGTCATTTGAATTTTATTTATTCAGTTAGCTGTTCAATCACACTTTGGCAATCAGCCTAGCTTAGCATAAAGACTGGAAAGATGGGAAAACTGCTAGACTGGCTGTGTCCATAGCTTTAAAACACCATGACTCTGTTCAAAGAAGAAGCTCAAACAAGCACAAAGTCACTGCGCCCAACTGTTGTTCACCAGGAAACAGTTCCAGCACTGAAGTATTACTACTCCCCCCTAAAACCACAAACCAGCTTGTTTGCCCCTGTTTTCAGTCTTTATGCTAAGCTAGGCTAATTTCTCCAGGCTCCAGCTCTGCACTCAATGCACAGACACTAGAGTGGTATTGATCTTCTACTCTTATTCACGGAAAGAAAACAAATAAACATGTTTCCCAACATTTTGAACAACTCCTTTAGAACATAAACTCACCCCAGGTTGCACAACAGAAATACAGGGGACATGACAAAGGTAGTTATGGCCCTGAATGCTCCCCACAGATTCCAGACAAACTGTAATATACTGGGAATCAAACAGGATTTTGATGGAGGTTTTATGCAGCATATGTGGTCTGATCCGTATCTTGTCACTGTACATTGGATTACTGCTCTGCTTGCAGCACGCCCAAAGGATGTATTTTGGTTAGTTGGACCGTCAGTCCCTGCAACACATTGATCCATTACAAAGTTTTGATGATGTTGGTGGAGAGCACAACCCCCAAAGCACCATCACACAGCAGCCTTTTACACATTAAAATCTAATGGGTTGTCTCCCGTTCCTCATACCTTCACTGTCTTCATCCATGTTGTTCAGTATCGCCTGACCTGCAGAATGCTGAAAAGCAGTTTATCAAGGCTGGCATGCAGCATGGGCTCCTTTTCACACACCAGGTGTTACAGAAAAACAAATACACCTGCATTCGAGTTTTGGTCATTTTCATGCGTAACCTGCTCTGGCGGTTGATTTTGCAAGCCTCAGAGTTCCAGCATCACCAGCAAAGGTCATTGAAAGACGTTGTGTACACCGACATCATATCTCAAAGCCCACAGCTGTGTTAAGAATTTGTTAGCACTATTCGAATAACTATGATTCATTGCTTTCTTTGAATCAGTGTAGCTGCAGGACGATTACTCTCTCCATACATTTCAAACTTCCACTGCCCTTACAATAAAAGTCCCAAGTGAATTTTTCCTTTTTGGGAAAATAATAATAATAATAATAATAATAATAATAATAATAATAATAATAATAACATGGGAAATAGGCATTGTTTTCAATGTTTTGCATTTAACAAATATTACCTCATGTAATGGGTGGACAAACTGAGAGGGCTGATGACTTCTGAAGCATGAACCAAGGGATATCAGTATCCACAGAAACTGATCAGATTAGGCCCACATTGTATCCAATCAATCAGCAACTCTCACTGTAGTCTTTCATAAACTTGAGGTGGACTTGTAATATACGATGTGTATTATATTTTAGATTTGACACTAAAATTCTTGCCTCACTACAGCTGTGCGACACATGGTAGCACACATTATAAACTATAAACTAGAAATAACGTATTTATTATGGCCTTCACCAAACTAGACTGCAGTGATTAGTTGAAGCAAGTGCAAAGCATGTAGGTTGAACAAGTCAAAGCCCCTAGACAGGGCCCCAGAACGTAAACGTATGTTGTTTTGGGGCATTTGCTGAAACAACTGATTCTGTTCCTATGGAGGACGGTCTCATCAAAATCTACTTCTAAGACCTTACTGAGAACTTGGAGGTACATAAACATTGCAAAGAGGGTGGAAGGTGGGAGGGATCAGCAGGGGCCCAAAAGTAAGCTTTTAAACAGTGGCCCCTTAACCGCTTGATCCAGCTGTGTTTAGATAGTGTTTCAATTTATTTTGCTGAAAAGTGCTAAATTTGTTGTGGAACACTTTGATTCTCACTTCTTCCCTGGCGTTTTATCTTTGCCTGAAAACGTAAGTTGGCTGGGTTTAGCTTGAACTCCAACTCCAACGAAAAAACTGATAACAATGATAAAACAATCAACAATCAAGACCTTTAAGCTGCTATATAGCAAGTTCCACTGAAATTCCAACTGTTTCCATGTCTTAAGCTCTCAGCATGGTCCACGCGGTGACCTGTGCGCCATCTCTGCCGTTGTGTGCCACTGTCTGCAACAGTAAATGTGTATATAATCACTCAAGCCACGCTCCCATCCATGCAGGAGTTGCCATTTGCTCTCTGACACTGTAGTGTCGACACTGTAGTCTGTGCGCCAACACAATTATATAGCCAGCAGATTTATATACAGTAATATTGTTTGCGGAGGCCAGCGCAAGAACCATGCAACGGCCCTTGCTCTTCACATGACAGCTGAACTACTTTCAGTGCTTACATGTCAACTGATATTTAAATGGTTTTCATCCCTTAGACCATGTCTACATTATTGTCTATTGTCTACATTTTAAAACACAGTTTTCGTGGGAATTACAACATTAGCATTTATTTAGCAGAGACCTCTACCCACAGTGAATCACCTGAACAATAGAAAAACGGCAAAATCTCTTCTTCTTTGTCCTCTTTTCAGTTGGCAAACAACAAAAGTGCATCACAGCCAACATCTGATAAGGAGTGGGACAGACACAGCTGGCTGACCAAATCATTATTTTATCATAAAGAAAGAAAACAGAAAATACAGGTTGACTGCTGTATCAACATTTAAAATGTCTCACAGAGAAAGTTAAAGGCGACAAAATGTTGTCTTCTTAACTTCACTGCCACACAGCCAACTGTGACTGGACAACTACAGCTGGTTACTCTGCCAAATGACAGCACATTCAACCTCTGTTCAGCGTGTCCTGTTGCTGTCTGTGATCACATATAGTCTGTTTTAATGTAGCCTAATTCACAACATAGTTGTTCTCATTGACTGATGAACTGAAGCTTCCACTCCTTTGCTGTGCTTTTATTTCAACTTCACTCATTGCTGACACTTAAACTGACACTTCAAGTTGTACACATAAACTCAAACTTAAAACTCCTGTACCCCTTCCATTTTAAACCAGCTCTATGGAGTTTTTGACTGGTTATGAAACAGTCTCAGTTTAATACCGATGCCTCTATATGACCTACATAAGCAAACGAGGCCAACAGTGAGAAGATTGGCTATTTCTATTAGTTTCTAATGGTTATTCTTAATACCTGCCACCAGGTCTGGGTTTTCCGCAACATCAGATGAAACGGTGCTGGGGTTTGCTCTGGCTGAATTCGAGCTGCTTCAGCCGCTAACTGAAGGTCCGTCTCCAGAGCTGCCACGCGCTCTCCTACCGGCGAAGTAGTCTCCTTGCAGCGGGGAGTGAGGCAGACAGAACATGTAACGTTAGGTGAAACACTACCACCTTTGTCCACAGGGACCGCCAAAATCGACATAAAATGAAAAGTTCCATTGAGCTGCTTTAATTACCATTTCAACTTCTGTCAGTCATTGTATTTCAACTTCCTCTTCAACTTCAACTTGTTTCAGTATTTCAACAATTTCAGTGTTTTAACTGCCAAATTTTAGGAACGAGCACAAATAAATTTTCCCCTTCTTTCCTCTTTCTTCAGAAAATGTTTCCTTTTAGTTCCTTTTGCCATCTTTTCATGTAAACATATATATATATAAGTTTGTTTCAAATTTGGTGACGAATCTGTATTCATAACCCACAACTCATTGTATGTCACAATGAACAATGAACTTTGATTCTCTCTACTTCCCTTGTGTTTTATTTTTCCTTAAAATTGGATTGCTGACTGGGTTTTGCTTGAACTCCAAAGTAAGGACCTATAAGCTACCTTAAAGGAAGTCACACTGCATTTCAACTACTTTTACCACCCACACTTCCACTGACATTTCATCTCTTACTCTTACTCATCTCTTCTAGCAGCAGCAGCTCAGTGTCTACATAAGATGCGTTCAGTTTTTTGAGTGATTTCATTTCAACTGACACTTCCAGCTCAATTAATCATTTACACTTTGATGATTTCTACTGTCTTTAGTGCATGAACTTCAACTCCGTTCAGCACTTTCAATTCAAATGATACAACTTCAGTCAGTGCTTACACTTAAACTGAAACTTCTTTCAGCACTTCCATTTAAACTACAATTTCAACTTCTTTCAGTGAATGTATTTAGACTGCCACTTCAACTTCAGTTACTTTCAACATTTCAATTATAGGGAGAAAGAGATGGAGAGAGTGTTTGTCGACAGAGAGCCAATGGGAGGGGGGCTGTGCGTGTGTGCCTCATGTGCGCGCAAAAAGAGAGAGAGAAAGAAAGAAAGAGGGAGAGTAGGGGGGCCGTCCTTTACAGTGGACCTGTCACACACAATATTTAGCATGAAGTCAACCCTCCTCCTCCCCCCACCCTCCCTATACACCGTGTGGGGATCAAGCCTCACTCCTCCACAGCCTTCATGTCTGACAGCACAGAGTGAAGAAGAAGAGGAAGACGGAAACTGACTGACCGACTAACGCTTTTTCTGACTTTTTGAGCACCGGGGAACTTTTTGTCCATGTCACTAGCAAACCTGAGGCCAGGACACCCATCAGCCTGCAGCAAAGCTCTTTGCCTTTTCCACGGATTAATTTAACCAGACCGGGATTCGATGTAAGTGCAAATAACCGCACTTTTTTTCTCTCCTCATTCTTTTTTCTCTGTCTTTTTGTCTTTGTGCATCTGGAATCCTTCCAGCGCCCTTTTCGTTTGTGCGTAAAAGTTGACAAAATCTATCCGAGATGTAAAGCAGGGGCTTCATTAACTCTCTTCTGAGGTACTATTTGCAGCTTTCCATAATACTACCAGCGCTTGTTTTTTCATGTACGAGTTAAAGTACCAAGAATAAGCTTTTAAGGGATCTGGATATCGCTTGAAACACACACAAAAGGGGAAATCTGAACAGCGGGAGTTTACTTTTGGGTGTGAGTCCACGGAGCAGATTATGATGCTGATGCAGCCAATGTGACATATTTAAAAGTATGTACTGTATCTTTCATTCAGACAAAATGACCACCGTGAAAACAAATTACTAAAAAATATTTTAAACTTATAAATCAAAGAGCAAAATACGCTCTGTGTAAAGGCTCCGTGTCATTTTGGCCTAGCTACATTTGACCATTTTATTACTAACATTACATTGCTGTGTTTTGGTGACCACCAATTATCAAAGTCGTCCTACAGCCCTAAATCCTCCGTCTGTCCGTGTGAGGCCTGCGCAGGAAAAATGTCCAGATAGTTTAGGAACTGGGTGAAGCAGCGCTTCCACGCGCCAAAAAGCCCTTTTCTCCTGTGGCATGAATGGCCATGTTTATAGCTTGGTATGTTTTCTACAAAATTCTAAGACTTCGCAGGCGGACGTTGTGAAAATATTTAGAGGGTCAAAAATATTTGGGGATGTGGAGGAAATTGATAGATGGCAGGTGGCTGCCGAGGACAGAAAAACAGAGCTGTACACCCCCAGCGCCAACCTCCCACACAAATACATGCGCGCGCACAAACACACGTACCCACAACTTCAATCTCACTTATATTTATAATATTTGATTCCATATTACAAATATTATGGCGGGATAATTTCAGGTTTTTAACATTTTAATATTTAAGAGTGAATGTTCATTCTTGACTTCGGAAACAGCAGTGTGACAATAGTAGGCCTACTACTACTACTACTACTACTACTACTAATAATAATAATATAAAATAAGATATAATTAAGGTCCACTCAGCAGCTTTTTCAGGAACTTTCAGCAGCATTCCACGGTCTTCCTCAGCTGATGGATTCTTTACATTTTTAAAAATGTTTTCTTATTGCCCACGGCCCGAAGATAATACATGGTTCAACCTGGCGCCCATTCTGTGCTCGTTCAAAATATATACATGAATAAAAATACTGTTATTATGGAAATTATAAGGGAAATGTTAAATGAACAGTGGCGCCCACAATGCACGAGTTGTGAGCCAGAAGTGTTGTTTAGCTTCGTTATTTTATATTTTACAAGATAAAATATAAAAAGGCCTAACCCGAAGCCTATTTTAAGGTTTCGTTTACTAAACAATTTACTTTCCGCTTCCTGCGCTGTTAATGTTCTTTTATAAAAAATCAAAGGTAAGGCAGATTTACTTTCAAGAGTGGCCGGCTTAGATTTCCTCCGCAGGCCTTCAGTCAGAGGGCCTAGCCTCTTTTGCATCTGTTGCCAGGTCAGGACATATGAAAATAAGATTTGTTTAATCGAAGTTCACGTTTGGCCTCAGGGTGCAATGTAAATATTTCTTTTAATCACCCAACCGTGCGCAACAGAGGCGAGTCTGAAGGCCACGGCCTGCTGTGCTGAGAGGTCAATACTGTAATACATCAGTGTATCTATTAGTCAGTTAAAACATTTCATTTCAAATATACATCACTTTGATTTGTTTGGTTCGATTATAGCGAAGAAATCAACTCCACTGACCTTAACAGGTGGGAACTGAACTCACATAATTCCATTAAATCACAGATAACAAGGTGATTCAAACAGCTGAAACAGACCCGACTGTGCTGACAGAAAGATGCATTTACATACAAAGTGTCGTGATGTTTAATGTACATGTGTTTAATTCTGTTAAAACTATTAACTGCAAAATGGAAACTGATTTACATTCACATTATTATAATATCATTATTATAATATTAGAATAGCCTAAATTTAAGGGTGCATCCGTTAATTGAATCGACAATCATCATATAGTGCATTTCATTCAGATAGTTTCTTATTAATTAGACACGTTGTCTTACACTGACAGTGTGAGATCAGTGAGAGATATTTTTTGGTGTGATAAATTGTTGATGTAGAAAGGCGCTGTGTGGATCACTGTGGACTTGTGTTGGCTTGCACAGACAATTATTTCTCCGCTCTCTTTGCATGGAGGCAGTGATTCTGCTGCAGGACTGCCTCGGCCTCACTCCTTCAATCATATGCAAATGGCTGTTATAGGAGGGCAGAAATTAACATCTACAAACATTGGACTGAAATTCCATCTGCCGCCTCTTCGAGGAGGCCCTTAATAAGTTCTCAGACAGCAAAGTGACACACATCTTAATCAACTCTTAATCCCGGGAATTAATTCTCGACGCGTTTATGAATAATTCCCGGGCTAATGCCTGCAGTCCGTGGAAATGCAAGCAGCCTGCCGCGCGCACCGCCAGATGGACCCGGCAATCTCCCGAAAAATGAGAGGATTTTTCTTCCATTATTATTATTTTTTATTATTATCACCAGATATATATTCTAATGAGATTGGTGTCACCGGGCCACTGTTTATGCAAAACGCTCCACTTTATGCAAACTGTCATCTTGCTGTTGATTTGTGTCCATTTCTGAAAAAAGGAGCCCTCAGCATTAAGATAAACACACAGTCCCATCCTTTCAATGTTTTAGGTCTTGTTTAAACATAGAGGCAGCGGAGACAGCAGGCCATGGCTGTGGAGGTAGAGGTGGGAAATAACCTGGGCCCTCTGATGAAGAGGAGGGTTAAAGCTGAACCAAATCAGAACAGGTTCATTTTTTAATTTTCATCAACTTCGCTCAGGAGTTAGCTCACACTGGGGTGTACTGCCACAGAGGGAAATCAGCATCAACACAACCACCATTTAAGCATTAAAGTGGCTCAGTGATCAGTCTGACTGTCACTTACTGAGGCCTCA
This sequence comes from Oplegnathus fasciatus, assembly GCA_003416845.1. Taxonomy (NCBI): domain Eukaryota; kingdom Metazoa; phylum Chordata; class Actinopteri; order Centrarchiformes; family Oplegnathidae; genus Oplegnathus; species Oplegnathus fasciatus. The sequence continues at coordinate 538,411 of NTHP01000407.1, read as the reverse complement.
GCCTGCTTGTTAGCTCAGTGATAGCTTGTTGGCCATATTGAGCTCAGAGGGAGGGGGAGAAGGGCTCTTAATTTTGGAAATATAATAATGTGGCACCCCTGATGTGTGTGTGTGTGTGTAGCTGGGTGGGGAGGGGGAGGAGGTGGAAGCCTGGGGGTGGGGGCGTACTGACACCTTGTTCTGGACAAAATGACTGGCTTGCATCACCCGCACGGCCCTCACTGCCAAGCCAGCCAGCCTCTCAGCACCACATTGACACCAGGTCGTATGTCCATCCATCACTGCCACGGCGGATATAGCCCCCCAGACTGGCTCACATTCATATTTCTGACCAAAATACTGGACCTTGCTGATAGTAGACTTGGGCTCTGCACTCACAAAGGGACAGCTGTTGCTCTGTCAGGCAAGTACCCTGACTGAACTGTTCCAACAGCCACTGGGACCTGTTTGTGGAGTGTCTTTGATTTTTAAACCCAGAGAAATGGCTCAACACACATCCACAGCAAAGGTAATGCTCCTTTAAACAAAAATGAGATGATCTAATTTTTTAAGTTAAAGAGTTTAATATAACATATAAGTTGCTTGTGTGCTGAGTTCATCTCTTGTTGCTTCTTTTTGCTGTACATCTGTGCTGAGTTGTGCTACTTTCGACACAACAATTTTGCCTCATTCAAAAGGACATAAAACAGTTTTACCTGTCTTGAAAGAAGTCCAAAGAATCCTGCAGCTAAGGTGACAGCATGATGGCTGGTTATGTTTGCCAGATCAGTAATTCTCCTGTAACATTTTATGCTGGCAGGTTATGAGCACGGTGCTACAGCTGTATCAGATGAGGCTCGCTGAAATGTCAGATCAGGGTTGCTTGAAAAACTCAAACACAAAGTGAGATAAATATAAGATCAAGCATTCTCGTTCAACCAAAACTCACAGAAACGTACAGAAAAGCCCACAAATGAGCTTTAATTTAAATAGTAGGTCACATTTTCATGGAACCCTTTTTAAAATCATTTGCGGAGACATTTGCTGTTATTGAGTCATTCAACTAAACAAAAGAAGAAAAAAAAAAGAAAGAATATTTGTGTGGTTATGACAAGAGGAAAACTGATCTTTCTGACCCACAAGTCAACTTTAACCCACATATCAGAGGCTCATTAATCCAAAGCCACAACACAGAGGGAGTGCGCTTACCAAGGTAATCTCCCTACTGGGAAACTTGACCATATCCTTGGTCTGGCATATTTTTTCCCAGCGATGCAGCGATGGCCTCTGGCCGTCAGAAGAATACCCATTTTCCTGTCTCTTAATCTTTTGTGAAATGCTCCAATCATTCTCACAGATGCTAAACAAAAAACAGATGCAAGTCTTTCTTTAAAGTCTCCAGCAAATGTTACTTGTGTTAGCAGTGACAAATATTAAAAGTGCATTAGGCAGCATTAAGGGTTGAGGCGTTGTTTGTCTGGCCAAAACAAGAGGGCAGATGTGTTTGATGGAAGAAAATATTGACTCATCTACCAGATGTCACATATATTCAGTGGTAATAAGGTGCTAAACCTTTAATCAGAATGCATGCAGGTTGGCTTTAGCGCAGCGTTATGATGCTTTGTCAGAGTGACTAACACAGTGTTAAGTGAGGGTCAGGAAGAGTTTAAGGGAAAACTCTAGTAACTTACATTGATGACATTGTTAATTGTTGCGTGCCAAGTTCAAATCATTGTAGTTATTGAAACCAGAAGAATATGGAGCTCTGTGGGAACTGGTTAGGGACAAAATGACAAAGCAACCTCTATTTGTGGAGTTCTTCTGACATCTAAAACCCAGTTTAAGTGGATGATACATTTGGAACAATCACTGCAAGTTTCAATTTAGTTTAGCTGCTTTTGGTCCGAATTTCCTTTAAAAAAATTACTTTTCATATCCATCCGAGGATTCTACACATGTTAAACAATGGCTCTGTAATGATTTTTTTGTACGATTGATCTCAGTTAGAGTTTTATAATCCTCATGTGTCTTTAGTGCTTGAAGCTGTGGATGTATCTGGCTGCTAAAGTGTCATACAAGATTTTTTTTACAGGAAAACACAAACTATGTCAGATCATTTTCCTGAGAAACTGAATTGGCATGTAATATTCTGAATACTGTACTTCTGCGGCAAAGAGATTTGTTACAGGCCTATCACTTTGGACTGGAGGACTTCAGGTACACTTCGTGTGTTTTCAAGATGTGACAGCGAGCTGCACATTTTAAAAAATGTGGTCATTAGAAAGAAAAGCTGTCTTTCACTGATTTCTTCAAATGTAAATGAAAACTGGAGATACTGATCTATGAGGCAAGGATTTAGAGCAGAAAAGTACAAATAAAAACCTCAAAATGATTGAACTTTTACCCAAAACATATTTTTACTGGCTCATCTCCCTGTAGGAATCTTTAACAAACTTTAACTTTTACCAGAGTCTTCAGCCGATCCGTAGCTGTCATTGAGGAAACCAATGTCATGTATTGTATCTGGGAATTTGGGTGCTTTAATGACTTGAAGAGGAGTTTACATTCTACAGTTGTACACAAATTAGACATGGCGGGTTTGATTCTGATAAATATAATGATGCTACTGTATGTCTCTCACTAAAAACATTTTATTCATCATAACAATTTATCCCCTCGCTCCTGTTTTGAAGACTTTCAGTAGCAGGATTCAGCCTCGTCAGCTCTAAAAGTAGAGTGGCTGAGCATATAAAGAGTATGCTGATGTTCAAAGAGTGCCAAGGGAAATAATGTCATTTCAACAACTTCAAATGGTGACAGTGAGTCTGGTTCAAGAGTTCAACCAAGTTGTACAATGTGTTGTGGTAGTGGG
>NTHP01000407.1:498057-535516 GCA_003416845.1 Oplegnathus fasciatus | reverse complement strand
GGGGGGGGGGGGTTGTCGTTTGAGGCCATGCCATGCTCTGAACCCCGCCTCCCCCGGGAGGCTTTGGATTTATCCCCAGCAGAAGTCACATGGCACACAAAGGACTGGCATGGTGGCAAACCGACCCAGGGAAACACAGCGGGGGAGCTCATTCTCTAGGGGCGAGGAGAGGTGAGGGGGAGCGCCTTCCCCTGAAAATCTAAATTTGCTGCTTCTAAGTATAAAGCTCGTAACCACAACGTTGACTACACACACACAGAGAGACTGGCAACGTCCAAACAGTCAACAGGGGTGGATAAATCCCAGCTCAAACTCTGTTTGATTTTCAGGGATGAGCTTTATCGCCTTTTTAAATCTTTGATGACATGGATTCATTGTAGTCTATAGCAGTCTTAAGACTTTCCTCTAAACCTGTAAACTTTAAGTTTTACTCTCTAATGTCCTGGCAAATGCAAGGTAAATAGAAGAGGAGGGTAAACAATAACAGCGCGCTGAGTTTAGGTAGACTGAGCCTTCACTTTACGCCGGCTTTATCTCTTTTATTCCTCTATGCAAATACGTCTTTCTTATTTCATATGTGGGTTTGCTTTCATGTCTAATACTTTGCTGAATAACTTCTAAATGTGACTTGACAGCAGGTATAATAATTAAGTCACATGAGGACATCATGAGGACATGATGACTTTTTGGAGCAAAACTTTAGATGTTTGAGTCTTTAAGAGCTACCTTACTTTTAACACAGATGTTATGCTTCTTTTTGACTTTATAAGCATTGTAGCCATAAATCGTTCCAACCCTCTCTCACTTTGGATCCCCCAACATTTTCAAGGTGTTAACTGCTTGTGGATAAATAAACGACCAGCTATTTTTGGGCTCCATTGAGCAACAGTTCTACCTCACCGGCTAGAATTTGGCTTGGAAATGTCCTCGTGTATTTCACAGCAATAACTCTATTGCTCTCCCCACGTAGCCTAAAATAGAGTCATTTCAGGGCAGTTCTCGTTATAGCTGCTTATGTCAGGCTCATATAAAGGGATCGGGATTATAACCACTACCAGGGGTGAATGGAAAGATCAAAGAGAAAATAGAAACAGAATGCACCGCCATATTAAACAAATACACACAAACCCACCTGAGATGGAGTCGATACTGATTTCAATAAATTGATACTTTCCCCAAATAGCAAACTAAATCTGTAAGGAGTCTCTAGAGGGGGGGGGGCACAATGAGATCAGGTGTTCTTCAACCAAAAAGACACAAAAAATCACTTGTCTGTGTTCATAATGTTTAGATGAGGGTACCAGTTAATATATTAAGCGCGGTGGGGGGAACAAAGATAATATTCTGGGGACATGTCATGTCAGGCCCATGCTCAGTGGATCCTGTAACAGTGCTTCAGAGAAATATTACCTGTGTTGTGTTGTAAAATTATAAATGTTATTAGTCGCCTACTTTTTCTGAGAATTCTTAGGTCATTATGAATTACCATGTGAGAATATTACAGGGACCAGGAGATACACACACCCTCTAAAAATAAGAAGGAATGGTGACAGAGCAGATCAGGTTAATACTTACTGTTTTCCTGATTATATGAATATTATAGAAATATTCATATCAACTCACGGCTCCCTTTATATTATGTATATTACAATTAGAATATTAATGCAGTAGTGACACAGGAAGATTAACGTTAAAGTTAGGCTGGATGTAGAGATAATATAATCAGTACAAATTAAATGTATTAAATTTGCGCATTTACGACCAGGACGTGACGGCCCGACACCCGCCGCGTTTAGATGATTAAACGATGATGTTGGTGTTGTCGGTCACACGGGGCCCGTGGCCGCACACCGCTGTGAGTGTCAGTGTTGGGAGGATGAAGCCTGACCTGTGTCTGTCTGTGTGTCTGTCTGCAGAGCCTGGTTATGGATTTTAACCTGCTGACGGACAGTGAAGCCCGCAGCCCAGCGCTGTCGCTCTCCGACTCCGGGACCCCGCAGCACGACCAGGGATGTAAAGGCCAGGACAACAGCGGTCAGTTAACACAGAACCGTGTGCATTGTGCTTGTATCTCCACACCTGTAGTTACTGAATCCAACCAAAATGATCATGAAAATTAAAGAAAATTATGGATAAATTCAGTGCACGCAGAAACGCGCAGGCTTAGGAAACATTCGATAATAATAATAATAATAATAATAACAATAATAATAATAATAATAATAATAATAATGATAACAACAACAACAACAACAACAAAACAGCAACAATAATAATAATAATTATAATGATTATAATAATAATAATAATAATCTGGAGAAGGCTGCGTATTTCTGTACAACAGTTTTATAACAAGATACAAACTGTGTGAAAAGGAAACAGGCTGTAATCATTTCGTGCTTTAATAACACGGATACTCCGCAGCCTGTTTATGTCCTCAGTCTTTCTGCATGCTGGATCGTACCGAGGTAGGCTCCCACAGAAGAGCCGTTCTCGCAGTGCGATCAATCCACCCATTACTTCTCATTTTTTGCCCGAGCAAAGTTTAACCACGGCCTCTTAATAAAAATAAAATCTACAGAGCGGTGCAGCCTGTAAACGGTCACGACTTCCGTCAGTCCGCAGAGACTCTGTGATCCAAAGACCAAAGCCACTTCAGTTGGAGGGTTATTTGTGTCCGTTTCTCGAACCCCGTCTTCACACGGGAACCTCCTGGCTCTGGCGCAGGTGATGGGCTGTAATGACAAAGAACTCATTTGACTTTGAATATGAAAATTAATTGCAAAAGAGCGAAATGTATTTCTCCTGAGAGCAGCAGACTCTGAGCCCGGCGGCTTGATTGGATTCAGCGCACTTTAAAATCAAGACAGATTTCATTTATTATGACAGACTGAATATTTGATCATCTGTAGGCTCCTTCACTTCTCTGTGTTTAATAATAAGAAATCGAACGAATGAACGGTGATTTAAAGTGTTAGGCGGACATATTCGAATTATTATCATATTCATAATCAGAACATTAAATAATAATCGGGGATTTGACAAAACAGTAACTCAAGGTCCACTTACCAACTAGTCCGGGTCTTTAACTGCATCTCTCGGCCTTCATCGGGGATTTTGCTTAGTTGCCATAGGTGGGTTAGTTGTCGTCACGTGATCAAAACTTTGGTCATACATGTACATCTATGTGATCACGTGCTGACTGTTGATGTGTGGATTGTGATAATTCTATGACTCAGACGGAGGTCGTATTTTTTTGTATCTTTACTTCCTCTCTGCTTTACTCTGTTCTTCTCTCCTCCCGCTACATGAACTGACCATTTCAGCTCGTGCAGTTCTGTAATATGATCACACATTGTGTATGACAAAGAATCACCTGGGCGGATTCGGTGAACTCTCCCCAGCTTCTCCTTATAGCGTATAACATGTTAACCCACCCACCTCTCCGTCTGTCTACATCCACGGTGTGTGTGTGTGTGTGTGTGTGTGTGTTTATGTGTGTGTAACCCGACCCAATTGCTAAACTGTGTGTGGTTAGAAATCCAGTCCTAACAAACTGTCGAACACAAACTATTTAGGAAAGAAATGCGGTGTAAAAATGCTTTCATGTCTTCTTACACTCATGTTGCTAATTTAGTCTTTTGCTGTCTGTAAACCCTCTCTCTAATGACTGATGCTCTTTTATAGGGCTTAAATGTCAAATTGATTATATTAATACAGGACAGATGGTGTATGTTAGCACAGGAGAGAGAAACAGAGGCAGTTTTAACATAAACCCCCTATAGACAGATATCTCACTCTTTTGCACTGAATGGATTTTATTTTGAATTATACAGTAATAATAATAATCAAAGGAATACTAATCAAACTAGCAAAATATGGTGAAGACAAAAAAATTATTTTGCAATTTTGTTTTAACTTCTGTGTAAATCTAAATGTAATTTACATGTTTTGTTAAACAATAATAATAATAATAATAAAAGCCTCAAATCTATGTTTGTGCACTGTTCAACAAAACATGATTTAAAGAAAAGAAAAACTATTAAAAAGCTACACTTGGTGTGTATTTTGTATATTTTGTGTATTCTATAAACCAAGCTGGCGTCGCTTTAAGAAATGACTTTTCTGATGAGAGACACTCCTTCTATTAATATGTTTTCTCCGGTGTTTTCCCTCTGAAAGCAGAGTGCAACAATATTGAGGGAACACTAGTCCTTTGTAGAAAGATTGGCATTACAAATACATTTCTTACAGTTTATTGTTGGCTTTCCCCTTTATAACGAACACAAAACACAACCTTAAATTTGGACTTGGTTATACTGAAGTATAATATGGCTGCCACACCTTACCACAACAGGCTGACGCCCATGCCACAGGCAGGGACAGGTGTACTATCTCACACCCATGACTGAGTGACCTGAGTGTGTCTCTTTATAATAAGCTTTCTCTCTGGAAGGTGCAGCTTCTGTAAAAACTGTAAGAACATTGATTTTTGGGAGAAAGACTGCTTTTAAAATGTCTGACCTGGACAGACTATATATTTGATAGTTCATATGTTGTCACTGTTTCTCTTTGATTAAGTGCAGAACATAACAGCCTTTTATTTCTGCGTATATATCCTGAATTTTGCTGTTCTTCCAGATGTTGAAGATGTCGATGTTGAAAGTGATTTCGTTAAAAGCCTCTTGAAGTTGTTTTCCAGATTAAAGCCCTTTGAGAAGCTGACCTGGAACGGCTCTGTCAAGTCGGCACATTATCAGTCAGATTGCTCGTATTGTTGGTCAGCGCGTCGCTGTAAAAAGGGCTGCCCTTTCCTCTGTATTGTGTTATAGACTATGGCCTTAAGTGACAGCTTATCCAGTGTCAGTTTACTTCCAGATAACAGCCTCGGCCTGGCCCTTATTGATTTTGCCGGTGGCCCTGTGGAGCCTCTTTTTAAACCCTGCTGATCATTTCGAACTGCTCTGAGAGCTAAGCCCTTGCCAAACAGAGCCCAACTTGCCCCAGTCACAAAAGCCTGATCTGCAGGATTAGCTGGCCAACTAATTTCATTTCTTTCTGTGAGGTCCTCAAATTGTGGGAGTAAGATCTGGCAGAGAGGAGCCCTGGCAGACATAACATGGATGTGTGGTCCTTTAAACTCACTGCACTGGGGGCCAAATGCAATCACTCACTGCTCCTGCACATCTTTGAATGTAATGAAGTGTTTAGAATCATTCTCTTGGCAACGTCACACCCATAGATGCTTGTCATTTTCCACCCCCCGGGATGGAGGGAGTTCAGATGATGTTTGATCTGACAATATTACCCAGTCAGTTTCTTTCAGCAGGGATTGGACAGTGCTGATGCAATCCAGGGTGTAAAGTGTCAGACTAATGTGCTGTTTCACAGATACAGAATGTTTTAGCTTTTTAAGTGTTGATACATTAGTTCTGCTTCTCTATGCAGAATTCAGCCCATTAGACTCTACAGGGACAAGAGCAGGAATCAGATGTTCTCCAGATGCTTTTAGGTGCTTCCTGTCAAAGTTTTAGAAATTCTCTGAGTAAGTGTACATGCTTTTTTAATGCCCAGTGCATTAAATGCTTTCACCATGCACTACTGGTAACACTTTATTTTACAGGTCCCATAGTATCCTAATACTTCCCTAAAAAGGAACCGATATGCAACTGTGATTTCTTAGAAACCATGAAATCTGGTACTAATTATGGGGAAAATGGATCCAATGTTCAGTTTGTACATATCCATTTAATTAACTCTAATTCCTTTTCTAACCTGCCCAGACAGTCACCTTTACTCACAGCACAGCAGGCCAGGTGAAACATCTGAGCTTACACTTCAAGAAAATTTGAGAGTTAAGCTTCCAGCTTCCAAAGGAATATTTATTATTGTAAATTATAACAGCTTTGGTTTAAATTGATTCTTTTCAATTATTAAGCTTTTAGCAGTTCTTTCTAGGGAAATTTCCTCAACAAAAACAACTACATCTGTTCTATTTTCCACACAGTGTGGAAGCAACTAAATGCATTTAAATACCGTAGTTAAGTAAAAATGTTGAGGTATTTTATTTTAGTACTTCCACTTGATGCGACTTTATACTTCATTACATTTCAGAGTGAAATACTGACAGCAATAGTAACTATGGTTACTTTGCAGAGTCTACATACCAAACATAGTGTATGATTAACTCAACAGCTATGTATTCGTATAAATGAAACTACTCAACATTATAAAAATCAAATTAGCTCCACCTTGACCAGAAACAACATTGAAATGCTGCTTACACATTAAAATATTACTAATAATCATCCAATGATTTAATATTTGTATATTTATATACTTTAAGTACATGTTGCTGATAATGCTGCGGCACGTTGGCTAAGTAAGATTTTGAATGCAGGACTTGTTACTTGTTATAGACTTATTTACACTGAGGTACTTTCACTAAAAGATCTGAATACTTCTTCCACCACTGTATCTACAGTATATGTAACGACCATATTGTTTCCTGATTTTTATAAACTCATGAATTACTGTGCCAATGCAAAGTTTATTGTCTTAGAACACTGTATCTATTTCCTCTATAATTAGTACTAAATTACATAATCCTTTTACAAATAGATGATGGTAAAATAAAGTGTTGCTGTACTAAACACATGTATGTGGGAAAAAGTTTTAAGATCATACTACTGCTGACAGTCTCTAAGTATTACTGTGGTACAAAAAGAAAACACTGGTTTTGTGATAGCTTCTGTACATTAAGTACATTAAAACCAATGATAATAACCCTCTTGCTCATTTCCAGTGTCATATTTTTAGATATATTTATTTATATATACATATTTTTCCCTTAGTTGAAATGTGTACAATATGTTTTTGCTCATTTTCAATTATTGATTTGTATATTTCTCTCACATTTGCCATTCACATATTTCCATAAAAGCACAGTTTCTTCTAGACATCCTCATCATTTTCAAAACACTATGTGAAATATTCCACATTTACAATGTATGCATGTCTACAAGTACAATTATCTTCAAATTACCCATCATCAAAACAGGTTACACTGTTTGTATTACACTCAGACATAAAGTCAAATTTATAAGCATAAATGTTTCATTAATTTCATTGATATTGTTGTTATGTGTAAAAATCATAACAAGAGAATATGAAAATAATAGTACATTTTTTAATTCATTATTTTTTATGCAATGTATCACATTTTAAAGTTTACTGTAATAAGTTCTTAAAATATTGGAATTCACAACTGTGATTTTGTTCATTCTTACTTCTTACTTATGATTTAGTTGTTCTCTTTGGAAAAAAAGAAAAAAGTCTGAACTCAAGGTTAACTTACTAACTTTTTTCCAGAGCTTTTAAACGCATGTCATGGTCTTCATCACCGGATGGAGTTTTCTCAGTTGTCAGTGAGGTAGCTCAGTTGTCACCTAGCATGGAAACTATGGTCATAACATTTTTTTGTTTAACTACTATATCGAAGGACAACAATTTACTTTCATGTTCAATTGTTTTGTTCTCATTGGTGTGTCATGTTATTCTGTTTAATCTGTCTTCCTACCTAAGCTGCACCTCCCAGTGTCTTTATGAAATCATCTTTCTTTATGTGTGTCTGCAGACACTGAGAAATCCCACCAGAACCAGCTGGATGAGTCCAGCGCTGAAGACGGCTCTCTGAAGAAGAAGCAGCGGCGGCAGAGGACTCACTTCACCAGCCAGCAGCTCCAGGAGCTGGAAGCCACCTTCCAGAGAAACCGCTACCCCGACATGAGCACCAGAGAGGAGATCGCAGTGTGGACCAACCTCACTGAGGCACGGGTCAGGGTGGGTACACATAGGTCTGCCATGGTCCCTCTGGAACAGAGAACCCTGATCATATCTTTATTACAGCAGCTGATTGCAGTGATGAAGTCCTCCTCCCTGGTTGAAGGTGCATTAATCAGTGAAGTGCAGTATTTGGTTAGAATGAAAGCCTGCAGAACAATGGACCATGGTTACATGCAAATAATCTGAAAAAGATTGAAAAGTCAGTCTGTTGTACATCAGTCTAACACTTTGGTCCAACACAACAACTGCTGGCCAGATGGTGATAACATTTGGTATGCATGTTTTTGGTGCCCAGATCATGACTCCTTATGATCTTCAATACCTTTCCTCTAGCACCACCATTGAGACAATTTTTCTTCTTCTTTAATTACTTTTATCCAAGCAAGGAATATCAAAAAAGTAGTACAGAGATTAGTGAGAAATTTATGGAGCACATGCTCCTCAGTAGATGAACTCTTTCCATTTTGGACACACTTTAAGTTTTTCTCTTGTGCAATCTTGAGTGCAAAGGTGACACATTTGTAGAGCACAGAGCACATTCAAGCTCCCAAAGGAGCTGACCCTTACATTTTAATTAATTTTAACGACCCTCATGGTCTTACCTTTTGTGCCACTTTCAAACCCTACGCTTTTTTGACCCGCCAGTGGTGATGCAAGCGCGCATTCCTGGTAGATTACTCTGTAACGTGAAAATCGCATTTCTACTGTTTTAAGTCGCGATTGTCGTGAAGGATAAAATAGGCCTCACTATAACAAGCAGCTCCCTGCGCTGTTTTAACACAGGGCTGTTTTTGGTCTGAATCCCTGCAGAGGCTCTATGAATGTGAACATTTTAAGTTGATCTTGGGGTGTAATGAACTTGACAAAACTTCACTCAAGGTCTTACTAGCTTTTTCCAGGGATTTTAACCACATTTCATGGACTTCCTCCATCTGCTGAAATGATTTCTCATTGCTTGGTTGTTCGGTGGCTGTTTGTCCACCATTGCGTCCGCTCACTGAAGATACGGAGCTAGACGTAGTGAGCGTATCAGCGGAGGAGGGGAGCTGCTCGCAGCGTGTGCAGGAGCAGTGATTGACACTCCGTCAGACACTCCTCCTGGCCCTGATTGGTTGTTTTGATTCGGGCGCGGTGGATTCTTGCAGAGGACACTCAGAGCAGTAGGTGGAGCCAGAGGAGACTGATTTTTTCACCGATTATCTGTCTCATGTACTACTGTCAGGACATAGTGACAGTTTTAGCAAATATGACAAAAAGTTGTTTTTATACAGGTTACCTACTACAACTTTAAAGATAGGGATTTAGATGATTTGTGTGTTCAATTAAAGCTTTTTTTCAAAATCTTTAAATCTGGCCATTACTTTACAAAATGATGAAGAAAATATAATGTAGAAGGAAACTATAAGGTTACGGTCATCACATGGAAACCAGTGTAATATTATTGTCACACATTTTCTACCATTTAAACCATCAACTCACTTCTATAATATTTTGAAATATGCCATTATCATTGACAAAGCTAAATATTCGTCCAACCCTAACCTTGTGGTAGTCATGTAGTGAGATTAAATACATCAGTTTCCAGTGATACGACTGCAGGGGAAAATATATGATTCCTACATGGTTAAAAATAGAAAGATACTATTTCATGTTCTAGGTAAGATGTTTTATTCCCTTCCACCAAAGCTTCAGTTCACACATTAAACTTAAATGTCAAAGGTGCAGCCGTGCCTACACCCAGTGGTTTGGTCACTGTAGCTATATGGAGCAGGAGGACACACATTCTGATGGATGACAATACAATCGTTGGCCTGCCTGACAAGTAATGGATCAAATTAATGTTGGCTGGACGAAAGGTCACATAGCACGCACTCTTGGTTGTTATTTTGAAAGGACAACAGACTACACATTGTCTCGTCTTTAATGTCTATCAGTGGCCTTTCTAACCCCTTCATGCAGGCAGATTCCTACATGCCCAAAATACTTTTACCTGTCAGCTTTATTCATTTGATTTGTCAGAGAGCTGTTGTTAATCATCAAAACTGTAGACTGATGGAACATATTGATAACACTCCATTGAGGGTCTAGGGATAGAGGGTGTGGTATGTTGTAGACTGTAAAGACCTTTGAAGCAAATGTGTGATTTGTGATTTCAGGCTTTATTGATGAAATTGACTTCACTTTACTTGAGTGATACATTTTTATCAATATCATGTAATAGAACCCTCAGAATATGCCACAAAAACAGCTCATATGCTATACGTGTTCTGGTCTACAGCCACGCAAGCAGCTGTACTTAGGCACAGCAGTGCTTTGAGCTTCTCACTTTGATCCGAAACATTCAAATCTCATGGTGACACTAGAGGAAATGTCAGGGGATCACCAAAGTCAGTAGAATCCATTGTCTGGGAACGGTAAATGTCTGCACCAAATTGGTGCCAATCCATAGATGTTTAGATATTTCACTGGATAAGTGAAAATTTTGATCTACAGGTGTTGGTAGATAAAAACTCAAGGGATAACCATCCTCTGGATGCCATTAATATCTGTACATCATTTCATAGCAATCCATTCAATAGTGCCAAAGTGGTGGACCGACCGACCGACCGACATTACTATCCCTGGAGCCATGTCGCTAGCCTGGCTAATGAAAATGGAATAACATAGACTTTCAAAGCTACTCTGCATTACTTTGTAGAAGATTATCTTCAGTGTGGATTCAAGGAAGTGATGGTAGACCAAAACTGCTTGGCAAGCATACCTTTTTGCATTGGTGTTTACTAGCATTTTTTTTAGTTGCAAATAAAACTAAAAATGTATTCAACTCTTTAATACAAAGCAAAGTAGCCCCACATGTACCAAACCTGAATACCAAATGTGATCTACCACTTTTCAGTGTGATTGCTTCTTTGTTTTTAGCATCACATGAGCTTAAATGTATCAAAATACTTTGGTGGGTGGTAAATGTTAAGCAATATAGCTGGACTACAATTTCCCAGTAATCTATTCTAGCTACACCAGCAAGTCATCACCTGTTGCATGGGAAACATGTTAAGCAACCTATTTGCCCACAGAAACACTGAAACAGTTCAGTACTAACATTTCACATGATTGTGCCTACAATACACACAAGTTAGAGTATGGTTAAGGTATGGTAAAGCTGCACTAATTAATTATATTTCATATTAACAATGTGGGATGTGAAAGTTGTTACTCGTATTGACAAACTGACAGTGGGTAAACTCAGTCATACTACCTGTCCAGCAAACAGACAACTAACCAAGTTAGCGATTAGCTGGTGAACATAGTGGAGTTTTTAGTCACATATTTTTCTCTGAAATTTTTGAAGACCAAACCAGAACTAAAAGAAGAGAATGAATATTGGACATTCAGCCATTCGTTAAAAATACAACTCCCAATGAACATTGCGTAGCAACTGTCGGCTAACAATTTGCTGTTTTGTAGCGAGTGTATGAGGTAATGATAGATGTTGTGTTTACAGCCTTTTACGCAAGGGGCTAAAAAAATCTATAAGTAAACAGGTTTAAGGTTCAGCAACAAGTAGAATGCGTTACCTCTACTCCCTTAACTTAAGTTACTCTACAGGAATGTTACACTACTTAATGCACTGTCACTGAACTTTTAGATTTGACATTATGCCAGAGACTGGACTGATATCAAGGGTCATGACATAAAATATAAATGTCTTTTTACATATTTAAAAAGGTGATGCTGTGAAGCGTATACCCCTACAGTACGCTATCACCAAGAATGCTTACATTTGAAATGAGTGCCTCAGTTACACATATTTTTCATTAGAACTTCAAATGTTCAAACATATCTGAATCATTCAGACTACAGTCTACCTGCTGGGAATTCTCATTTTCTGACTGAAGTCAGCCACAGACAGGCAATATACTCTAGACCCACCATCAGGGTTCAAAATACGGGGGAGCTACGGGGAAAATATCATCATGTTTGGTGCCACTGGTTTCTTTCTGAATGAATTTATATGTTCCTGTATATTTAGGTTCCTGAAATAAATAATAGGCTAATAGTAAAGCACTTGCCAACGTGCGTGTTTATTTGTGCATAACAATTTTTGATAATTTGGTGTCTAATATACACAAATTATGTCTATTCCTGCTGTGGCCATCCATATGTGGGGGCGCACTCAACATTTGAACACAACATTTGAGGCTCTGGGCATGTTCATAATCGTCATGGGATGCAACCTCAGTCTGGCCTGTTTAAACTAACGCAAACCATTGCCTGTCCACTGTGCGTTGGCGTTTTTATAGTTTCTTGGTGGAGAGCGCTTTAAAAAAAATGCAACTGTGAATCATTTTTCTGTTTCTTTGTTGTCCCAGGCAGAAGTCTTTGATTGCTTGATTTCAATTTACATCAAATACATATTACTGCTTTTTAAAAACATTTTAATATCCTTCTCATGTAATCATTTGACCGTTCCACAGAGGATGTATAAACGTGGCTGCAGACAAGCCACTGAATAACCTTGACATTCAGCCTTTTCCACAAACCTTCAAACAGCATTGTCTCCGAGTCACGGTAAAGATTGGATAGCTTCTGTCCTCCGGCATGGGGTTTCCCCTGCTGTCACTGAGTGGGATGGAAAACTCAGAGTCATGCTCTTTATACTCATATTAATGGTCAACAGCATTCTGTTACTATAATAACAGAGGATTGGATGATACACAGCATGCATGCCAAGGGAACGGAGAGACGACTGAGTATCAACACAGGAAAGGCCTGTAAAAGTTTTACAAGGATTAAAGAGATAAAACATTTGATACCAAATTATTTTAATGTAAAACAAAAACATGAATGTTAACAGATGACCAGGAGACTTCTGTCAGATACTGTATTTGTATCTTTTTGTATCCACAAATGAGAGGTTTCTGTCTAATTCAGAGTAAGAGTTTGTCCCTTTACTTTACTCTCAGGCGAACTTGGTACACTTTTCATTTCTATAAAAAACCCAATTTAGATTTTCTACTAAAGCTTTAATCCAATTCATATCCTCCAAATATAGGACCATAAAATGACAAATGTGAAGATTGCCCTTCCCTGACATTTCTTTCATTGGGATCTCACTATTCAAATAAGTCAATGATTAGTTTTAATAAGCCTCGCCTAATATGACTGTTTGATGATACACTTCAACTTACTTTCTGGGATCATTATGTCTTTCAAAAAATTCTGGATACATATGCACACAATATTACTGACAGTATTTGAGAGGGGTTAGGATACTCTGACTGGATGTGTTTTAGAATTAGACTTTATTGACTCCTGACACTTTCTCCATAGTTAAGGAGAAAGTAATTTGAAAATAACTTCTTCAGTCATTCTAATTTTTCCTTGTTTGCAAAAATAACATTAATCTAAATTATAAGTGAAGCTTTGAAAACATCTCATGCCTCATAATTGACAAGTGGGCAAAATGATTCACTCCATCCACTCAAGCATTATTGACTGGCTGTGTGCAGGTCACTGATGTCACTTAGAATTTCTAAATTTTTATTTCACAAATCCACTTGCCTCTCACTGCCATTTGTCAGTTTTCAAACTAACCTTACCTTTCTATCCATGGCTTCCAAGGCAGTTTTTAATGGTGTGTGTGTATACTGAATGAGTACATGAGTAACTGCAACTTAACCCCCTCCACCTTCACAGATGCACTGCTGGCTTCATTATTACAAATGCATAGTACACACTAAAGGTTTATGTAACATTTAGAACTTTATTTTAAAGTTAAAAGTTAAATGTAAGCTGTATTTTTTTTTTTTTTTTTTATAACTTTGGTCTTACTTTTGTAGTTTTGGCCATAATTCCTCACCAGTAGAGATGTGGGAAAGCAGCTACGTCACTACAACCAGGAAAATTGCTGATTTTTTAATATTTATTCTTTGATGTATTTCTTAATTTTTTTCTTGGCCAAAAAAATATCAACTTTGAAGCCACTGAGACTACAAAATATTTGTATCAGCCTTTTAAAAATTGCACCATGTGTAACTTTAAATAAATGAAATATACTTAAGGTCCACAACTACCCTGTTTTAGAGATGTTGTCGTGTTCCCAGATCTTAACAGATACTTTGGTAAGAAAACCTGGGATTTTAAAGTTTTTAGGGGCCCTGACACATCAGGGTTCAACAAATAGACAAAACAAATTATTTTTCTTCTTTTGACTTCCCAGGTATGGTTCAAGAACCGGCGTGCCAAGTGGAGAAAGCGAGAGAGGAACCAGCAGGCAGAGTTATGCAAAAATGGCTTTGGTGCCCAGTTCAATGGACTCATGCAGCCCTACGATGACATGTACACGGGCTACTCCTACAACAACTGGGCCACCAAGAGCCTAGCAAGCAGCCCGCTCTCCGCCAAGAGCTTCCCATTCTTTAATTCAATGAATGTAAGCCCCCTGTCATCCCAGCCCATGTTCTCGCCCCCCAGCTCCATCTCCTCCATGAACATGGCCTCTACCATGGTGCCCTCAGCAGTGACCGGGGTTCCCACTACGGGGCTCAACAACCTGGGCAACCTCAACAACCTCAACAGCCCCACGGCGCTCAACTCAGTAGCGGTGACTGCGGCCACATGCCCCTACGCCACCACAGCCAGTCCCTACATGTACAGAGACACCTGCAACTCCAGCCTGGCCAGCCTGCGGCTCAAGGCCAAGCAGCACACCAACTTCGCTTATCCGGCAGTGCAGAACCCCGTGTCCAACCTGAGCCCCTGCCAATACGCTGTGGACCGGCCGGTATGAAGAAGAAGCTCTGATGACGACCCCTGACCCAACTGACCAGCTGTAAGTCCACTATTACCCCACTTCACATCTCTTCAGTTCCATCTCTAAACTGCCAGATGTGCTGCAGACTGGCAGATTGGGTTTCGATGGTACACAATGAGAATAATCTTCAAAACTGACACAACAAATAGACGTGCCCAGATGGACCACTGCTTCAAAGGAATTCTCTCCAGTTTGTGAACTGACCAACTGCTTCAAAGGATTTCTAAAGATTATTATCCATTATAATTTTTTTCCTTCTTTTGAACTGCATGATTAGAGTAAACGTAGAAACCAAGGGTAAATAAAACATGAATGCTTCAACTGTACTGGTGGTCAACATCTTGGCCCAAAAACATCAAATGCTGCTATCGCAGGAAAAGGGACCTGTGGTTGCAATGCGGGAGAAATGGAGGATGTATATAATGGACTTTTTTCTGTTTTGTATGTGACATAAAAATATATGAAAACGTACTCTAAAGATGTGAAAAGCATGTTCTTCAAAAGCTTAAAAACCTAGATTGATGTACTATGAGCACATACTTTAGGAACTTTAAACTTTGTTGTGAATTCCTTTGCCCCCCGGAAGGTCATAGGTCAAAGGTCAGCTTGGACGGGCAAGAGGAGGGCAGTCCTGGAAAGTGAACACAACCTCAAGCAGTTAAACACAAAAACAACAATTTATTCACACATATACCAGAATATCAGCAAGATTTTTCAAGTAAAACTCTAAAAAGCCATTGAGTATATAGATTTGTGTGGTGTTATACAAAGGGAGTCCATGACTGTAAAAAATGTATGTAAGAGTGCAGTTGTCATAACAAAAAAACAAGCTTTTTTTCCTGGTGTAGCCTGCTTTGTCTCATTAAAGAACCAATTAAAGGATCCGTTTTTATGAACTACAAATGGACTTTGACATTGAGCGGAACAGTACATGTCCGTCCATATCTCTGATCTATAGCCTATGCCGTTAGTTGTGTGACACTGGCCAAAACACTATGTTCTCACAACAATGAGCATGACACCATGGAAACCCTGACTCACTTCCATGGCAACAATTATGCAACGATGAAAGGGAGTAGTAGGCTGGAGGGGAGAAAGGTGGGGAGATATAGATGTTCCTGATGTCTGCTCACTGATATGTTTGACCTACACTCCGAGCGGTAACCGCAGGCTATCTAGTAACACAGCAGGAATTCACAGAGGCCGAGGCTGAAGCAGTGCCAGGATTACATAAGGGCCTCAAGGAGCGAGGTGTCCCAGCGGAGCCACAAATGAGGGGTTAGCAGCCCATCAATCCCCATCAGCCCCTGCAACTGTTTATTGCCCTGACATTTGCTATGTTGTTGTCTTCACGATGATTTCCAGGTAAATTATACAAAGTCAAATTTTAAATCACATAGCTTCTCTAATTATCTTGTCATGAGGGTGGACATGTCTCAACATTTAGACAACTGAAATTCTGCCGCTAGTACTACGACACACAGATACCACTGCTTATACTGGTATAACTGCTGCTCATAAAATTTTAAACAATTGTTATAATAGTGTTCCTATAGAACACAAGTGACACATATTAAAAAATTGTACACGTCATTGTTTTAAAGAGAATATGGAAAGAGAGGAGAAGGCAGCACAATTAAACAATTCAACAGTAAGTACAATTTGTTTTGGCATATGAAATACAACATTGAAAATAAATTGGCTGATTGGCTGTTAATGTTGTTGCTCTGGAAATTAGCAGTTTGACAAAACAATCCAGGTCCACTTTCTAGCTCCAAATTCAATTGTGAAGCCAAGATGAGGCCTGTGATATGGAGCTTCCATTTACAGAATCTGACTGCAAAACTATAGAAATTGAAGTTCCACATAATATAACATAACATAATAATCTTAACTCAAGGTCCACTTACAGTACTAGCTTTTTTGAGAGCTTTCAACTACATTTCACAGTCTTTATCAATGAATGGAGTTTGCAAAAGTAAGTAAGAGGACCTTGAGTTCAGATTGTTTTGTCAAAACGATAGATTGTATAGTGAAAAGGCACCGTACAAAAATAAGAAAATTAGATGATTGATTGATTAGATGACAACAATTTCTGAAACTAAAAAATAACTATCTGATAACTTTGTCTTTATTTTTCCTACAATTAGTTAATAATTACAGCGAAAGTATTATTAAATAACAGACCCTTAAAATAAAGAGTTACTGTTTTATTTCCCAACATGAAAGTCTAAATGTTGTGTCACAGCCCTCTCCATGCTGCTTCTGTCTGAGAAACACTAAATACTACAGGAAGAATACTGGGTCTAAAAATATTTTAATCACCTTAGAAAAGTTTTAACTCCATAAGCAAATCTGCTGCTAATAACACAGTATACCTTATCCGTTCAGGGGAACCTTCTCATGTACAGTATACATATACACATATATACATATAAACCTGAGCAGGTTTTGAGTCTGTAATGTGTTCACACCAGACAAGTGACAAAAGTCAGTATGTAGGCTACACTAAAAAAGACTGGAATGTTGAGTGGCAGTGCTCAGTTTAAATAAGTTGCACACAGTGGACAGCTCCTAAAAGATAAGAATGATATATTTTGAAACATTTTTAAAAATGTTTGCATTTTCTCTGTGATTTTTAATTGGCAGTGGTCTCCCAAAGTCCGTTTTGATTGAGGTCTGATGGTGCACATATATTGCATAATTTCCTGTTAGTATAAAAGAAGTAAAGTGTGTTGATTATACTAACTGCAAAAACAGCATACTATAAAGATTAGTATACAGTATACACATGATATGTAATATGACACTGGAACACAGCAATTGTGTCTCCAGTTTTACTGATTCTCATGTTTTTAAATTGGTTGAAGGATAACATAGAGGCTGAGGCCATTTTTAACCCCTTACACCCATAAATATATATTTTAAATATTTTGGGCAGAGTTTAAAATCATTTTTTTATGCAGGGTTTGCACCTTGAAGATACAAGGTCTTCATTTGACTAACAATATTGATACATGTTTGTGTGGAGTCAGATAAAAATGTCTCTTAAAATCAATTCATGTTAAGGGCTTCCAAGAACATCAGTGTGGGAATGATCCATGTCATATCCAGGATACAGTAGATGTTATTGACCAGAACTCTCAATAATGAAAAAAGGCTTAGTCAACCCCACATATTAGGAAATTGATATATCAATCAATCCAGGAAAATGTTTTCAGGCTGTAGATTAAATGTATTACTACTTCATTAGACACACAGCAACAGTGTGTTATTGCATCAAATAAACCCTCAGTGAGAGAGAGACCCTTTCAAACTGTAAAACAGGCAGTGAGGAGCTTTCCAAATCAACTTGCTGATCCGACTGCAGCTATTCTCCTGATGGCCCAGACACAAACCTATTTTATGGAGTGAGGTGAAGCGGTCACACTATGTGCTCTTCACCACCACAGCACACTAAAGAAACAATATTCCACCGGAGGGGAGATGTGTACCGGTCCCTGATGTTTACTCACAGTGCAAAACTACAGCAAGCGAGGAAAGCACAGACCGTGGTCTGGAAAAAAATACAGAAGCAGAGGAAGTTCTAACGATTACCTCAGAGAATAGATCAGAGAAAAGACAAAATAACAGATGGTGGAATTAGAGGTGGAAATATTTGAAGGAACACACATGGTTCTATAGGACACCAGGTCTGTTGACATCTTTAATTTGATGAATATGAATACGTATTTAATGAATTAATGCTTGTCTTCTTATTTTTTCCTCCCAGGACTACGTTAAATATCGGATGATGTGGAATATTTAGTACATATGACCTTTAGGTTATTAAAATCATGTGACATAGTGTCATTTTATTGAAAAAATAATGAAACATGCAAAACATAAATGATAACAGTTAATAGTATAATGTTATGACTTAGGCATTTGTGCAATTTTTGCAGTTTTCTTTGTCTGTGCCCAAAGTGACAAATATATGTAAACAGGACAATTATAGAAATACAATCAGACACATTATTAAAGACATAGAGACATACTCTAAAAGCTATAAGTTAAAATGAGGTAATAATCGATTTTAAGGATACTTACGATATCTAACATCATATGTGAGCCATTAAGCCTTAATAAATGTTTACATCCTCTCTATAAAATTACAAGCTGTTTAAAGACCTATAAAATTGCCAAAATATGGACATGCTGAACCACTCTGAGATGCAAATGATTGTAAACCTGAGACTACATTATGTGCATTCCAATTGTTAACAGTATTATCTGTATCACTTACAGGCAAAACTAAACTATAATAACTCAAATACAAAATATATTTTAATATTCTTTGAAAAGGCAGAAGTTTCTCATAACAAGGGACAAAACTGGCATTCGACTTCTTTTTTTAAATTGTTATCAACGAATCTCTTGAAAAGACCAAAATCAACAATGTGTGCTTAATACTTTCTGACTTGCCAACCCTGACTTTTGCCCATTGGGTCCTTCTGAAATCTTTAAAATTACATAAATCTTTAAAAAAAAAAGCAAAAAAACATATAGATTCATTTCTAAAAAAAAACCAGGCTAAGTGATTTCCTAAAACAGCTTGCCACTGTAGTGGTAGGATATTTGTTGGGGACTATTTTCAGCTGCGGATTAATACACATTTTGGTGCTCTAGTGAGTATTTCCGGCAGCAGGACGGTGTAGCTCCCCCTACAGTTAAACACTTTTGTTTTTACATTTCTTTCTCTGAATGCATTATCAAGTGGCCCTTTGAGGTTGGTTGCCTGTTCCACTTTGGACCGAGCCAGGCTAGCTGTTTCCCCCTGCTTCCAGTCTTTATGCTAAGCTAGGCTAACCACATCCTGACTCCGGCTCTGTACTTTACACACAGACAAAAGATTGATATCTGCACATCTCATTCTTCGCGTATTCCCGTATGGTCTACAGTAGCAGAATTACAAAACTATGTGGAGATGGGTGACGACAGTCCTGAACCTGCCTATTTCTGGGTGAATGTCTTTTTTCAGATATTTCTCAGATATGTTCGCTTTCACTGACCGTTCACTGCAAGAAGATGCAGAAAATATGGCAAAGGGGATATTTACAAAGCAACAACATTTCTCTGCCACATTCGAAGCCAAGGCACTGTGTTTACAATCTATCTGCTCAACTGATCCATCAGAACTGTCTGGATGTTTTCTTCGAAGATGGTTTTGCTCCAGATGCTTTCAAAGTCTCTGCACGACTCCAGAAAAACAAAAACAAAATGAAATTAAAATGCCACAGTTTTTATTTCTCGCTTAGAACTTGATAAAGTCAACGTCATGTCAGCACTGAGTCAAAAACTCACAAGTGCCATGCTTCTGTGCAACTGGATCTGTCTGTAACTTGTCACTGCAACTTCCTGTGGACTAAGATCACTTTTACAGTCAACAGCAGATTAGTGTTAAGACAGTTCATATTTCCACCTGTTTCAAGATACACTTCCACTGACACGGAGGGAGATTTAAGATGATATTTGAAACACAATATGCAGGGTTTCACAGTTATTTTAATGCACCAACAATCCTGTAACAGACATTTTTCATGTCAGAGACATCAAATCAGCATTACACATAAACGTGATGGCCCATATTTTCTACTTAAATTACGCTACAAAGAAAATCATGATACGGTGACAAAGTAGCTTTGACCAGCCATTTGTAAGCACATACAGTTTTAATCTCTGCATGTACAATAATCACATGGAGATTGAAGTGATTTAACTCAAAAAGTCATTATGCAGGATTGTCTTGCTAAATCTATTATGATGCTGATGATGTGTGTATTATTAAAACTATTAGGTGTTTCCTTTAACAAGGGGTCAGTTCAGTAGCTCCTTTCTGCTGACCTGTGGCCATAAACCTGCTAGTTGCATAAAGTGCCTGGGTATAATTTGAGGAAGTACAGTCTATTTGCATTTCATTATTCCTCATTGATATGGTAGATTATTGTCTCGCAGAAGGTGGACTAAATGAAAATGAGGAATGTGAAAAATACAATTAGGACTCAAGCAGAAAACACCTTCATGGTAATTACTGTTGAAAATACCGAGTGAGGGAGTAATTCAGCAGAGTCTTCTTACTGTTTGTTCCTGGTAGGGGATTAGAAAAAATTAGAACTGGCTGATACAAGCTTTTCAAAGTTATTAACTAAACAAAGTGACTTTTGGTGATACTTTTTATGAGCTCTTTGCTCAGCCTTTTTAAAGTGGGATAAATCTCAGGAGTTAATTGTGAGCACTGGTTTAGGAAAAAGTTGAATAAATGTCAAGATAAGCTGAAAAAAATCATCTTTTTGCCACATGACTATGGATTTCTATTGCTGGTGTTTTCATGTAGCTGTGGTCAAGAAGAAACCTCCATCATGTTAAAAGAGACTGTTATGTACCAATAAATTAATGTAACAATACTCCATTACAAGTAAAGCTCCTGAAAGTAAGTAAAAGTACAGAAATATTATCAGTAAGATGTACTTAAACTATCAAAACCAAAATTACTCATGACAAACTACTACTACTACTTACTGTATATACAGAAAGGAAGTTTAGTCTGGTGCTTCCCAACCTGGGGGCCGGGCCCCTTCAAAGGGTAACAAGATAAATCTGAGGGTTTGAAAGAGAATTAATGGGAGAGGAAAGTAGAAAAAAACAATACAAAAATCTGTTTGTTTTTTCACTTTTTTCTAATCTTTGCTTTTATATTGGATTTGATCTTTTTCGGTCTTGAATGTGACAAGGAGCCCCAACTAGACACTGCTTTTTTGTAAGGGGTCACAAGCCAAAAGATTAAACACCGGTTTAATCTGTAACAATGCAATATATTTTATCATGTGTTTTCAATGTCAAATCTGCAAAGTAGCCAGTTACTACAGCTGTCAGGTTAATGTAATGCAGTAAAAAGTACAATATTTCCCTCTGAAATGTAGAAAATCTAGACTTGCTCACTGTTCCCCTGTAAATTTACATGGTCAGTCAATAGAAAAGGTGATGCACTTTGTCATTACCTTGTTTTGTTCAATACTGAGCAGAGCGATCAGAAACATTCAGATCTTCTTTCTGGGCGAGTGCTGGGTCACTTTGAATTAGGTGTTCTTAAGGTACGGTTAGATTCGCCTTCCATCCAACAAAGTCACAATGACGTTTGTAAATTACTAAAAATTCAGCTTTGTAACATAACGTTACTCAACAGTATGTTGTGTGGGTCCAGCTACAGTGTTGGGAAGATGATGTCAGAAGAGAACATAGATGGATATTATTGATAAGATAAATAGTTCTCCAAACTAAATGCCAAAATACTTTTACTGTCTTCTAATATGACCAATATAGGCACTCTCTGATCTGACACTCCTATCAATAGGATGACATAGTTTGTCTTGGTAAGGTTTAGGCACAACAACTAGTTGGTGAGGTAAGGAAAAGATTTTGCTATGAGCTTAAAATTGAAATAAAGTTGAAATAATCTTACTCTAGGTCCACTTACTCACTTGTTCATGACATGACTTGCTTGTCATGGTTAAAAGAAGAAACTTGATTAATGTTTGGGAATTACTGTGGTCATTGTCACAAAAAAGAATCAATTTTGAGTGTTGGCAGGAAATGGGAAGTAAACAGCGGTCTCACTCTCCACACACTGTTGGTCTGTTTCACAAGGACTCACAACACTTTAGAACGCTCCCTTTCAAAAAAAGATTTTCTTTATTTATTTAACAAGAGTACAATGTTGGAATACAGTGTGTCACTGAATGAATAGATCAAAATGAAACTTAGACTGCACTGAAAAAAGGGGAGATGGTGGATTGTTCAATTCACAAATATGCAGTTAGTGTAAACTACATAATTCATTTATATTTCTTTACTGAACATATTTCTGTCTTTAAGAATTCATTTAAGAGTCTTGAGTGATTTAAAGTCTACTAGTTATGCTTTGTTCAAAATGGAAGGCCCACCTCCTGGGAACAGGCTCAACAACAGCCAAGGACCGGTACACACATGGACCTCCAGAGACTCCTGCACAGTGAGGGTGATGAAATCTGTCAAAGTTAGAGATGGTCTCTTCTTATCCAGTTTGTCTGCCCCAACTTGAGCTAGAGAATGCTAATGCAGATGTTAGCTACCATTCACTAGCCATGCTAACAAACCCTCAAATAGCTTTTAAAACCTTATCTGATAACATTAATGTTTCGTGAAATGTGTGCAAAAGATGTGCTTTTGGAGTTTATGGAACAGTCTTACACTAATACTGTCTCTCCGGAGGGACGTGGATTAGCCTTGTTACACCTGTGTGACGACTTTTTTGGTTCTAGAAGGCGCAGACCTCTCCAGTCACCTCTCTGTTAGGGTTAGGGTTAGGGTTAGGGTTAGACAATGATGGCGTGTGACTAGGGTCGCTCATCAGGATAGGGAAATGGTCAACTCACAGCTTTGTGGACTCTCCTCCTGCCGACTCTGCTGCCTGGCTTGTCGAGGTTTTCCTACATCGAGGAAAAGGTGGAAGGGACAAACAACAGCTACGACCCCCACCACATAGACAAGCAAGACCATCTCTGCTTCCATCTCTGCATCCACCTCAGCATGGGAGGAAACACCAAGGTGGACTTGGAGGGATTAAACACCGGCTGTGGTCTTGGCCACATGGATCTTCTCTGCCAAGCATCCTGCTAGCCAGTGTGCAGGCACTGGATAATAAACTGGACAGCCTCCGTGTCCTTGTCAGTTTCCAACGGGATATCAGGAACTGTAATGTCCTTTGTTTCACCGAGACTTGGCTACATAACAATGCGGACGCGGTGGACTGGCTGATAATGTGGTCCTGCTTTGGCTTCCTCTGCAGGAGAAGTGCAGCGGTCATCGGCGGTTATCTGCTGTTGTGCAGTTCGCTGGGACTCGCAGGCAGGCAGGCCGAGGGCTTCACCTACCGGCTGGAACTCAACAGGCACCGGAGCTGCCTGACCTGAGAGGCATCGCCACGGCCATCATGAACAGCGACTGCCTGGTGTTTGTTTTCTTCCTGCTGTGGTCGAGAAGAAGATACCGGATACACCTGGCCAGCACATGATAAATGTTGTTAATTCTGTCATACTAAATTGTTTTTTATATTTGTTCATGTATTGATGATGTCCTATGGTTGTGACTAATCATTTTCTGGGATGTACACACCCCTCCCTTGTTTTTCTGAGGGTGATGTTGACAAGTCAAAAAATGATTTCTCTCTCTCTAACCGGTCTAAGTTTCATTTTGATCATATATTTAGATATAATTCCCTTTTCCTAATTATGTGCCTTTTGATGATATTATTCTGATATATTTCATATTTTGATTTTTTCCCAGTGATTTTTGTGTAAATCTTTATAATTCTTGAATTTAAATATATTGCTTTTGTGATGTGATTGTGTACACAGTGTTGATTTATAGGTTACTGTGTATATCTGATTGAGTCTGGCTTGGAGATGTGCACCTATTCTGTGGTTGTAGCCACACACACAGGAGGGACTATTTATTCAGTGACACACACCTGAGTTAACTTGATGCCTCTGTACCTGTTAATGTACCTGTACCTCTGTAAATATTAGTCTTGTTAAATGAATTGAAGAAAAACTTTTTTTGAAAGGGAACATTCCACAGTGTTGTAAGTCTTTGTGAAACAGATAGTACCTGCTTTTTGGACTCCTGGACAAAAATCTGTGTTTCACACACTGTTTGCACACACTTTGTTGACCCAACAAAACAACAAAACAACAAAACAAAACAAAAGCAAAGTTTGGTTGCTGTATCAAACTACTTTTGCTCCTGACAGGAGAAACAAAAAGTTGATGTCGTTTTTCTAGGGAGGACAATCTCGAAACCAACCAAGCGCTGGTAAAACTTCATGAGAGCTGTAATGTTTTTTTAATGCTATGAAACTGATTACTGTTTAACTGTAACAGACGCTAGTGGATCAGTGCTTTTCTGTATCGGCCCATTATATCAGCAAAACAGTATATCAGTCCAACAGTAATTGACACAATGGCCTTCACCTCACAGCAGGTGTGAGCAGCTACACAATGAACTCTTCCCTGCAGCTGACAGCCAGTGATGGTACACCTGTTGGGCCGTAAGGAGCACTCCTTGTTTGGGGTTTGAATAAAGCCTTTTTTTTATTAAGCAACAGAACAGAAGATTTGCAACCAACAAAAAAAAGTGTGAAGACTGATAACTTATGAGATCTGATATTTTCAGACTAAAGCCTCTGAGCTGCACTAAAGCTATGGTCTGTAAGTACAGTGTGGTCAGAAAATGTGACCATATTCATGTTCTCAAAGACTGCAAGAAATCAGTTCTGCTGCTGCCGCTACTACTTCTAATGCAACTCCAACTCTTAAAATACATTATTACATACATGTGAATTCAACAGTCCCCCTGTGTCCCCGTTCACTGGATAATCTTCAGACCGCACCGTGAACAGCTTTCGTAAGAACCAACAAAATAGTCCCAATTAAACTATTAAGATAAAATACTTCAAGCTCAAGTTCAAGTTTAGTTTATTTGTCACATATAATCATACAGGATATAATCATATTGAAATGTATGTTCATTACCTTCAATTGTGCAGTAAAAAATCAGTGTAAAATAGAATAAGAATATAGAATAAAATAAGTAATAGATAATAATGTTAACTATAGTAGTGACTTTGAATAATAAAGTAAAAATAGGGTAGCTGTTTCCCCCTGCTTCCAGTCTTTATGCTAAAGACTCTTGCTTTGTACTTAACAAACAGACATACGACTGATATCAGTCTTCTAATCTCACTGTTAGAAAGACACTGAATTATGAATTGAGTGTATTTCCCAAAATGTTGCTTTTCAGTGCTATGAGCACCACAAACTTAATTCCATTCAGTTCTGTTGTTTCGGCGTGGAGGCTGCTGTCTGCATGGATTGGTACCACTAGAGGTGAGCAAGAAAACATATGTTTTGTAATTTGGGTGAACCGACCTTTGAAACACACCTGATTTTAAATCACCTGTGATATACCAACAAAGACTCACATCTGTTTGAAGCTAATAGAGTCATAATAGAGACAATGTTGGAATGTTGGGTATGTGTAGTGTGCTTCATTTTCTTGAGGGTGTTTGGACCATACACACACACACACACACACACACACACACACACACACACACTAACACATCTAATTTAAACTGTAGTGAAACAGGACCTGAAACTTTCAAAAGATTCTTAAGCTCAGTGCTGTTTTAGATTTGGGTAAATGTATTGTCCCTATGCCAGTTGGTGGAAAATACACACATCCTCACTGACAATCAGTAACCACATTTTCTATTCTTTATTGTTTACATATAGCCTACTCCTTGTCTCCATCTTTCTCCTCTTCACCTTCCTATACTTTTTTGTCTTTTCTCTCACCTTCTCATCTTTCTCCTCTTCCACTTTTTCGCCCTCCTCCTCCTCCTCCTCTTCCTCCTCCTCCTCCTCCTCCTCCTCCCCCTCCTTGTGCCTTGAAGGCCCGGTTCAGCCTGTGGTCCTGCTCTTCCTCCAACTGTAATACATTAGGAGGATTAACATTCCTACAGTAAGCTTCTACAGCACAGACCCAACCTACTGAGCTTTTCTGTCCTCTTCTGCAGCCCCTCCAGCTTGTGCTGTCTTGCATGTAATTTCCCGTTTGCCTTAGAACTTCTCCACCATCCTAATAATGGACTCCTGCATGCATGCCACGCACACAGATTTGTTCTATTTGTGAGTCTGTACTGCAGGTACGCAGGCAGACACACACTGTGCTGACAGCCTGGATTCTGACTGGTTTCTATTTTTACATGTGGCAAACCAAATCCTATGATTCACAGGGTGAAGTATTTTCAATTCATGTTTCAATCACAGATCACAATTTGCCGAAAATAACCTCAAAGACATAGTAGGAATTAATATTTTCCTTCTTATGAGTTAATTGCCTGATTTTTAGGCTCATTTGAATCTTTTTTCATTTAACATGTTGTCATAACAGTCATGAAAATTTAAAACATAAGACTGGTGTTTTTCTATATTTGTCTAATTGTCAACTGGTCACATGAAAAGACCCAAACCAAGTGTGTTAGTCTGTCTTTTAAAACCTTCTGACTTTGCTACCCTGTCTGTGGCTCTTGGACCCAAGCCTATTGGTTCCCACTGAAGATGTAAATCTTTAAAAACACCGCCCCCAAAATATATTGTTTTATTGTTTTTAAAAAGGTTCAGTAATTTAGGTGCTTCCCAACCAGGGGTACTTGTGCCCTAGGGTGTACATTTTCATTTGCCAGGGTTTAGAAATATTGAAGTAGCTCAGTTAATTTGAAAAAGTAGAAATTATGACTTGGTTTAAAAAAAGGAGGAAAATAAACATATAGATAGATTACAAATTGGTGTGAGACTGATCTTTAGTATATTTATTGTCACAATAACCAATAAACTACCTGTTATGACAGGCAGACTGCAGAACATGCCTCCCAGCAACCAAAGTCTGTTGTCACACCTGAACAAAGGTGTAGCATGAATATCTGGGCCCTGTACAATGAACGTGCTCTAGTGCTGTACAGTTCACGGTCAAGTAGGAAGTTTTTGCTTATTCAACATCACGTCTGTTCACGTGTTTTTCTATTCTTAATAAACCAGTGCTTATTTTAACACAGTGCGATCACTGACTCACACACAGACAAGGGAACAAATTTCTACAGAACCTACTGAAGAAAAGACAAAAGGAGACCAAACCTGAACATCATCAATTCCAAGATCACTATGCATATATTAAATTATACATTGACACGTCAATACTGGATGATTTTGCAAAACCCCAGATTACATTCACTGATAAATGTTTTTTTATGTCCAGTGTCAACATTTTTAAAATCCTCCCTCTCTACAGTACCTTTGCATGGCAACTACTATATGGTTAAGTTGAGGGGAAGATTGTGGCTATGGCAAAATTCCAGCACTGGCACTGAACATTGGCATTGGATGTAAATTGTGAGGTGTGTGTGTTCATGGTAATGAAGGAACATGTCACCCAGTGCAACCATTTGGCTCACTGATGATTTTGGCTGGACCACAGAGGGCTAGCCCTATAAACACAAAAGTCTGTAACTGAGTGAGTGAGTGAGTGAGTGAGTGCACACAATTGATCTGCCGAGTGTTAGAGTTTCCTCACTGGCTATTGCTCTTTCAAAATGAATAGGCAGGATCGTTAGTTACATACTGTAACACTATGAGTACAGGCGCTGCACTTTAAAGCTACCACTAGTGGGTTTATCCCTCGCTCGTACAGCACTGAAGACTTTTAGTCTACGCCCACTTACTACGTGGGTCCCACCACGGTCTCACCTTGTTGAGTGGAAAGTTTTGTTCTTGCAACTGCATTTATACATGTTTTTCACTCAAATGTAGCTGAACCATGTCATGTGATATGCTACCTCAGTACACTTTAAGAACAAATATTACTGGGACCACTACAGAAAATTGCAGATGAACATTCAATACCCAGGAATTCACATTATAGACACGACTGCTGACTGCCTGTAACAATTTGGCCACAATAGAGCACACTGACCACACACGGTCCAGCCATATACAAGCTTTCCACCTAGTCTTGTTTCA
The DNA here is from genome assembly GCA_003416845.1 of Oplegnathus fasciatus. Lineage (NCBI taxonomy): Eukaryota > Metazoa > Chordata > Actinopteri > Centrarchiformes > Oplegnathidae > Oplegnathus > Oplegnathus fasciatus. Next base: position 507,205 of record NTHP01000407.1, on the reverse strand, counting down.
GTAGTTTTTGGATAACAACTGAGTTCAGTGGCACAGAGGAATAAGCTATATCAGGCTTTCAATACAAACACAATACTTGTTAGCAGGAAACATTCAATGTTGGTTTGGATCTGCACATGAGATTTGTTGACAGTAAGAAAGAATTAGGACATTGCCAGGCTTATCTTATTCTTTAATGTTTGATTGGATCTAGTTAAGTCTCAGTTACTTTATGACAATGTAACTCTGTCATCTTCACGTCATAAATCCTAGAAATCTAATGGTTTTGCATACATTATAGCAGATTCTGATTTATGTGAGCTTATACCCAAACAGTATAAAAAAAACAAACAAACACAGCATAACAGAAAGTTTTCACAAACATACACACTCGCACACACTCACACACACACTCAGACTCCCACCGGCTATAGCTGCAGCTCTTGCCTAAAACCTATTCCAGACACCTCTAATTGGCCGGTATTTATCCAGGAGCCTAGGAGAGCAGAGTGCACACAGGGCTGTTTTCACATGGGATTAACCCAGGTCCAAATCCCAACACACTTCACAGAGAAAACCACAACACTCTCACTGCATCATCTGGCAAAGATTGGCCCCTGCCAGCCTGTTACCCAATCTGACCGCTCTGATTTAGTGTTTCTGAACTGCTGGTCTTCTGGCAGGCAGTGGGTTTAAAGGTGCTACACACATTATTTTAAACATAAATGACATGATAGTACATCAACTATAGAACAAATATCATGACAGCCTATAACGACCTGCATTTTCCATAATGTCACTGTGGGTTTTTTTCCTTCAAAAGAATCCTTTAATAAAGACTGCTAAAAATCTATACTTGGAATTTGAAAGACTGATTGGGGAGATTTTTAAAAAAAATCCCTGAATGCCCAAAGAATCTGAAAACAATTTTTAAAAGTCTAATTTTTTCTGCATTTACTCAATAATTTTAATACATGATGAATCAGTCACCAGTTTTTAGTACTGATTCTGTTAAAAGCACAATATGATATTACATACTGCATGGGTGGTCATCGTGAATCCAGACAAAAGAAGTCTGCACTTTAAACAAGACACTGGTTTCGGGGATCTACTTAAAATGAGGTCTGACAGAGATAACAGGGGAGTCGCTGGTACGTTTGCTTGCTCTCCAATGCCACCTACTGGACATATAAAATATCCAAAAACTGAAAAACAAATGACTCTTTTCAATATCATCCAAAGAGAGCAACACTTTACTTTAAGTCCCCCTGATTTAGTAGTAACAACTATATCTCCTCCTGTGGGCACCCAGAAGTGTTTTATAGACAGATAATGAATGACAATATGTCAAAACGCCAGTTGTAATAATATAAAATGTGTCTTCATAGGAGAAGTTATAACTATTGACAAATAATCATTAATTAACACTTAAAAATGCACTTGTATCTGCTTTTAACTACATTATAGTGTGATATAAACCATTTCATAGATATTTATATGCTGCTTATAAATGCTAAATAGGGGGACTTAAAGTAAAGTGTTACCCCATACAGTAGTTTATTGAATCCCAAGGGGACCGTCAACCTTTCTCCTGCCGTGGACACAGAGAGCCAGACCCACATCATTACAAACTCATACAGTGTGAACAAACACTCATCAAGTACACTGTTTTTATTCAAAACTCTACTCAACATCTCAAGGCTTCTAAAGACACAAAATAAGTCACGCTGAATTTGTAAAATGATGCATAAATGTCTACGACATTTCCATTTGATGTGACGGTGCCATAAAAACACGGCATCATGAGTATTTCACTTAATAAGTGTTAAGTGTTGCAGATATACAACATGTGATATTGTCATAAAATATGTTTTTCTTTTCCTCTACATTTAAAGTTACTTTAGTGTAAAGGTAGGAAGAGTCCAACAGGTTAAGAGCTGCAATGAAGAGTCCAATCAGCTGCGGTAATTAAAATCTTGAATCTTAAAGTGTTGTTTAAGGACACTTAAGCAGGACAAACATGTAACCCTCTTACACTGTAGAATTACTGTTCAGTAATGTAGTTATAAATATCATTAATCAGGCATTAATCAGGTATTAAGAACGCATTTGTTTCCTTTACTTCAAAGGAACAGTGTTTTTGCATTTTGTAGCAATTTTACCACAAGCATACCACAGTGTTGTAGTGAGTGGGTACAGTCTGATATGTTGGTGAGTAGTTGTGAATCAGCTTCACCCTGAGTGTGACTGTGTGCCCTGTATGCACAAGCTGTGTTGTACACTACTGTAAATGATTCCTACCAGCTGCTGATACAGAACAGACCTGTGAATCTGAAATCCTGTTGACTGAGGACTTTTACAGTACATGGGAAAACATGTGTTTCTACACGTATACTGTACTGATCAACACATCTGTTCAAATTCTGAAGCGCAGGTGAAGTCATGAAGAATGTATGGAGCACGCATGTTACTAAGAAGCAACTTGTTTTTGACCTGACATTCTTATATGTCTGTCTGTCACCTGTGTGTTTCCCACTCCTACGTGGGCAAAAAGGCAGGCTGGCTGGAGTATTTAAAGCAGTGCAGAGTTAGTTCACTACCTTCATGGTGGCCTCGAGGTAAGTACACGGCATGATCCCGTTCATATCTTTCCCAAAATTGTCCCAAAAATTCTCATGGGACTTTACGTCCAACAGATGTCACAGATGTGGAGTTTGGGTCTAGTCTTCTTCCTCATTGGCGCATCATATGGTATGTTGAATTTAAATATTCAGTTTTACAGAAATGGCAAACTAAATGAGCAATAGCGTTAAGCTGGCATATTTTTTGTTTTTAATTTCAATCTGCTGGTGATTTTCTGCATGTGAAAGCTCTTAACATACAGGTTTCCTCTTTTGTTTCCGTTGAGGAGCTTTAACTTTGTTAAAATCGTCTTATTCCATCCTGTCTGACAGTATCATATACTGTTTATCAGCTTCTTCCAGCTCTTCACTGAAGCCATGTTTACACTGAGTAAAATATTCAGACCTAAGACTACATGTTCCTTACGGCTGCACAGTTCAATCAAACATAAATATTATAAATGTCTTATACATTATTTTCATACATTGCAGCCTGAAATATTTGGTATCTTATAAACAAACTGAGATCTCAAATTCAAAATAAAGTTCTGTGGGTTTGGCTGCACAGCGTGAGTTTGTAATGACTAACCCACCAGCAGGCCGCTGCTTGTTAAACTGGACCATATTCCTGAAAAACAACTCAGTACTTTAATTAATCCTTTCCGGTAGTGGAACAATTTTTAGATGAAAGAACCTCCATTAAATCTACATTAAAGTGCTTGTTTAGAAAATGATCCAAATGTTGTATAGCTTCAGTTCAGTTTAAGGCCTTTCCATTGAGTCCTTTAACATGCATATGGTTATGTTCACCTTTTTGGAGCGTTATAGTTATGAGTTATATAAAGTTATGTTTTGGGCATGTACAACATCATATCCTGCTTTCAGAAACCTGGATATGCCGTTATTCTGTTTTTCATAAACATGACTATGCTAGCTGAAGTACTTGATAGAGACTCAAATTAAGTATGAGTTACGAGTTACGAGTCAGTCAAACAACAAAAAAACAGTGATGATAAACAATGTCATGATGCTCAACGTGCTGCGAGAAAAGTGAAAGTCTGACAGTGGTAATGTGGATGTTAAAGAGGGGAGAGTCCAGGCAGCCAGAAACCAAACTGGGTTCATCCTAAACTGCTCAATTTACTCAGTTGGTACAGATACATGAGAGATTTGTGGATTTATGTGGACAATAGAATCATAAACAGGTAAGCTATATGAATAACCGGACTTAACATGCTCAATGTAAATGTCATATTTGTGGTCTGACCTTTGTAATGTTCCATGTAAACATCATATCCTGAATATAAAAACCAAGGTAAGACTCAAAATTGAGGTACTAGCGCGGATCAAATGTAAAAGTAGATAACCAAGGCAGGAAGGTTCAATTCTAATATTGTATACATATGTAAGCTTCAGATAAAAACTGAACAAATGATAACATGTTGTATTTAGCTGGGTTCACACTGTAACTTTGACAGTACAAACCATTTTGACTCCTCTTACTGAGATAAACCGTCAGCAGCCTTTAGTTTGAGTTCAGATTTAAAAGGTCTGTGTGTAGCAAATTCCCAGCCTAGAAAGCTAAGTTATGAATTAAAAGGATAATATAGGTTTTTATCTGAGTTTCCACTCTGTCTTTGCAAAGCATTTGTTTAATTTGTGCCAAAAATTTCTTATGAAAAGGTCTCAATATTTGTATGTTTTTTTTCTGGGTTCACACTGTAACCTCGGCAGTGTTTTGGACTTCCTATTACCAAGATACACAGCCTTTATTCATGGTTCTTCTGTCATTTCTTCCTGAAAAGATAAACATTTTCAGCCTAGAAAGCTTCAAAACGTCATGAATTGAAAGGATTGTATGTTTTATCAGAGTTGCAAGTATGTGATCTAAAAATTGCTCCATATGGGAGTGTGAGGGTTTATCTTAGCGGTGTATTCTCCATGTCCACAGCGGCCGAGGTCTGTTTTAATGAGCTGGGCTGCTTTGATGACATGCCTCCCTGGGGGGGCACAGTTCAGAGACCAGCGTCTGTCCTACCCTGGCACCCCGAAGAGATCGGAACCCGCTTCCTCCTCTTTACCCAGAAGAACCGCTACTACCAGGCAAGAGAAGGTTTTTATTTTCTATTACTTAGTAACAACTAACAATGCACTGTAGTGTCTCACCACTAATGTGTATGTGAAAATCATGTGTGTATTCACTGTGGGGATACAAGTAAGTCAATTAAAAAATAGGTTCACATTTTTTAAAGTCTATCTTAAAACATTACTCACATGCCCATGTGTACATCGAAAGAGTTATTGATTGCTGTAATTTCTCCTCCTGTCCGTACTGGCCACAAAGAGATCCCTTTCTAAAGCGATTTCATGTGATAAGTGATGGGGGACGAAATCCACAGTCCTTGTTCTGTGCAAAAATACATTCTTTAATTAAGATGAAGTCAGTATGAGGCTTCAGCAGTCTGAGTTAGACAAATCAAATAGGTTTCATTCACAGTTAATGTCTGTTTAGTGTGAAATTGCTGCTTCAACAAACAGTGTGTCCGTTGAGCTATGGCAGAAGGACAGTAACACAAAGAGGGATTTTGATTCTAAAAAAAACACAACAAGATACACACTTTATTTGTCTAACTCAGACTGCTGAAACCTCATACTGACTTCAGCTGAACTTCATTCTTTCTTCCTCAAAACAAGGCTTCACTTACACTGAAATCGTTTTAAGCAACCAATAACGCTTTAAATGTACATATGGGCATGTGAGTATTGTATCGAGACATACTTGTGAACTTATCCTTTAAGCTCTCAATGTATTCATCATTGCTTTTCTATTAAAACTGTCAGGAGATCAAGACTGACCAAACCATCCACGCATCAAACTACAACGGGATGAGGAAGACTCGATTCGTCATTCCTGGTTATTTGGAAAAAGGAGACGAGGACTGGCCACAGGAGATGTGTAAGGTAAGAAGGCACAGATTGAAAAAGTCCTTCACAGATTTTCTTTGAAGAAATTCTAGATGTGAAGAACCCACAATGACTTGACAACTTGTTTGATCAAGAGGCTTCATAAAATATTAAACTGTGAGCATGTTATTGAGAACTTTAATTCTGAATTCGGCTCTGGCCTTCAGGGCCGTATTGACCCAAGGAGGCCCTGGGGCGAAAATAAACTGTATGCCTCTATTGAACTCTTCCTCTATAATTAGTTTGTGCTAATCTGGTGTGCACAAATTTGTTTAGGAATAAGTACTGTGTAAGCACAACTATAAAATAAAGGCCTTAAAACTCTATTTCAACTCGGGGTCGCCCTACAAGAAGGGTCTTCAAGATGAGGAAACAATACAGGTGTCGACTCGACGGCCCAATCATTTCAGTTTATAATGTGCTAGTGATGCATACAGTGTTAACAAATAATTTAGCCTTTTATCAAATTAACTAGCCACAAACTGGTTGTTACACAGTGAATGCGGGGAGGTCTGGGGCAGTGACCTTGTTGGTAGTCCCTTCTTACTGGCCTTTCATGACCGAGCAGAAGAAGAATGAACTGATCCCAGAAAAGTAATCATTTCTGTCTGTTTGGTAGGAGGATCATTAAACTCTGGCTACAGGTCTCACCTTCCCGCTGCTTCTGCCTTCAGCATATGCCAATGCATTTCTCAAATCCTTAAAGGGTCAGTTCACCCAAATTACAAAACAAAACAAACAAACAAACAAAAACAACATATTTTATCCCTCTAGTGGTATAGATCCATGCAGATTTGGTTTTATTTGTCTAGTTTTTCAGACTCTGGGATTTATCCTTCCACTCCAATACAATGGAGGAGGGTGGAATGGCTAAGGGGGCTCACAACATTGAAAAAGTGAAAATTTCAACAACATCTATTTCCAGAAACAGTGTTACTGTTACTGTGGATAATCCACAGAGCACGCTGTCAACTGTTTTCCTTGGAACTACTTTCTACCATAGAAATGGTCCCTATGAAAACATTCACAGTTGTAAGCACCACAAACAAAATTCCATCTCCATTGTAATGGGTTGAGACTGATATCTCAAAAACTAGACTAATAAAACCAAAACTATCTGCATATTCTCGTACTACTAGAGGTAGCCTAACATTTATTAGACCTCTAATGACTCTATCACAGGCTGGATGTCACAAATGTTTCTCAAAGTAAATGAGAATAAAACAGAGGTCCCAATTATCGGCCCCAAAAGGTGCTCAAAGGACCCTGCAGCAGTCTGAGGGACCTTTACCCTCTAATATCAACAAAAAAGATTTCATTGTCACATTTCCATTCATTTTAAGAAACTTTTGCAATCATGCTTTTCCCCATTAAGAAATATTTAGACGACTGGATATATTTTGTCGTTTGAAAGTCCTGGAATAGTGCACCTGTTGCTATTAGATCATCAACTAACATTTTACAATACTTCTCAAGACTCACTTATATTCTCTTACTTTTATTATGTTTTTGCTCTTTTGTTGATATTATTTCTTGTTCATTCTCTTTTGTTGTCTTGAGTTTGTTACTGTCCTGCCTACTTTTTAAAAATTTAAATATATGAATACATTTTTACTGACCCTTTAACCCTTAGTTTCATTAAATCTATGACTGTGTCAAGGTTATGCTGATGTGGGAGAACATGAACTGCATTGCTGTGGAGTGGAAGAAAGGTGTGAAGACTCAGTATGCCCAGGCTGCCAATAACGCCAGGGTGGTGTCTGCCCAGGTGGCATCCATGATCACATTCCTCATGGTAAATACAGCACTTCATTAACTGTCAACCTACAGAATAACAGTGATGTTCTCTAGATAAATGAATGCTAGATTGATTGAGAAAAAGCATTCTTGCTCAACCAATGTGAGATTTTTGGAGATACCCTTTATTACTGTCTGGTTCCTTGTACAGAGATATTATATTATAGATATTTTTAACTTTTGATAGAGCTAGGCTACCAGTTTCCCTTGCTTCCAGTCTTTGTGCTAAGCTAGACTTAAAACGTTCTGGCCCTGTATTTCCCTGTTGGTCAGGTTCCTTTAAAGGAATATTCCATCAATCAGTTGGGGTAATGGACAGATTTAAAAAAGGCTGGTCAAAATTGAAGGAGCACAGGGTGTATCATCCATTTCCATATACAGAATGCATGTTTCATTGTATGTCAAATGTTTTCATATTACTGCTTCCAACAGCTGAGTATCAGTGTAATCACAGAATCCCAAAATAAACTTAATATTACACGACAGGGTGGAAAGGGCACAGACACACAACTGGAAGCTGAGAGGATATTCTCATGTACACACAGTGGTTGAAGGACATACTGTATGTTGTATGTATGATAGTGTGGTAGATACATGGGTCACATGAATTTAACTAACATGCTGCATGACACAGGGGAACTACAAGCAGACAGCTGATAAGTTCCATATTATCGGACACAGCCTCGGAGCTCATGCTGCAGGAGACGTTGGAAGCAGAATCCCTGGCCTTGCACGCATCACAGGTAAACCTGCTGCAGTACTCACACTTGATAATGCTCTGTTAGCTGAACTCACCCACTGTTGTGTAGAAATAAGAGACCACTATTACATTGAACTACTCTGGTTTATTGAAAATGCTAAAAACATTTTCTTTATTATATTATATATAAATATTTTTGAGTTTTAAAAACACCATATTATTATAGTATAATAATATTAATATTATTACATATGATTTACTGACATTGATTACCAGCTTGACACTGACTGACACTTGCCCAACATATTGATAAAACTACACGTCCATCAACAGTAAAAAATAAATATTTAGTCACTCCTAGTTTATTGTTTTATATAGTTAGAATACTCTGTATATGATCAGTGCTGACGCTCTGGTTAGAACACAGCTTGGACTTTGCTCATTTTGAATTGTTATTACCTAAGGGACAAAAAGGCATCCCTGTCTGACACCACCATTTTGGTTGGTTACCAGGTGAATCTACAGCATCTTAATTTTGGACAAAGAATGCACTTCTTTGTTGCAGTCCATCCAGTCCAAGTGATTTAGGTTGCTGAGACAACTGGAATCTGTCCTTGTATATGTTTGATTATTTGATAATGACAATATTTTAGAAATGAGCTATAGTTACAGGATCAGATAGAATACAGGGCCTTCCATTGATCCCTCCTTGACTTCATACCTCCTTTTTCACTGCTCAGGACTGGATCCAGCTGAACCTTACTTCCAGGACACTAATGCGTCTGTGCGTCTGGACACCAGCGACGCTGCATTTGTGGATGTCATTCACAGCGATGGACTTCCTTTTGACTCCAAACTTGGTACATATCATTGTTGATCACAATGAATGAGATCAAAGTGGGAAGTATTCACTCAATGTCTTCATGCACTTTCTAAAACTTGTTAGCAATTACTAGTATATATACTGTACCCGTAGTAGTTTTAGAATGTGACAATGCTTACAGAAAAAATGCAAAAACAATATTCAGTCATCTTAAAAATGTCAATTTCCAATTTCAATTAACCATTTGTATGCTTTTTTTTTTTT
>NTHP01000407.1:459368-498041 GCA_003416845.1 Oplegnathus fasciatus | reverse complement strand
TTTTTACCATTGCCTCATAGAGTTGGAACTGAGGCTTGATCATGTTCATAAAATTTTGGTCAAATTTGAAAGAACCTTATATCTCTATACAAGAAGTGATTTCTGTTTCCATCCTCTCAGGTCTGGGGATGTCCCAATCTGTGGGCCACATTGACTTCTACCCCAACGGAGGAGAGCTCATGCCTGGCTGCTCCGCCAACAAAGGCAAACCCACTTACCTGGATGCCATCTGGGAGGGTGAGATAAATCGAGACACACAAACACATTTTAATAAACAAAGTGGAAACGCAATCACAATGACGATTTTGGTATAGTCACATTTTCTCTTGCATAGGATACTGCCAGGATTCAGACAATTATTTTGCCATTTATCTTCATGTGGTCTAGATCTGAACTGTGTCCTTCACATTGATTAGAAAACATCACATCTGAGATAGTTACACATTCTATGGAAAAAAATGGAGTTAAGACTTTGATACTGAAGACTGACGTTAGCATCTGAGTCCTTTGGTGAGTGCAGTTTCAGTTCAATTTTAATTTTAATTTTAAACTAAACATGCCTCATGCTTCAAGTCATTGTCGACTTTTGTAATACTTTAACCAAGAGCACCATCTTTCCCTAACCTCAGCCAAGATGTGAGTGCCTAAACTGAACCATAAAATCGTGTGATCATCAGTTGCTATGATCAGATATTGTATTGCTAGGCCGCTGCCAACACAGGAAGGGAAAAACAAGTACAAACAGTATATAAGCTGGTACTCTGTAAAATATCAGACAGGAATTTAGTGGAATTAACTTATCTTTAATCATTAACTTATTGTAAATATATATGTTTTATTAATTTCGAATGAATTTAACTTGACATTTCTAGTTTTTATTTTCAGACCACTTCAGAAGTTATAAACCTGAGTTCACCTGACTTGAAATGATGACTTGAATTAATGTACTGCGTTGTGAGTATTCACTCAACTCATCAAAGTAAGTCTCTGAAGCATATTAGGAGACTTCCCAGCATGAATTGTTTGAGAGTCAAAATTCTCCTGAGTCCCCTCTGGTTTGTACCTGGAACACATATGATGGAAACTTGCTGTGTCTCTAATACATGGTACGCTAAGTCATATATATTTTTTCATAATAGTGAAAACAATACAAACCTAGTACTTAGTAATACAGCTTGAAGCTGGTCTAAAATCCATCTGGAACTGTTGTCAGAACAACAAGTCCATAAACCCAAACCTTAAGCAAAAGGACAGGCTTATTGACAGTTAACTGGATCATAACAAGGTGTTTTAGGCTGAACATGAGTTAATTTTCAAATACGAATGACTTGCTTTCTAATGTTGATTTAAACACTAAAACTAACAGCAGAACTCACTTTGCTGAAAAGTGCACATGTGTTTAAAGCTAATTTTTAAGAGATTTTAGAAAGGTTTCATTTTCATAGCAGGCTCATCATGATTATCACCGCTTTCAAAGATCCAAATTATCTGGATGATCCTGGAAAATAAACAGGATTAGCCTGAATCAGTTAAACCATATTCAAAAAACAGGGCCCAGAGAAACCTAACGTCTTTGTACTATCTCTTCTATGACCTCCCTCCAACAGCAGCAGCAATAGCTGAAAGATAATAATAATTAAAAAAAACACCAGGAACAAATAATAAGATCCATACTTTTTCTGTCTGTGTTGGTTGCGAAGCAAAATAAGTAAGGTGTGTCCATAAACTTACAAGTGCATGATGTTATCTGATATGCTCTACACACTGCATGTCCAGTATTCACAAGCCTACAGGCTTCTTCACAGGCATGCTTCCCATACATAACACAATGACTCATGCATCCTATTTTATCAACCATGCAATTTCCAATGCAGAGCCCCTATGGAATATTGGAGTTGTCACAACGGAAAAATTGTAAAGAAACTCCAGGTGGAGTTATTCCTGCTGAACCAATCTGAGCAAATATTTTCTAATATGGATGACGACCGTCTTCTTTTGAAATGTGCCGCTGAGTAGCAAGGCTCAAATGCCAGCATTGGTGCCATGCCTGGGTCTGGGGGGTTGGGTGGGGGTTGTTGGCACAGCTGAATCTGACACTTTTGATCCTATAGATAAGAGAGGGAGAGTGGGAGCCAGGGCTGCATAGCTGGAGGTCTTGGAGCGCCTGGTGTTTGCCCTGTGCTGGAAGAGAAAACAACAGAAGCCGTGACCTCTTTCTATGTCTGTCTCTCCCTGACAATGTCTCTCTGTTTCTCTGTCTCATATTCTCACTCTGACTCTCAGATTCGTATCATTGTTTTACTGGTGCTGACTTTCAAACTGTAACTTCTTTCTAAACCCTTTTTTCTGTGTAAAACAGTGCTGATTTTCAAAAACAAGGTGATTCCAGATAGTTTTAAATATAACTCTCCCCCTCAGTTGACAGCTTCTCAGTCCTCTAAACCTCCAAATGTACCTCTTCACTTGACTATCATTCTGACCGGACCCCGGTCAGAAAGTCATGAGTTCATACTTAGCTATCTGAAATTCAAGACTCAAAATCTGCATTCACATCTCCACAATTTACATCTCTTCACATATTCCTCCTTGCCTTACCCTCTTTTAACCCCATGTCCCCTCACTTCTTCTCCTCTTCCCTGTCATCACCTGTTCCAATCTTTTGCCAGGTACCATGAAGTTTGATGCCTGCAACCATGTCCGAGCCTACCAGTACTACAGTGAGAGCGTGATTAAATCCCAAGGCTTTGTAGGATTCCCCTGCTCTGACAAGAACAGTTTTGCTGCTGTAAGTCTTTGGTTCAACGAAGAGTGTTAAAGTTCCGCTGGTGCCTGCCCAAGTGAATATTTTTCCCAGAATTTACATAATGATACATTAGTAAATTGGAACTACTGCAAACTACAATATCCTCTTTGGTTGTTGCAAGTCTTTTTAAATAACCGAGTGAGTTGACCTGGAAGTATTCAAGTTGTACCATGATAGGATAGAATTCTCTAAATGCTAAGAAATATAGCTTCAATGCTTCTTTTCCTACCTCCTTTAGCCTATAGGACCATCCTTAATAAAGAGAAATACTGTTATTAAACATAAACTGTTTATTTGTGTCAGAAGAAGTATTAAAATCCTTCAGTAAAAGTAGCAGTACCAAAATGGATTCCTGCATTCAAATGTTTTACTTCTATTAGGTACAGAGGTGTTATCAGCAAAATACTTAACTCTCAAAAGTACATATGCAGAATGGTGCAGATCGTGATATAATTATATACAGATTGTGTTATTGGATTGTTATTATTATTATTGGATCATTGTAATGTTGTAACAAGTTGAGGTGGAACTAATTCCAACTTTATTTAAATCTAAGCCTATAAATGCACCAAATTTTATATGTTGATGTTTTGTAAACTCTTTATCTGAAAGTAACTAGTAGGCTAACTCCATCTGTTAGATCAATGTAGTACAAGTACAATATTTCCAAACACAAATACTTGTGTAAAGCACAAGTACCTCCAACCAGTAGGCCTATAATTTTTGACTATTCAAATGTAGCCTCAGTGCCTGGTCAGACCAGGAAGTGGCCCAGGGAAATTCATTTTTGTCCTTGTGAAACAGGTGGAAGCATGGTGATGTAGTGACTACATGTAAGGCTAATTGGAGAGCTACTGTGGCTGGCAAGCTAACCTAACATGCTATGCAGCTGGCACCATCCAATCACAATGACTGTGTCATGACTGACTTCAGACCATGCCACATCACACCCCAACAGAACAGGGTTATATAGAACTGGATGGTGCAAAGCTAATAGGAAGCTTCCATTTTGGACTCTCCGGTTCAAAGGTCAGCGCTGTCAACATGGTTCACCAAAGTTTATCTCTATGTGAAGGATCTGCACTGAAATAATTGATTTCAGTCTGAAACTTTGCTGTTATAAATACTGGTGTGAACATCTGTTTAATGAGTGGTCTAGCAGAAGTCAAAGATTTTTGCCACCAGTGACCATACCCAACTCCTGAAATTAACTTGTGTCAATGGATTCAAACAGTTAGCATAGAACGGGACATTCTTCTATGTTACAGTCACATTTTTTACAAAAAATTATCTGGATTTGTACACAAAAACAGTGTCTAGAGCAACTTTAAGATCCCTGCAAAGCGTCTGGTGGTAGGGCCCACAGACGAGTGATCCTGGAGGCATCTTATGTCCTCAATTTAAAAAGTGACTCAGGTCTATCATTTGGGCTCAGACAAGAGAAGGGCTGGGGAAGGAGAAGGGGCCCATATCTCCACCATTCCAGCTTGTGTATAGAGCTGCCACCTGTTGCTGTATGACGTTGATATGGCTGTGAACCATTTCTTTGGTTTTAGATGTCGATTCAGCAAGATTGTATTTTAGTTGCGGCAGAGCGGGCAATGTATACGGGCTTCCCTCATGTCTTCCATGGGGAGGGCTTGTGTCTGCAGCTGTTGGTGTTAATGACAGTTTATCCCTGATTTGGACAAATGTCCCGATCAAAGGAGGCCCGGGAGCGCCGAGCATGACCTCATATTCCTATGTTCCTGTTGAGAGATGACAGCACCTCCTTCGTTCACCTCATAAACGCTCCCTGGTGTTATTCCTGCAGCCATAAACGACAGCCGCAAAGTCAGCCTGTTCCCACACAGTAACTTATTGCAAAAGCAGCGCCGTTCTCCACCTTCATATTTATAAGGTGGCAATCTGCAACATTTTAAAGGAGTGTAGGGGGAAAAGTCTTTAAGAGTTGTCACTTCTCCCTGACTATTCACTGACAGGAGAAGACTCTTACAGTCCATCACAGGATGAGCTCATTCTTCACATCTCACTATGTCCTTGTCTTCACAGGGAAAGTGTTTCCCATGTGCAGACAACAAATGTCCTCTGATGGGCCACCATGCTGACAAGTTCACAGTGACTGATGGCATTTCGAAGATGAAGTACTTCCTCAACACAGGCAGTTCTCAGCCCTTTGGCCGTAAGTACACTGCCCTTCCTGTCCTGACAAAAATAAGAGCGTGACTTACACATAGGTCATAAGATCTCACTGTTAAGACTTTCATAGTAAACAACCACTGAAACTTTTTAATATATTACTGCCCAGAGAAAAAGATGTATCTCCAGTTTTGGTGTGTTTCATGCTTTCAGCTCAATTGAAGATACCATGCAGTGTTTGCTATGGGCTGGTACCATTCTCCACCCCAGTAGGTTTATAAAATCTGTTTCAATCTAATTTGGGTTACTATTTCTTTCCATTTGTAGGTTACAGCTACAGAGCGGTGGTAACCCTGGATGGTCCCCACTGGCCTAACCCAGGCTTCATGTATGTGGCACTTGTTGGAGACAATGACAGCACCAAGGAGCACCAGCTTTACATGTAAGAACATTGTTCTGTGTAACACACCAAGGGGTTTTAGTCCATGTGACATCACTGACTGAAGTTAAGTTGCTGGAGAGGACCTGCCTCCTTATCTAGGGTGTTGTGTTTCTCTTTGTTGACCAAGCCTGAGAGCTTGAACAACTGTAACTTCTCTTATCTGATCATGTGACTCCCTTCTACCTAAAATGTTGCAGATACTCACTGATGGTGTCATTACACCTCTGGCTACCTTTCATCTCCTCTTTTACAGTATCTCTGCATGGTGTGCCAGGAGCAGAGGCAGTGGGCATTAAGTGTGTTAAGCATAGGAAGGTTTAAAGAGGAGTACAGTATGGAGCATTTTTGTTTGATGGGCTCCACCCATGCCTCCCCCCTATTAACCAGATGTAGATTTTGTTGTTCAGCCAAGGTGGTGGTGAGTGGTAATCCCAAACTCCAGGCTTCAAAGGGTCTGTTTTTCTACAATGTTTGGAGAGAGGAGGTATTTAAGACTCCCTCAATGGACTGGAGGCATTTTCCCTCAAGAACTGAGGGCTGACATCCCTAAGATGGCACTGGCCATGTACTGTGTGGGAGTGAGCAGCTGATTGACAAAGGGCTCGAATGTGATGGTTTACTTCTTAAGTTTACTTAAAAAAAGAATAATGTAAACATATTCTGAATTCTGTTGTTAAAATCAACTTTGAACAACTCAGAAATGGAAAACTCCATATCCAATTCCACAACTTGCCTTTTGCCTTGTGGCGTCACAGTAACTTCACAGTAAGAGTGATACACAAACCAGGCGAAACCAATAAAAAACATGTATATATAGATTGTAAGTGTATGGTAGTGTGTGTAAATAATTACTGCAATGAAAGTACAAAGTCTTCAAAGTGCTCTTATTGTATGGAGTATTATATTACTGCGACATGTTCAATGAGTGTATGTAAAGAGAGAACAACATATCACCACCCTACTCTCTAGTAATGGTGCTCAGATTATACTGTCAAAGCCACCCATGGAGAGAGATTGCATTCCTCTACATTTCACGAAGTGTGTTTTCAGTGTGCTCTGTTGTGGCATTTCTCCAGGGGTACACTGATGCCCGGTAGGATCTACGAGGTGCTGATTGACGCCGAGGTGGACGTGGGTGATGTGACAGAGGTGAAGTTTCGGTGGAACAACCACATCTTTAACCCCATGAAACCCAAGTATGGTGCATCCAAGGTGGAGCTGCAGAGAGGAAAGGACAAGAAGATGTAAGTTTGTCTTTTCTGTAAACACAACTGTCAGGTGGCACTCCATACACCTAATCATAAGAGGATTTTGTTAATCATCAGCCGTTTTCTTCAAGACAATTGGTGCATATAAGGTGTTAGGCTGTATATGATAAGAGTGGTGCTAAATTATAACGGTGCCTTGCCATAAACAGTAAATGCCAATTACTAAAACCATTTGTAACACATTTTTCATTAACCCTTTAATGGTTTTGTTAGCCATTTGGTAGAGCTGTGATATCTTGTTAAGAGATTAGTTGTACTTAACCTGCTTCAGCCAATCTCTGCTACTCTGATTAAGTATGTTAGGTCAAAAGATATTCCCAGGGTGCATTGAGGTTTTCAGAACCAGACCGTCTCAGGTGGCTTCCTTTCAGGAAAATAAGTGGCAGAATGCTCTTGTTATGTGGCCTGCTTATGCTGATGACTTTGTAATAATTTCTTAAAAACATGCTCTACAAATCGGTTGAAATGTAATGGTAAAGTTAAGTTTGCTTGTTTTTTAACCCAAACTGAATATTGCCATATAATACAAAGTTTTGGATCAGACACTGCTGTTAATATGATACATCTAACATTGTTCCATTGTACAGTATATTTGTTGAAACTATTATATCCATTTAATTTTTTGGACATTTATTACATGTTTTCCAATGAAAATACGGTGACAATTAGCTAAATTCATTTCCTAAATTTCCTATTTCCTAAATAAAAAGGTCTTTAGACCCGTGTACCATAATGTAAACAGGGTAACAAACTATAGTGTGAACACATTATGAGAATGAAATCAGCCAGCAACTTTTACTATTCAAATTTTAATGAAATGCTCACCCAAAGAAGTCTCACTTAACAAAACTGCAGAAGAATTAGTACAAAATATAACTATATTATTATATATTATCATTAAAGTATTAATCGGTGACTGGTGTTTATTTCTCACTCTTAAGTTCCTAACTTTTCACATTAATTTCTGTCCCAGTGTTCCAATTTACTTTCCCTGTATCTTTTATTTATCAGCTGTCTCCAGATCATCAAGCTCCTGTTGGCAATACAGTAGTTACATGAAGAGTCACAATGGGATGGAGTTATATATATATATATATATATATATATATATGTTTGTGTGTGTGTGTGTGTGTGTGTGTGTGTGTGTGTGTGTGTGTATAAAATATAACAATATATTGATTATATTGATTTTGCAATTCTTCTCATTGTTAGATACAAATAACAATGAGAAGAATTGCAAAATCAACCAATTCTTTACTTTAAATATATTTTTTGTTTTATGTAGAAAAGTATTCCCTTTACCACAAACTGGGCTTGCAGATTGTATGAAGGTGACAAAAGGAAATATTTTTTAGTCCCTTTTTTAAATATATTTTATATGTCACCCAGGCTTTGCATGAACAATTGTACACTCAGTGGCCACTTTATTACATACACCTGTATAGTCTAATGCAATCCAATACAACAGTTCTGCCATAAAGTCTACCTATAGAGGTATTAATTCAATGGTATGTTTTAGCTTTGAGGTCACAGTTATTGATGGTGTTGTACTGGACTGTATTATATTCAGAAGTGGTTCTAATATTCTGGATGGACAGGAAGGAGGAAGGAAAAAATCTGTCATTTATAAGAAGTGATGAACAGAGCTCGGCTGTGTTTCTGTTGTCAAACTGTAGCAGTTCCATGTACCACTGTGCTGCAGTACATGACATGGACTAGCATTGGCCACTAGAGGGCAGCATGGGACTTAGTGCCCTCTAGTGGTTAGGGCAGCTGGGGGTAGGGCTGGGGTGATTTCTTTTTATGGTATTTACTGATGCTTTGCCATCCACTTTCTTTCAGGACAATACATATATCACCAAACAACAAAACTGGACTGAATTGTACAAAAAATATATTAATTCTTTTTTATTTTTATTTTTGGAGTTATTTGTGTTCATACAGTTTGGCTTGTCAGCCCACACAGATTTTAAACAATCGGTGCATACTAAGGTTTATTCCTCACTTCTAATATCGGTGACTTAGAGGACTCAGCTGTTTAGATACCTTGGTATACATTCAAGTTGATACTATTGATAAATTGAAACCAAAATATTCAGTCACATTCTCTTCTATAATGTCTCACTCGGTCTCTTTCTCTTTGCATCTCATCTTCTTCTTTCACAGCGTCTTTTTCTGTGGAACAAAGAACGTGGTGGAGAATGCTATCCAGTCTGTGCTTCCATGCCAAGCTTAAGCAGCCACAATCACAATGTCACTCAGGGTCTTTCAATAAAGATTCTGCAGTCAAACCTCTTCAGCTCTCTCTCATTTGATCCTTTGTGCTGTTGTGTTGGGTGTAGCAGTGTTATATGATGATCAGACAATGAAGGGAGCCTGATGAAAGGGCAGAGGACTGAAGCAGATCAACTGTGAAGTCACATAAAGAAACAGATTGGAAAAGAAACAGAAACAGTTGTGGTGATGAACTCACACAAACTGAACTAGCTTTCCTGCAGCATGTTTGTATTGACCTGAGAGATTAGAAATGATGAAAGAAGGAAACACTTAAAGCCATAATGTCTGGCCTTGGTGCAGAACATGTATTGTTAATGTATATGAAGTATAAAAAGTGTGGTGTTAGTCCTGCCCTTCATCCATCAGCATCAACATTTTGATGTCTAGAGGGACAAAGGTCAACTGGCAAGCACCAAACACCACTTACATTTGCACTTTAGTAGATACTATAAGAAAATAAAGGGTCACCGGCCTTTATAAGACAAACACATTTTATTATAATAATCCTGACAGAAATTAGAAGTTCAACAAAGTGTCACTTCATATTTGGTGCCTTTCTACAGATGGATTAACCAGCCAAACACTAATCCAAACTAGACCCTCAGTCTAACCTCATGCCAGTATCACTGACACATACTGACACATTAGGCTTATAGTTATTATTGACTTTACTGACATGATTTTGGGCAGTGAAATATTTCTTGACAATTTAAATTTTATGCTGTTGAGTAGAAAGTATATCTGAGTCTACTTTTAAAGAAGCCTGATGCAGAAGGAACTGATAACCATAAGACCAGCAGTCCCAAACCCCAGCATGTTCAGTTTACAATCACAGAGGACACAGAGGCAAAGAGAAAATATTGAAATCTTGGGAGCTGGTACCAAATCATTTCATCAAAATGACTTAAAACGACTGATCATTTATCAAAGTTGCTGCAGATAAATTTTCTTTCAATCGACTACTTGTTGCAGTTCTTATAGGGATCTCGTGCACACAAATGATTATTTATTTTAATTTTATTTATTATCAAATTTGATTATTATGGGGGCATTTTGTGTCTTTTTTTAGATGGTGAAAGAGAGATAACAGGAAACAAGGGAGAGAGAGGCAACAAAGGTGACAACAAAAAGATGCAAAACGACTACAAAAAGATTCAAACCACCACAAAGAGACACAAAACCACCCTGAAGAGACACCAAACCATCACCAAGAGATGCAAATTTACAAACTAGGTTTGCCACCATTTTGTGAAAGCAAACTGAAAGAGACTAAAAGAAATACATTTTGTGTCTCTTAGTCTGGGAGCCTTGCTCCTTTGTATGAGGGGCGGGGGCCTTTTATGTCTGTGCCCATCCTCTCATAATCCGTCCATGTGCCCACACAAGCTGCTAAGTCCTTTTCAGGCAAACTAGAAATTAGACACATACAGACTGATAATATATAACTTTCTTATTCATTTAAGTTTGTAAGCTTGTCAATGTGCAAACACAGCAGAGCCTCAAAAGGTCTGAGATGAAATAAGGGAGAGCATCTTTAAGTGCAAGCTTACAATCTCCATTCATTATTTATCAGTCTTTGTAGTAGACTGAGAATTCACATAAATTCACATAAAACCATCCCTGACAACTTCATTGCTATTTATAGTCCTCCATTACTGCAGTGTTATTACTGTCACAGGCTCAACAAGAACAGCAGTACAAGGATACTTCACATGTCCAACTGTTAGCGTCCCTTGTCTTTCTCTCTCTTCACAAAACTATTCTAAGCTGTTCCTTACTGCCAAGGCCTGTCAGGACAAGGAGAGGGTAAATATTACCCTTATTAATGTTGAAAGACATCAGGCTCCATTTGTACAAACACAAATCAACAGTAAATTACATGGTGAGATCACTGCTTTCTCCTGCTCATTTGGATACAGAATGGTCCCGGACAAAATCTTGTCTAATGTGTCACATATATCCGTAATTCCAAAAGGACTCTGCACGTACATGTGTGTGTGTCTATGTGTGTGTGTGTGTGTCTGCAAAGCACTTATTAATCTGTCCGTGGCCTTTCGCTGGCTTATGAAGTCCTGATTGTGCGTCATTGTTTTGGCTTCATTTATTTGAACACACACCCTGTAATCACGCTCGCAAATATACGGCTTTAAAAAGGCGAGCTGCCATTTTCATCATGGTGCTAACAAAGTGCATTTGAAATCACTCTGACTTCCCCTGAGCCGAGCCATCAGTGCTCACACAATACCAATCAGAAGAAAAAACTCTCTGCTTCAAAGCTTCAAGCTTGACTACATTAATAATATTAATAAAACAGCAAATTGAATGTGTGGGCTAAGAGGTGGGGGGAGAAAGTGTCTTGAAATCTAAAGACATCCGTCTTTGTCTCTGACTCTTGTTTCTCTTTTCATTATTGGCTCATTGAAAGTGAAGGCTAATGACAAAATAGCGGGCTAATTCCTGTAATTATGTGTGTTTGTCAGAGGAAATTTGAGAATGACAGCGCTTCTTTTTCTGATCTTTAAGCCAGTAGCTTCGGGGGTGGCATTGTTACTAACAAAGCGTTTATAGACAGGTCATGAATTAGTGAGGTATAGATGAAGGTGGCAAGAGAAATTAGCTCCCCTGGGGAATGCTTGCACAACAAACTTAACCCCTGGCCGTTAGCTACATTGTATTGTTGTCAAGAACAATTCAGCATTAACTGAGTGGTAAAGAATTCACATGCATGTTGTTGCAAAGTTGAGGCAGAAGCAAGACATGACAACAAGGACGAAACACAACGTGTTACACTGTTTTATAGAAAAGACAATGCTGAAGGGAGCAGAGGGAAACAGTAAACTGCCAAAGGGTTTTAAGGATTTCAATTGTCCACCGCCTTCCTGAAGCAGCCACAGGAAGAAAGGGTAAGTCTGTTTGACCTCCACAATAAAACTATTTTGAATACCAATATGTTTTGACCTTCACAATAGATGGACTCAGCAGTAATATGAGAGTATACAAAAAACTCTATTATAGTGAGCAGGAGGGAGGTTGAATAGAGGCAGAAGGGTCAGACAGGGGTAGCACAGTCTTTTTAAAGCAGATGCTGACTTTTTTGTGCTGAAACTGTTTTCGCTGATATTCAACTATTTGAGTAGAAAACTGCTGTTTTTGCAATATACTCACCGAAAATACTCAGTTTGTGATTCCATAAATTCTTGGAGTTTTAGGTTTGAGTTACCAAATGATCGTATTCCAGACGTACATTTCACAAACCAGCCAGTTTGTCTTCATCAGTGGAGTCTTCTCTCTTGTCAAACTGAAACATGTTGTTTGAAAACCCTTCCAATAAAGCACGAGACCTGTCCAAGTTTTTTTTTGAGTGTGTGATGGTCTCACTGTTTCTCTTTGTGACAGAGTGTGTTTTCCAGCCTCCAGCCACAAGGGGCAAGAACGAGCCAATTCCTGCTTGGCAAACTTGAAGAACTTACCACACAAAGGTGAGGTGCTTTTTGGGATGTCATTTATTGGAGAGACATTCCCACATGGGGCTAAAAATATGTAAATCCATTATCCCAAAATCTACTGCATGCCAGACACTCTTCTCTTTTCTTAGACACAGATCTGAAGAGGGCTGGAACTCACAATTATCGCATATTTGGGGGGAGGTATAGATTCAGTGTTCCAGCATTCAGAGGCCTTGTGAAGATTTTTTTTATTTATTTTTTTAAAAATAAAATAGAAATATATCTGCACAGTGCAGTGGTGGAAGTGATCATTATGCCGTATGGCTCCTTTCACAGTTATATTATTATAGAATAGTATATTATTCAGTTTTCATCACTAACAAATACATGTAAGAGCATTTTAATGTTGTAGTTCATCAATGTGGAGCCAGTTTTAGATACTTCTTATACTACTGGATAGGTTAGTAAAGTACTGCATCATATCATTATGTAAAAAGTAACTAGTAACTAGAAGTGTCAAATAAATGTAGTGTATTAAAAAGTTAATTTCCCTCTGAGAGCTAGCGGAGTAGAAGTGTAAAGTAGCATAGAATGAAAATACTCTAATAAAGTACAAGTATGTCAAAACTGTACTTAAGTACAGTACTAAATGTAGTCTACTTAGTTACATTCCACCTCGGGCACAGTGTAATAAGCAAGCTCATTTGCCTGAAAGTCCAGTCATGACACTCCAGGATGGCTCTTTGGAGGAGTTTGTGCCTCCCTCCTACTGCTGCTGCTGCTGCTGCTGCTGCTACTGTGGTCTGTGACTCACCCACCAACTGTTCCTCACACCAGCTGTTTATTATCTTCAGTGATTGGAGGTGCTTTGTCAGGAGGTGGTCACAAAGCAGCCAGTATCTGGCCCACACATACAAGCTGGATTGTTACCCTAGTGCTGTAAGGAGCCTAGCAGGGGAATGGCCACAGGACAGCCCACTAGTAGAATCCATTTAATAGCCCACCCTATTGGTTATTAATCAAAAAAAGAAAAACTCCACATAACTTTAAATCAAAATGTTTTTTAATTTTTCTATTTTCTTCTTTTTATAATATCTGTGCACGAGCTGATGTGTGCATCATGTTTGGGGGAAGTGAACTGAGTGTTGACATTTTCCAGAAGTGGTGCGTGAACGCACACTTTAGTGCTCAAGTCAGAAAGTGTGGCTATCAAGACCCTTGAGATTGTTCAGGATGAAACATGCTTGAGAGAAGAAGAAACACATTTACATAAGTACAGGGGGAGGTGGGATAGTAGTGGTTTGCATTAGTGTTTCCACAGTATCTTTTTTTATCCTGCCACTAAGAGTCAACAAAGTCATTTTTCAAATTCGACACACAGGGGCTTTAATGCTGCGGTGTGTGAAAGTAATCATTTTCAAATGGCCATGCAAATATTATTATTATTATTTTTAGACATGCTTGGTTGCTGGCTGTGTCCTTTTTGTTTGCTTCCATGGAGGTAAGTTAGTTATATAATACAGCTCCGTGTTCACTCATTGTTTTGAGGAATGTGTAAGTCATCTCTGACGAGCATGAACACCATTAAACATACAGTATGTGGAGTTGCAGTGAGCACACACACCATATAAACAGTCTGAGAACACAGTTCATTTTGTGAGTCTACTGCTGCCCTCAGTCTGCCTCATTCAGTCAACACCAGCGTGAGTATGTGTGTGTGTGGGTGGGCGAGGGTTTGAGTGTGTGTGCATGTTAAGTGTTCAGGCGTACCTTTACACCTGAACACTTAAGAAGGTTACACAAATATTCAATTCAAACAAACAAATTCTAATGAACTTACATTCTGTCTGTTTTCAACCAAGTGAAGCTTTAACAAGCACAAAGTGTGTCAAGCCCCCTGTTATCGTCCCATGATTTCATTGGTTAGTCATGTAGCTCTGAACCCTGCCATTAACTGGAAGAGAGCGTGTATGTGGGAGGGCAGCTGAGCCGGCGACTAAAGGGCCACTTGGAGAGTTTGGGTCCCTCCAGATTGCAGTAGCAACTACTCTACTTCATAGCTATTTGAAGGAAATCGGCCACACCTATCCAACCCTCTCACCCTCTTCTCCACAGACCCCTTCCCCTAACCCCTACACACACACATACACACACACCACATCCAAGCTAAAAACAACCTTGCCCTGTAAAGGGTTGAGTGGCTCTCTACCACCACTTCTGTAAGAATAATACACTCACTGCGTAAATGTATTCTGGTTACTGAATAAGTGCCTGTGTTTAGTTTCATATTCCACTGGGTGAATCACTGGTGGGGGTGTTTAAGGGGAACTAAAAGAAAAAAACTGAGTTTAATGGAAAATTGTTCCTGTATGGGGGTTTTGTAACCTACAAAGCACGGCAGAAACAACAAAGAGAGTTGTTTTTATTCTTTAGAGGCTTTGCGGTTAAATCACAAATCTACTTGCAGCCATATCCCGCACCATCATTAGTAACTGCTACAATGGAGAACAACCAGATAGGAAAACCATGTTCCTGTAATCCTACATGATAGATTGTCTTCTAATCCAAAAGACTAAATACGTTATTCAGAACAAACAGCGGGTTTTATTTAGCTAGTAGCAAGTTACCACATCAAGCTCTTATTCTCCTGAGAAATTGCAGCAATAACAACGACACTATTGATAAATACATAATGGATCATTTTTTTATGATACTTTGGTAGATGTCAGTGTGCCTAATTTACTACAAAAGTAATAATACTTGGGGTAGACTATCATTTCTGAACCATATAAGGCCCACTCTCAAACTTTCATAAATTACAATGAAGTATTTGACACTTTATGTGGAAATGATGCATCATTCTTGAGGTGATTCTCATATTTATAGTAAATGTTTGTATTTGTACATCATTACATAGAGACTTCATTTGTAGACTTGTGAAAAAATACAGCTGCAAGCGGCGATTTCAGGTTCCACCCTTTAATGGTCAACAGAAGCGAGTTCTACCCCTTCAGGGTTTGAACCCTAAAAACCAGCACAAACTCAATAGGTTTCTAAACCGTCGGGGTTTGAACAGAAAGATGACCAATAAGGAACATGGGTTTATTGGTCACAGAACTTGCTAACCTTAAAAATGTCTTTGAGCAAGACACTAAATCTTCAGCTGCTCAGTGAGAGACAGTAAAAGTCTCCTGCATCACCCTCCACAGTCCCTGCTCCTCTTGTTCGTTTGCCCACCTAAACATGCACACAAATAATAGAGTCCATCAGGACCAGCACCATGGCCTGGTCACTGGGCTCTTTTATTTTGGCCTAGATATATTTTCATTTCTTCAACTGATGTGGTAATTTCATAAACTGTTTTGTAGTACTTTTCTGCCTCTTTATTTACTGCCCATAGTGTTACATTTCATTTCTATCATTCTATCACTGAGTAGTTCAACAAAACATGGGGATTCTATACAGTAAAATACATCTTTTTCTCTTTTGTCTTTTTTGTACACTGCTTACCAGTACCAGTATAATATTTTCTATTATATACTATTTGAAAGACATGTTTAAAAAACAAACAAAAAAAAGAATCTGAATCTTGTTCCTCACCGAATCCACTTGGTGGCAGTGTTGCCTCACAAAAACTCCACCACCTGTCAAAACTTCAATTCATAAACAGTTTCAACTACTTAATTATCTTTTAAGAGATCTGATGTTAAAATTGAATGATTGTGTAACCCAGGATTAAAAATCCAGATCACAGACTGGATAGCTGAAATGGATCCATTCTTTTTTTTCCCTTTAATTTTGCATTGTTTCTTAATGACCAACCATCTCAACATGCTGTACATGGATCACCATGTTTTCCAGCTTTTAATGTAGGAATTATTCATGTAAGCTGGACTGTAGCTGCCTCTGAGGACACTGAGGTCATGTCCTCTGTATTTTTTTCTTAAGGGGTTTTAGGTACTTGGTGGGAGTTTACATTCTACATTTGGTGTATATTTTATCCAGTGTATTAATTTTGGGGAGGATTTGGAGTCATGACTGCAGTATTTGTAAAATCCTGGGTGCATGTAAGGATCACTAAATGTTCCTTCTTGCCAAACTTTGTAAATACTTGAGCAGAAAACACTACACAGAAGGAAATGTTCTTTGAAATACACATACATTTTATTGGTGACAGTGAATACCTGGCATTGATCAAAATACACCTATTATTGTGTGAAAATGGCAAGAGAGCAAGACATTTAAGTAACTAAGTAAGATAATAAAAAAAACCCATAAACTCCTTTGCATCATCAATGAAGACTTAAAAGAACAAAGTGTACATTGTGTTGCGTTCGAGAGTGGCTGACATTTTCCTACAAGCTCAATCATTTTAGCTATAAAATGTTCAGAATTATTGTATATTTAGATAGTGCTAAGCAGATACTCGTACATGATGCAAGCTGGCTAAACTGCTACCTCAGATCACATCCTTTGACCTCCAACTGACAGACCAAAAATGTGACATCTCAGCCGAAATGTCAACTGCTGCCTCACGTGCTGAGAATAGAAGGCTAATGTCAGCTAAACATGTCTTCATATAATTTTATCATAGCTTTAAGTATAAAGCTGCTACATAACAGTATCCTGTGCATCACATAATACACAAGGCTGCACAAAAATCGAACCAAGGAAACAATGGATGTGTTATTAAATCCTTCCACTTGATATCCATCCTTTGTGAGTATAGAGATGTGTGGAAGGAATAAAAGGTTACTAGGTTAGTTATCAGTAAAGTATGTAAAGTGCTGCCCTGCTATGGTAGTCATGAGCTGCCGTCAGTTACAAGCATTAACATTAACTACATCAGTTCAGAAAGCAGCAGGGTATTACACACAGCCCAGGCAGTCTCCAACACTGTGACAGGGCTGAGGAGCACACAGTTTGTTCCAGAAAACATGACCATCATCATCATCATCATCATCCTCAGTGGTAAACCTTGATTCTGTGTATTAGTGATAGCAATCAACTTGTTGTTTGTTATTGTTTAGTCATTCCTATGTGACACATGCGAAACATGCATTGCAGAAAGAGTGCCGAAGACAGCAGCTTGTGCCACTCTGCACAGTGACACTGAAAAGCGAGACAAGCCTTGATTCACAGATCAAATAAAGAATCTAAGAAAAGGCGTATAAGATCTTATCATTAAGATACCAAGATCCTGCAAACACTGTAGCACAAAATGACTAATATACCTGTGGGGGTTGTTAATCAATACCAATGACTCGACTACTCTGCCTTTTTCTTGAGCCAAACAAGCAAACGACCTACAGAGGGTTTATTGTTCTTCCAGTGTTTATCGCGGTGATATGTTGCCTCACGGGATGTTTCGTGTCTAGCTCCACGCTAATCCGCTAGCTTAGAGACTTGCCTAAAGTCTTGTAAACAACATCTGCCTCCTTGAGTTGTGTCAGGATATGGTGACACTTGTGGTCAGGTCTACACATTGAACTGGAAATATCCAACTGTAACTGCAACAGCAGGAAGGATGCACAGGGTTCTGTCAAAATTAAACTTCATCAGCTAACGGTCTGAAGCAGCTGAAGGGCCCGGGCGCACCAGCATTTACAACTTCGGATTTCGGACCAAAATCTGATTCATTTCAATGGAATCAATGCGATCGCTCATGGAGGCAAAGTACATTTTCATAGCGCTCAACTTTGGTGAAGTTAGATGGTCTCAGTATGCTGCAACATAAGTGCTTGTCGGATCATCTACAAGCAATTTTTTGTAACTTTCCGAAACAGACAATCAACAGTCATGCCCACTTTACGCAGCGATAAGCAGCGTTGCAAATACTTCTGTCACACCATGAAGAACTTCAGGGAGAGACTGTCAGCCATGTCCCCTGAAAGTACAAATTATTGCACTGCATTAAGACTTCAAAAACCCAAAAAAGACAAAGAGTTCTTGGAGAGAGTCTGAGGAGGCGGTGGCCTACTGTAGTTACTTTGAAGTATTCTATCACCTTCACACATGAATTTGCATTGTTGACAATAGCAAAACCCAGAAGAGTCCAAAATGGAGGAAGCTATCATATTAGCTGTCGCACCTTCCAGTTTTATATAGCGCTGCAGTTGAATGAGAAGAAACACCAACATATCATTTTACCATGGAAGAACTAGCCACAACAAAAGGTACCCACTGCATGATGTGGTCACTACATCACCAAGCTGGACCGAGAAAAAGAGATTTGTTCTACCAATGTTGTTGCAGTTTCTCCTGGCTGCCAGCAGAGGTCGATTAAGATCAGAGATACTGTATCTCACAGTAATGCCCCTTTAATTCAACCTGTGAAGTTTTTTCACAAGGATGTTCGGCGAACATGTTGAACATTTAGATGTGGGCAAGGCCTTCGATGAGTTCACAATCAGTGTGTTGCTCAGTGATTACTTCTGAAGTCACACTTGTATATAAAGCTAAGTATATCGTTAGGAGGACGAAGGAATGTGCGGTATGTTCTGATGGAGTGAGCGAATCTCGACATCATATTTTATTCATACTAGGCACTCTTTTAATGAAGACTTGGAAACTTAAACCTCTCATAATCACATGGAAATGTGGCTTTTTGCTTGTATGATTATTGCTGACTCAGTCTTTAACACAGAAACAACAGTTTCAATGGCTCAAATTCTTCGCAGTAGGTTGAACATATTGTCTTAATATTTCCTCATTGAATATGTAATAAATCATGATCAGAACTTGTACTGCAGGTGGGATGATGGAAGAAAGGGACTGGACACATTCAGATATTGCTACCTGTTCAAAACTAACTGACAGCAGACTTCTTCATTGAAATGCTTTTTTTAAGGACGGAGGTATTCAAGTTTCTTTTGTGATTGCAAAAAAAGAGTAACAGGCGACGCATCCAATCTCTCACTTTGAATGAACACAGCAATCAACCCTGCCTCTGCCTCTCATGCTATGGCTGGTGAGAAAGAAATGTTGAGAGATGTTCATGTGAAAGCACACATCCACACACACTTGGTTCTAAAGCTGCTGAAACAACGCTAAAAATCTGTACAATAATTTAATACTGTATTTACAGAAATAAACATACTTCATTGTCTCAACTGGCTGGCACCTTTGTGCAGACTCACACCTGGATTCAAGAGGGCAAGTGGCATTTTGTCCACATGTAACAATCAGAAGCATAAACAAATAAAGGCAACAATTAAGCGCATTTGATGGCTGTACTTACTTTTCAGACAGAGCCTACAGCATGTTTCACATTCTTGGATTCAGATTTAACTGTGGATAATCTTAAAGGAACATACTGGTGGTTTTGCTTGATTTGGCCTATAGATTAAAGATGTACTTGACATTATTATTATTCAATCTCCAAAGCATGTCATCACTTTTAGATTGATTTCCTATCTTCCAGGTAGGGTTACATATCGGTATAATATACCTTTATGGTGCCAACTGATATGCTTCAGTACTCCGGAGTACTGTAAATGGACTGTCTGTCATTGGGTATCATGTATTCATACAAGGTGATCTCATCAGCGTCAAGTAAGGATGCCCAACAAAACCTGGTTCTGAATGGAGAATGTCTCTTAATTAGTAAAAGGCCATAATTGTTATGAGCAAGCTAAAAACAAAAGTTATCTGTATGTAACTGTGAAGCCTAATTAGCCATGCATATTAACGCCCAATATCAATATTTTTGTATCAATAATGCATTAAATGACGATGAAATGAATGCTAATGTTGTTCCATGTCTCCTGGATGTGAATAGTCTGTTTGCTAACATGTTGACCATATAAACTTTATAAGGTGATAATATGTTTTTTACAGCTTGTTTGCCCCACAGTCAATCTTGGTCCCATCCATAATCCATAATACATAACTTGTTAGGGTGATAGTTACTTATTATGAAGAAGCTAAAAATGGAGGCTAACTGTATGTAACTGTTAAGCCTCATAGGCTTGTATCTTTAGGATTTGGTAAACTCTTGTAGAGGCTGAGACCACCTCTACCAGTGATACCTGTTGAGTTTTCATAACGCACCCTGCTTACAACGGCACTATCATGCAATGATTACATAACCATGAGATAAAATTAAGCCGACTACATTCACAGCAGTGGATTACTATTACTAATGCCTTTCTGGAACGTAGAAAATCGATCAAAAATAAAATGGTATGCTTTGGAGAATGGCTGGCAGCAGTGTGAATCATGCAAAACCACTGGTATGGCTCTCAGAACTGTAGTGAAGTGAAGCTGATGTAATTTTTGGAGAACATTAAGACCCTCTGCTGTAATTTGATAGAAAACATGAAAGAAACTGAATCATGTAAAGATGCATTCTGAATGTGTATCCACCATGTTTGTGTTCGAATATTATAGTATTTTTTATTATAGTAGTTTTGTCTGGCTCTGAGAGCCTTTCCTCTGGACTGCACTGAGAGAAGACTTGGAAGGCTGTCCTGTAATATATTCTGTATATTCTGTATTCTGGCTGAGGTGATCAAGCATCAACAATGAATTAGCCTTTATCATTACTTTCAGGTGCTCTTGAACCTGACTCCACAAAGCTGTAGCCTCAACATGGGGTATACTGGTTTGTTATGAGTGTGTTGACATTACAAAGCTCCTCATCAAATAGACTACAGGGACGGAGTGAAGTGACGGACCTGAAACACACTGAACTCCTCCAGACTGTCTTTTCTTTTCCTTGTCGTAACATGGATTCTACAGTTGAATGTCAGCCCGAGTTTAAGGAGAAGTTTAACACTTTCATTCAAACTGTCTACCACCCACGCTTAAACTGAGAGTGGCGGAGCCTTGAGATTCATTAACATAAACCACTTTCCAGTAAATATTCCCAGCTTGTTGTGTGAGTGTGTATGTGTGTAAGCTGTATGTTTCCATTTGCTTCCAACAATTTTGTAACATTAACTCTCTTGTTCCCTTCTTAATGGCTTAGGAAGTCAATGCTAGCTTTGACGGTGCGTCCGGTAGACACATCCACTGCCATGGCCCGAATCTCTGTGTCACCAAACTGCATGAGCGTCTGGATCTCGCGGCGGGGTGCCGTGCTTTCCGTTCCGCTCACATCCAAGCGAAGTGTCCCACACTTCCTGACGCCGGGCTCGCTGATGAACCCCACGCTCTCCCTCTCAGAGCAGTAGACGTGGATGACGATCACCTGCTGAGAGGGCTTGGCCGGTGTGTAGCTCCGCTTTACCAGCTCACCCAGTGCCACAGACTGGTCGGCGGCAATGAAGGTGTCAAAAACGTCGGTGCACCAGCGTGTGCCGTCCTTCACCAGCAGCTTCTCCGGGGGGTGCTTGCCCTCCATGAAGCGGTTGAGGACGCCCACACCGTATGTGAGGGGCGAGCGGCGGACTTTAATGATGCTGGGGTCCAGGCCAAACAGCACAGCACCTTTCAGAATGGTGAGGCCAACGTCGTGGGGTATGATGATGCGGCTACGGCCCTGGAGCATGTTCTGGACAGCTTGCTGCAGCAGGGGAGACTCAGCAAAACCTCCCACTAAGAACAGGAACTTAATGTCGCTCACCTCTGGCTTCTCAAACAACTCGACTGGAAGAGAAAAACACAATCTCAATGAAGAAAACAAGTGACTGTTACAGGAAGCAGTGCATATACTATGATGTACTTAGTGATGTATTTAAGTTTTTTGTTGTTCATTGATGTGTCCTGATTTCATGTGTAACAGTTACTGTAGGATGCTGACACTGTTTTGGTTTAAATGAACATATTCTTTTGAATGGACCTCCAATTTAAAGAGAAAATCCACACCAGATTTAAAACACAGCTGCTCTGGTCTCTATGGGCTGAAAGGTACAAGTCTGCTGAACCCAACATCACAGCTGGTTGTGGTCAGGTGTAGTTGTAGCTACACAGCTGTGATGCAGCGTGGCACTATGGTACCATGCTACACAGCCGTGTAGCTACAACTACAATGAATTGACATATTTATGACAGAACCCTGGTCAGCTGGAGGAAGCTTTTTGTCTTCTGTCTTTCAGTCAGAACCTCAGCCAGATTTTCTTTAGTTCAAAAACATTTGGTCAGTTTTTCAGTTACGGTCCTTATAAAGGAACAAACATGTTTTACAACCCGAGCAAAGCAATTAGAATCCAAGCAGACCAATCCATGCTAAAGTAATGTGACCTACTTTCCTCTGGTTACAGAAACTATGAATTATGTAGCTTGGCTGGTTTTAGGGAGAGACCAACCCTCTCTTTTAGAAAAGTGAGCAACACAACTTCACTTGTGATGGTCGTGAAACTGAGTACATTATGGTATACAGTGTATGATATAGAATTTTCCATTAGTTACTTTCACAAGCTAAGAGTGGAGACACAGTGACTACTAGCTATATGTTAAAAGTTGTGCAGTGGTTGTTTTCTGTAGTTTTACCATGAGACAAAAACTGGCAATTGTATAAATGTCAACATGACAAACACCATTTCATTTGCAGCTACAAGACTTGTTTGACCACAACGGTGAGAGATATGTGTCTGTATTGAGGTGTTGAAGTTATCAGTGTAGCTTACTGAGATGTTGGATGATGTGGTCTATGGTGGGCTTGAAGAGGGAATTCATAGCATCTGGATTCATCCTCAGCATCCCCTGAGATGACCATTTAACAAAATCCACACTGGAGAGGACAGGAAGAGAGGAGACGCAATTAGAACAGGGTGATATGATCAAAACCAACATTGAAATATTAGTGAGGATACATTTCATTTTATGGCAGGTGTTTGCCAAACCACATATAAAATAAAAATCTAATTGAAAACATAAAAAAACATAAAAACATAATTTTCTAATATGACAGCACAATGTTCACAGGATCATGATACTAAAAAAAACTCAAAGTCACTTAACGATACTATTGAATTACGGCTCAATGCTATCTGCAGTACTGTTCTCTCTCAGACACAGTGTGTCTGTTACAGATGTGATAAAAATCCTGTAGATCTGAAGAATTGAATATTTAACCTCTTTATCACATTAATATTAATGCAATTCAGAAATGGAAGAACATTTCCGCTGGCTGTACCAGCTGGGACCCAGGAAATGAGGACAATGATGGCGTCCTTGGCTTACGAACGTGGTGGATTTTTTCCAACAATCGCAGCTAACACATTTTATTGTGAGCTATGTTCATTCACCTGACTTGATCTGATCAGTTTTTCCATTTAAGCCAAATAACAAGACAAAGAGTCTACAGCCAGAGCGGCTGTACTAAGGCACAGCAGCACTGTGAGATAAATGCAAACATCAACAATGACAATGACAGTGTCAACAAGCTCTGTGTCTGTGTTCAGCCAAAGATCACTGCGAGGCAAGAAACCACTGTACAATCACAAGTGCACTGAGTGTTTCTGCAGTTCCAACAAATCCAACAAAGCGATGCAGATAGACTGATCACATCACATCAGTTTCAGGCTGCATTCTCCATCTTTCATTCATATCATATCAACAGCATAAGCTTCATTTGAGCTGCCGTGCTTGGACAACACGTCTTACGAACTAGTTCTGAACGAGCATAACCTGACCCTTACAAGACTTCAGTTAGAAAAACTCACATAGGACATGCATAATGCTAATATTACATTCTGTTTGTTGAGGAGGAGCAAGGGAGCAACGGAGGATATTATCCATTCCTCCATATCCATCAAACTGATGTGTCCCACGCTACCAGAGGACAGCTGGGTCTATTCTCCTCAAAGTGTCAGAATCATTATGGGACATTCTTTACCCTCTAATGGGTAGAACATCATACATGCACAACCTTTAAAGCACCATCTATTATTTTTTGGTCCCTTGTGGGTAGAGAAAAAGATTAAAACACAGCATTGACATATTATCTGCTCATCGAAATCAAGTTGTTTTAGGGAACATGTTAACGAGCAGTTTGTCTCCACTTAATGAATGTAGGTGCAATATTCACTCTCCTTTTAGTTTTCTCTGGTCTCCAAGCTTTATCAGAGCTTTCTAAAAAGGAACCCTTTCGCCCTTTGATCCACTGTTAATATAAAATTATTGATTAGTGCAGCTTTAACTACCATTTCCCTCTTATTCTAAGGGGCCGATGAACCAGCCTCTTCTTCTTCATACATGCATGCAATGTATTGATTCACTACACTTGGTGCTTGGAAGTGCTTGGAACATGTGTATGGAAAAGCCTGAGCCAGAGACCAGCGACAGCCCGGGTCCTGTCTCTTGAGGCCTACAAGCACATCTCTCTATGCCTGATGCCTGATGTCTGTCCAATCGTAAATCATGAAAGAATCCATAGTATCCATCTACTGATCCCATGTGTGTGATAAATGTACAGTATGTGCACATGTAAGTATGTGATAGTGTTAATATTGGCCCCTCCCAAGGCTTTCCAGCACAATGAGACAGACTGAGTACTTCCAGTCAGGCGTCAGAGGAGCCTGGGGGCCACTGAGGGCTTCAGTTTCAGCCATATAAATATCTTTTAATGTCCCTCACTGTGGGATTATGAAAATCCAGACAGACATGAGACAGTGCCATTAAAATCTAGACTCCAATGTGGTCCCAGAAGTCAGTCGTTACACTACTCTAATGGCTGGAAGTGAAAAGTTAAATCACCATTAATATCTTCTCTGTCTAACAGTTCTAATGCCATCCTGTTATCAAGTCAGGAGGTTGAGAAAAAAGATCTATGATTCATGTGGTGTTGGGCCTTGTGTCAGCCTTACTTTTCAATTTATCTTTTCTTTTTTTCTTTTTTACCACATCTGGATCAACTGTGATATACTCTACTTGATGATGAAACGTACAGTATTTACACACTTATCCATTTTATATTCATTTTTCATATTTTAATTTGAAACACGTGTACAAGCTCCTGTCAATTTTGTTTTCTACAATTAGCCATAAACCCAGTGTCACCACTTCTGATAGTGTCAAAGCTCATAACACGTGTTCATGGAACATCCTTTTTTCAAAAATTACAATTTATAATTTGTGTGTGTATACTGTATATTTGGCCCTCGGTGTGCAATTAGACTTACACACCCAGTTTCTAGAATACAGGATCCATTAAGTAGTGGAAGTGCAGAGCAACTTTACTCGCTAAATTAGATGAGATGAAACTTAATTATAAAATGTGGAACCATCTGAATAGTGTTGTGCACTACAGCAGCTTAACTCATCTGGACTCTGTCTGAACTGTGGTACTCCAACAGTCATTTTAGTACTCTGCAGTAAACTTCAGTAGTTTACTGAAGTTATACAAATCGCTGAGAAGAAATATATTTAATTCAAGGTTTATATTTATTCACCTCATTATGAAATAAAAACTAGCGAGCGTAAAAGCAGAAATAAAAGTGCTTTTCAAACTACTAGGAATAGTTCAACATTTTGGTAAATACGCCTAATAATCTCATGTCTGTTTGTTAAGTATGGAGCTGGAGTCAGGACGTGATTAGCTTAGCATCTTACCATAATGACTGGAAGCAGGGGGAAACACCTAGCCTGACTCTGTCTAAACTAAAAGAAAGCCTACCAACAGCTGTAAGCTCCCTAAATAAATTGTGTGTATGTCACTTGTTTAACCTGTGAGCAAACGGAAATGATGCAGGAAGTATATCTTAGCAAACAACAGCCTGGTGCAGTGACTGTGCACAGCTTCCTGGAGAGAGGTTGCTACGTTTAGCACCATTATGCCTATGATGAGGGCTGTACCAAAATACATCTGGCAACCTGCACAATAGCTGGAGACGCTGCACAGAAGGGTTGGGTGGATGCATAAACTGTTGTTTGCCAAGAAATAGTTCCAACATGTAACTCCCCCAAAATCACAAATTGTTGTTTTTACATTTCTGTTTAATTAGTCATCTTTGGAGGTGTTGATAGGTGTATTTTTTAACTGTGGACAGAGCCAGGCTAGCTGTTTACCCCTGCCTCCAGGCTTTATGCTAAGCTAGGCTAGTCACCACCTGACTCCAGCTCCCTACTTAACGCACAGACTCAAGATTGATATCCATCTTCTCATCACACTCTCAGAGAAAAGCAAATAAGCATATTTCTTAATGTACTACCTAATGTAAGGTATGTATATGTAATATAAGGTGCAACGGCTCCTGTTCTCTTTTCCAGTAGTTTTTACTCATTATTATTTCTTGTTCTGTTTCTGTATTTATATAATGATCTTTTTTTACGGCAAAATAAATATAAAAGAAAGGGAATGTTTTTCTCTGTTGTAGGAGCTCTTTATGATCCAGACAATACCGCTGAATGTTGAAATAAAAATACATGTAGTGCAGCTTTGAAAGATAACCGACCCTCCATCTCATTTTATACCTATTTATTCCTGTTCTGGGTGATACACTCTTTCCAATATGTCAGTTCAGGGTTTGGTCCCTGGCTTTCTGCGTGTACTTACTTGCTTTTGCGCAGGGCGTGTTCCACACTGTGGCCCCTGAACTTCTTGTAATAGTCGATGAAGGAGAAGGGCAGGTTAATATTGAGGGGGTTGGTTCTGTCAGGAGCTGCTGCCCTCTTCCGAGACTCAAACGCAATCATCAGGTCCACCCAGGCAGCTGGCCTCTTGATCTTAAATTGGTCGATGAAGTCCTGGCCAAAGATCTTACACAGCAGCTTCTCAAATTCATAGTCAATCCCGATAGAGCCATAAGGACCACCTGGGAAAAGAGGGGATTATGACTGAGAATCAAATCAAAAAAAGATGTAACCCTAGCTGCATAAAGCAGAGAGAAAAAAGTGTTATGTCATATAATGTCCTTTTACCCGAGGCCTTGTAGAGCTCCTTTAAATGTCCCTCTGGAAGACGGATCTGATGGACAGTCAGGTCCACTGTTCCTCCGCCACAGTCCACCACCACATAGCGGTCACCTGCGCAGAGAAACACAAAAATGGAACATCTACCACAACTCTGCTGTTTTTGGGAACATCCGCTGGACGTGGCTCTCCTTTTCTCTCAGCTTCTGAGTGGGCGTGTCATTGAACGTGTTTGACTGACAGCAGAGCCAGCAGGCTGTAGCATGGAGAGACAAAGTAAAGCCGAGCTAGTAACTGTAGCTTTTAAGTCCAATGATAGTTAGTGTTTTGTTAGCAGTGGTATTGAAGAGAAAGGACCACGCCTGTTAGCAGACTGATGTTGACAGTCGTGGGTAAGTGCTTAAGCTGTTTAATGTGCGACAGCTGACCTGCTAATTAGCTATCTGGCCTGCAAACTGATGTGTGTGAGTTTCTCGGTTAACGCAGTTGTATGCAGTTTACTTTCAGCTGGATTTCAAGCTTGTCTTCTCAACAGGATGTCTTAATGGCTTCGTTAGGATAAACAGGTTATGAACCATTTAATTGATTAATACTGTATATTTGTTTGTTACACCTTAAGGCACATAAGGACTTGATGAATTTAGGTTTATTGCAATTTGAATTCCATTTCTATGAGTTATAATAACATTGTACTCACCAAGATCTGGGAGCATGATGACATCACTACAGTGAAGTCCGACAAGGCAACAAACAAGCAGTCAGACAGGTT
The DNA here is from genome assembly GCA_003416845.1 of Oplegnathus fasciatus. NCBI lineage: Eukaryota > Metazoa > Chordata > Actinopteri > Centrarchiformes > Oplegnathidae > Oplegnathus > Oplegnathus fasciatus. The sequence goes on along the minus strand of NTHP01000407.1, from coordinate 470,101 downwards.
TTAAACAAACCAACAGTTTATCCAGATTATCTAAACCACTTTATTTGGCAGTCAAATTGAAAGTGAGTGCTCCTGAAATGTTGCTTATAATCCTCCACGGCTCAGGAAACTGTGTCTGCACAGCTATGGTAAGTACAGTAAAGTTGAGCCAGGACATCAGTCTGTAAACTGAGATGGATGGTTACAGAAAGTTTAATAATAATTAGTAATAGTTTTACTGTTCACCCTCGTTTTCTCTTCCAAATAAATCTGACTAACCAGGAGTTTGTTTACAGCCTGTCTGATCATCTGCCTGCTGGTGTTTCCTGACCTGTCTGACCTATTATTTAAATATCACATTTTCTATAGATCTTCAGATTGTTTCAGTTCCCCAAAAAAACCAACATGCTCTATTTCTACCAAAATATAATATCTAAAGCTAGTACCTAATATGACAGGTTGTCACCATAGGAAACAGCAAAAGCATTTACCCAAGAGGAAGAAGGAAATGAAATCATAACAGACGAGTAAAAGAAGAGAAAGACTCTACCTTCTTCCAGCTCCGACCAGAGCTCCCCTATGACATTTTCCACCAAAAAGGTGCGGCTCTGCCGGTTGCGACGAATATGCTCCTTAGCTGGTTGTTAACAGAGAGAGAATGTTCTGGTGAGTGTGATGAAGGCGTGAAGCTCTGCTGTGTGAAGCTTTATGGCTCATATACAGTGGTGTGTGAAACAGGCTGAGATGCACATGTATACACACTGTGTACACGTCTGATTCCTGTAGAATTCTGGTCAAAGTTATTCACTCTGTGATGTGTATTTTCAAGAGCAGCTGAATTTCAACGGGTAATGAATAGATAATTTGCCTGTTCAACACATATACAGTATATGTAGAGTATATACCAGTATAAAGATGCAGTGGAAGCCTCTAGGACTATCTGTCACAACAGGGTGACCAATAATGTTGCTCACGGTGTGAACATGTGGTGAAAGTGACAAGTTTAAAACGTGAAACAGAACATTAATACTCCATCAAGACACTGGCAGGTGCTGCCACTCTAAACATTCATCAAGAACCTTACTGTGTTTTGCCAAACCTTAATTTAACCCTGCAAGTCTGATTGAAATAGTACCTCAGACTTTCTGAAAAAACAAAAACATGCCCAGAACCCAGCAGGTTCATAATTCTACATTCATGCTCCATGAATGGGAAGGAAAATGCATAAAGGCAGTTTGACCAGTTCTGAACTTAAAGTCTAATGAGAACAGTCAGTTTAATGAGTAAAAATGTTTCCGTAGAGGTTGTTTTCTAAAAATACCGAAGAATTCCTATAAAAATGTTTACTTATCTGTAGTATACTTCTACAGGCTATTTAACCTGTAGCACAGTGAAGCCATGTGACCTGAGGTTGACTGGTTAATAGCAGGAAGACCTGGCAGAAGTTAATGTCAGAGGGACATTTCCTCCTACACAGAGGAAACAATACAGAAGGAAGGACAACTATCCAACTCTCATTAGCTTTGCAGAGGGCATGAGAGAGGTCTACAGTTAAATCACGTCAGCCTCACATTCCAACATCAAATACATGCACAACAATGACCTCCCAAGAATCATTTTCAATAGAGCAGTTTTATTATAAAATCTTCTGTTGAATCTGTTAAAGTCTGTCACTGCAAATCAAATCAAATCAAATCAAATCAAATTAATACATACAGTACAAAGAAATATCAGCCAGGAAATGATTGTCTAATAGGAGACATTAAATGACAATGTAACATTTGCAGTGACATATTAGATGCTTCAGTGGGAATGCCCATTATGGGAAAGTCAAAAGTAAAAAAGCAGCAGTTAAAGTTGACTGTTCCTATTGTGTTCCCAACAACACTTGAGCTGATATAAAAATGGGCTCAGGGACCTTGAATCACATCCTTGCTCACTGTAGCATTTTGACAAATAAGCTCATACAGCTTAGACTGAAGGAAAAACATATAGCATCCTTTCCCAACCTTGGGGTCAGGACGTCATTTTGTGTCATCTGGTATTTAAATAGGGCTGCAAGAAAATAGCTAAAAATAGAAATAGAATTTTTAATAAGTAAATATATTAAGGTAATTTTGAGTTCATTTTTAAAAGTTCCATTTAAATTAGAAAATGTAAAATTGGTTTGAATTATGTTGCAAGGCCCCCAGAACTTCATGAACGTTCACGAGACTGCACGATGACCAAACCTGGCATTCTGCTCAGTTGTATATGCAGCAAAGGTAGCGGGCCTTCAGGTGATACTTGGTACATTAACCAGTTATCACTATTCCGATGGATCTCTGTGGACCTGCCAATCAGTGCCATCCGACGTGCCATGCAGTCAAACACGACAAGGAGTTTTGGATTGAAGCAGGATTGGACTACCCAAAGGTAACACTGTAACCTTTAAAACTAGTCTTGGTGCTCTCATTTGCGTGAAATCAAAGTACCCGTCCTGGCAAGATGCCACAAATGAGATTAGTCATGTACCCTTGACTACAACCGCGACTTTAGGCTTGCAACGTGCAAGCAGAACCATCTCCTTAGACACTGAGTTCAAATGAACATCAGTGTCAACATCGACGCAGACTAAAATTCTTTTTCATAATTCTTCATTAAAATCCCTGTTTGTCATTAAAAATATCCAGTAGCAAAGAAATATATATTTTTGTTAGCTGGGGGCGTGGACATTTTCAGGCCTGAAACTGGGGCCTCGAGCCAAAAAAAGTTGTGAATGTCTACATATAGGAATGTAACACCAAACTGTTTTGGGGTATTACCTGTAGAGAATAATAATGTTCCTTAGCACTTAGTTCACTCCTTTTCTGGCAGCTGTATAGAACACCATGTGAGTCAATGATAAGCTTTTATGGACGTCATGTTTCTCTCAACTTACACACTCAGGTTAGCAACAGCAACACTTTGTGACTAAAAACTCTTCTTCTATACTTTTGTTTTCAATTCCTCAATTACAGCAAGTGACTCACTGTTACAGAGAACATGTCCCACAAAATTATTGCACATTTACTGTTTTACAGGAATAATTCAATTCTAACATCTCTGTCTGTCTTACAGGCTGCTCTCATGCTTTTCTCCAAGCCTCAAGCTATACATCTGTGTTCAGCTAAAACAGCTTCCCAAGTCTACAAGGTAATTAGGTAATGCTAACTAATAATATGGCATGCGTTTTAAAAAGACATCCATAGCCTGTAGCTGGACGTGGAACATGAAAAGGAAGTATTTGCTTTCATTTTATGTCCAATAACAAACTGGTGTACTTGTGTAAATTTTGGCCTGATAGTTGTGCTACAAGAAAGGTCAGAGGTCAGTAAGTCATTAGGATCCGTCCTCTGAGGGCCGTGAATATCTACAGCATACAGTATTTTATGTCAATCTGGCCTGTAGTTAGTAGTAAGTCTTGCTTTTGACCAAAGTACAGCTAAGACAGAAAGACCAGCCAGGCAACATCACGAATATTATAATGCAAATAGATCAGAAAAATAATTTAGTTCTTGTGATTTGTGTCATAAGGTTCAGAGCAAACAGAGCAAACAAAGCAACAGTTATAAAGCCTGACCAAACCACTGAAGACATCAACAAAGAGCAAGGAGACCTGAACATGTCCATTGTAGAGGTGATGCATGTTTTTTTTCACAGTCTAAGAGCCCTGAGCCAAAAGCATTTGTTCTGATGACCTAAGAGACTATGAGGAAATGTGGAGGTGTAGGAGTTCGGTGATGTAACAAGGTGTCTAGCATAAAGGACCTCGTAAACATACAATAAAACCAGACATGTAGTCTGTTCTCTGACACGCTTTGAGGGCCTCTACGCCAGTAGAGGGATGCCAGCAAAGGGAAAAAATGCTCTCTATTAGCCCAGGGGCGATCCGAGGAACCAGAGTTTAAATGTAGTTCTTCAACTATAGCTCCTGGTGCTAAAAAGGCCCTGCTCTGGGGGTAGTACTTTCTGATGGCCCTGGAACTATTGAGGTGGAGTTTGCAGTAATGAACATCACTGATGGGTCAAAGACAAACCACGTAGCTGCTGTAAAGCTTAATTCACACAACCACTGTTTGTCTCAATATAAGGATGAGAGACAGACATTTCTTGTAATCCTACTTGTCATTCAATTCTTGTCAATCCTACTTGGTTTTCTTATCTTATTTCTTGTAACATTAGATTTCTTGTAATGTTTATTCATGTTTAACTTATGTTGTTTGCTTCCTGACTAATCATCAATCATTTTTTATCCGTTATTGGACTATTTTGCCAAATCATCACAGCTCTTCAGATGTGGTGGAAATGAAAACAGGAATGTGCAAAAGGAAATTTTAGTTCCTGATTTAGTCCCTGCGGCTCCATAGTGACTGGAAGTATTTGGACAAAAGCAGGCCATATTTCTGGTACTAATTCGAAGCCTTGCAGCATGTTGTTGCACATGCAAAGGGACATGACAGTCACGAAAAACAACAATGTGGTCAATGTTTCACAGCGCCACCCTGACTAATTTTAACTTTGTCTTGTGTTTCTTCTTCTTTTCCTGATCTGCAATCTCTTCATTTATCAGATGATGGACAAACCCAATTGAAAATCTAACACTGAAGTATTTTGGGTCACTGAATGAGTAAAAGGGTTGTTGGTTTTAAACCTGAAACAGCTAATATACAGCACAATACACAGCATGTATTTTGGAGAAGGAAAGAGGAAAATGTTAATTGGTCAGACATGTTTCTCCACACCAAGATTTATGCATCTTAGTAGACTCAGGCATCATTAACATGATTAGATGAGAATGTCTTAATACATCTATTGTGTTTGTGCATGCACACATGTACATAAGGTTCATATGGAGGTGCTTCTCTTAGGAAACATCTTCAAGGGCTTTTAACATAACCAAACGCAATCATATCTGAGGGAATCAAAAAAGAAAGAATGAACAAATGAAAACATTAATTAAGGCTAATTTTCTTTCTACAAGGCTGTCTACTGACCTGTTGGACCTGGGTATATCTTGTTTGCATGCAAGTGAATATATATTGTGATTGTCTCTACAGACAAGATAAGAGGTTAGGCTAAAAAGAACCTTGTAAATCCACATTTGTGATGGTGGTGATGAACAAAAACATTGGCCCACATAAGTGTGAAGGACTTGTGAAAAAGGAGTGAGAGGTGGGTATTTGCTGTTGCTGCTTCACATGCTGGTAAAAAACAGCTGTCAGTTCAGGTTTAGATTTGAAACATTATGTCTATTTGTTTTTGCATTGCCAAAATTGTGTGATTTTTACAGTCAGAGAATAATGAGCAAAGACAAAGTAATACATTTCCAGTTTCTGTGTTAACTGTTACCTACAATTGATATACTATAACTAACTTTGTCCTGTCAGTATACATAATGATTGTTATTATTAATAATTATTAGGTTTCAATGTTGGTCTGTTTTTGAAATTTGCAAACGGTGAAATAGTTCACAACTGTAACACAGTGCATAAACACTCATTTAAACAAATATTTTTTACAACTTTCTTAAGCAATGTTATCATCTTTTATCAAACAACTGCAAACTGTATGATTATAACCGGTTTATTACACTAATAACTGCACTATAATGTTAATGTCTTTTAGGTAAATTGGTAAGTCACTGTATTTGTGGGTGTAATAGCTGACAATTGATGTAAAAGATAGACAGCAGATTGATTTTGTTACAGTGCCAAAAAGCCCTCCCAGCTCACTGCTGATGTATTGAAATTCAACACAGCTGAAAACATCAACAGTGAGCTGTGAGGAAATGTGGGCCCTATAATAACTGGGATATGAATAATTTATTTTTGAACTTCCCATTATAAATCAAGATATGCTTTTTGTATTGCATAGAATCTCAGAAAAGAAGCAAAAGCAAGTTCAAATGTGATAGAAAGAATTAAAAAGTCACTGTGCCTTTGAACCCTCATGCATTTCCTGTCTGAATTTAAACAGAAAGCATGTTTACCATGACCTGGAGAAACTATGGAAGAAACAACATTCAACAGGAGGAAAAGGGTACAATGTCAATACTAATGCTGCCAAAGGAAGTCTTCAAAGAGAAACCAAATACACACACATTCAGAAAATTCTAGTCAACAGTACAGGGTTGTGCATGATTAATGATCAATGAAGCGTGGAGTCAGAGGTGATAAATACCATATGAAAGCATCATCATGGTATGAGAACAATCCACCATCCACATGTTTTTATACGCATTTTCAATTTGCACATAGAAAGCCTTGACTGGAAATGCCAAAAATTTGTAAAATAAAACATCATCACAACATCTCAAAAAAGTTTTTAGGTTGGTGGGGAGGTGGAAATGTTGGTTTATTAGAGTCAAAAAGAAAATGCAACAAAGTGCAGTGGAGACAGATTCAGCGAATAAATCATGACGTACATGAAGCACGTGACTTAAACATCCACTGAAGCTTCTGCTCCACTGGAGAGACCAAAAATGTTCTTGTGACAAAACCATCAGATCTGATTGGAGACAGTAACCCTCACATTCATAAAGGAAACAAACATAAATGTCATATTTCCATCATGGTTTCAAAATTCTTATTCATCATTTGAACTTTGACTGGCGCTCTTTTAACTACGTCATCTCGTTGCGCTCTCTTCTTCTGCAGTGGCATAATGGCACCTGACTTGGGCATTGGCGCTACATACTGCTCATCTCAAAAAACCAACTCCTAATATTTGCATAACAGTGGTTGATGTAATGCGCATACATGTGCATTTTCTTTCGCCGATTTTCGGAACATTCGTTGTAATTTGGATGGAAACATGGCTAGTGTTGATGACGTACCTTGGGTCATTCCGGTCCCCACGTTGTCAGTGGGGCTGAAGCCATTCTGGGTGGTCTGGGTGCCCAGGTCCACCATCTGGTGGAGGCGGAGCTTGCGGCAATAGATTGATGCTGCCTCAGGTTCTAAGGAGATGATCAGCTGCTCTGGGTTTTCACGGGACACCAGACCAGACTACACAAGGGCAGAATACAGACAAGAAAAAGCACTTTCAATTTAAGATAAAGTAATAAATAAAGTGAAGAGAAAGGGCTGTGGGTTGTGTCATGGCCCCAGGAGGACTAATGGATGATGTGATTAGAGGAGGAGTGGTTACAGTGGGCTGCTGTTCATTCATTTTCTCTCTCCCTCTGTCCTCCATAAACAGCCGATCAAACAATTCACACTGCCTGATGCTGAGTCACTGCAGACGCACAGCTTTCCCTCTGCTCACTTTCTCTCTACCTTTGTGTTACACTTACATCATCTCTCTGTCAGCTCGTCCTATCCCTGACTCTACGTTCCCCCTCCTCTCTTCCTCCTCCTTTAGCATGCTCACCAGGGATGTGATCGGACAAAAGGATGATATTGTTGGACAGCAGAGAAACAGGAATCTGAATCAGTCCAAAACTAGTGTTTGAAAATCTGAATGTGTTCATTTGATTTCAGATTTTAGAGCAAAATTGAAGACTTTTTACAGTAAGATTTTTGATGGTACTTTGAAATCATTTCTACAACTGGAATCACGAAATTAAGTTCAACATTTGAGAAAATACACTTATTTGCCTCCTTTCCAAGAGTTAGATGAGCCAATATTTTTACATAATCAATGGATCGTGTAACTATGTGTAATGTGAAAGATGTCACTCGTAGTAATGGACCCACAGAGAATTATCACCAACTCTGCAGTTCCTCTCAGCTCTATGCAGCCTTTTACTGTCATTCAACCCACTGTACAGTACCTGCCCAGCACCAAACAGTAGCCGCAGACAGAGGAAGTCGGCGACTAGCTGGTGAACATAATGGAGCATTTAGCAGCTATATTATATTCAGGAGTTGGTGGAGACAAAATCAGATCTAAAGGGAGACTGAATATTGGACTTTTGGCAGGAGTCCAAAAACTAAAAAGAAAAAACTATTCCAAATAAATGCTACAGTTGCTTTGAGTCTACTGGATGTGTAACTCGGCTGTCGTTTGCTTACACGGCAGCCACATCAACTTACAGTATAAGGCCATCATATGTCAAACGTGTGTCATGTTGGACTCCTTGTGGAGTCTCTGAGTTGCCAAAAACTTAATTAGAGCAGCTTTAAATACGGAGCTAGGACGTGGTTAGCTAGCTTATCATAAAGACTGGAAGCAGAGGGAAACAGCTAGCCTGGCTCTGTCCCATAGACAGATCTTTATGTATCTTTAAGTATATAAAGATGGATGACATGACAGCTCCCCAAAAGTGAAGCCAAAACATCTCCATCGCCCCCTGGTGGCTGGCTGCAATATAAGTCATAAACCCCGCTCCCTCCATGTTAGCGGATGAGACCAATGGGGCCAAACTAAAAAATGAAAGTACACGTCAAATAAATTTTTCCCAAAGATGGTTTTTGTCATTTTAGGTAGTTCTTATCACGTTGATGTTTGTTCAAGTGTTCGTTTTTCTGATAAGTGCTATAAAAACGGGTTGTGACGTCGAACGACTGCACCTCAGGAGACCCGTCTGTTAAACTTCTGAAGTCTGCAGACGGCACAACGGTCATCGGCCTCATCCAGGATGGTGACGAGTCTGCATACAGACGGGAGGCTGAACAGCTGGCCCTCTGGTGTGGTCAGAACAACCTGGGGCTGAACACGCTTAAAACTGTGGAGATGACAGTGGATTTCAGGAGGAGCCCCCCAACACTGCCCTCTGCATTCTGAACAGCAGTTCAGGTGTCTGCTGTGGAAACCTTCAGGTTTCTGGGATCCACAATCTCCAGGACCTAAAGTGGGCGTCCAACATAGACACCATCAGGAAAAAGGCCCAGCAGAGGATGTACTTCCTGCGCCAGCTCAGGAAGCTCAACCTGCCTCTGGAGCTGTTGATCCAATATTACACCCCCATTATTCAGTCTGTTCTCGACACATCCATCACTGTGTGGTTTGGATCGGCCACCAAACAGGACAGGAACAGACTACAACAGACTACAACAGACTGTCAGGACTGCAGAAAGAATCATTGGTGCAGACCTGCCCTCCATTCAGGACTTATACAGGTCCAGAGTCAGGAAACAGGCAGGAAGCATCACTGCAGATCTACACAAACATCCATTCCTGTAAATTATATATTCTCATTGTTTAAATACACACTGTTTTTATCATGTAACTATCATCACTCAAACACAAATCTATGCGCGCTGTGTATACTGTGTATACTGTATATACTGTCATATCCACCTGCCTCAAGTATATAAAGCAACCTGTTACAGTAATCACATTTATTTCAACACCCTTAGCACTCTGCACCATTGCACTACTGTCTACAAATGTTTTTGTTTTTATATGTATATATATATCTATCTACCTATATATATCTATCTATATCTACATATCTCTCTCTCTCTCTCTGTCTCTCTCTCTCTCTCTCTATATATATATATATATATATATATATACATATATAAACAAGGGCACTTATTTTTTCAAATAAAATGACATTAAATTGATCAGAAATACAGTCTACATTGTTAATGTGGTAAATGACTATTATCGCTGGAAACAGCTCGTTTTTAATTGATTATCTACATAGGTGTACAGAGGCCCACTTTCAACAACCATCACTCCTGTGTTCCAAAGGCACATTGTGTTAGCTAATCCAAGTTTACCGTGTTAAACTGTCTGTTCTTGTTCTGAGAGATGAAGACTATTCTATGTGAGAAACTGCCAAGAAACTGAAGATCTCCTACAAAGGTGTGTACTACTCCCTTCACAGAACAGCGCGAACTGGCTCTAACCTGTACAGAAAGAGAAGTGGGAGGCCCCGGTGCACAACTGAGCAAGGGGACAAGTACATCAGGTCTGTAGTTTAAGAAGCAGATGCCTCACAGGTCCTCAACTGGCAGCTTCATTAAACGGTACCCGCGAAACACCAGTCTCAATGTCAACAGTGAAGAGGTGACTCCAGGATGCTGGCCTTCTAGGCAGAGTAGCAAAGAAAAAGCCAGATCTGAGACTGGCCAATAAAAGGAAAAGATTAAGATGGGCAGAAGAACACAGACATTGGACAGAGGAAGACTGGTATTCTGTCTATAATGGAGTGGCCAGCGCAGTCACCAGATCTCAACCCTGTTGAGCTGTTGTGGGAGCAGCTTGACCATATAGTACGTAAGAAGTGCTCATCAAGCCGATCCAACTTGTGGGAGGTGCTTCAGGAAGCATTGGGTGAAATTTCATCAGATTACCTCAACAAATGGACAGCTAGAATACCAAAGGTCTGTAAGGCTGTAACTGCTACAAATGGAGGATTCTTTGACAAAAGCAAAGTTTGATGGACAAAATCATTATTTCATTATTTTTTGGGGAATTGTATGTAGAGTAGGAACTTCGAGAGGAGATGTAACTTTAACTTTAACTTTTCATAACCATGACTGTCTGTTTCAAACTGACAAAATGAGTTGTCGTGCAGTAAACTGTACTAACTGACCTGAGGGATCTGAGGGATCTTTGCAGTTTTTTCGGGAAGTTAAATCTGTGTTTTGTAAGCTAATCAGTAAGTTAATGTTGTTAGCTAGCTAGCTAAGACAACAAACAGTCTGATGTTAGCTATGTGGAAAAAAGCAGGTGATCGGTAGCTAGCAGTTACTAATCATTTTTTATTATGCTCGTGATTGAGTCGGGCGTGTGTATGGCATGGCGTATGGGCAGGACCTCGATACCACGGCTCCACC
>NTHP01000407.1:403812-450709 GCA_003416845.1 Oplegnathus fasciatus | reverse complement strand
TTTTCTAGTTTCATTCCCTCATCTGCCACAAATTCTACATTTAGGAAGACTATAATGTTCTGTTTTTTGTTGACACTGTCATAGAGATGTTAATTCAACTCCAGATTTCAGTGTTGAGGTACAATTACATTCATGATTTTGCAGAGGCATACTAACTAGCTATTACTGGGAATCGTGAGAAAGTTTCAGAGCGACAGAAACACAGAGCGTCTCCGTAACCATAGTAACTCACTCCTGCCTACCTGCGCACAGTGCGAGAGGAGAGGGAGAGCCGCTGTGCTGCTGCCTCTGTGCTCTGTCTGTCTGTCTGTGCTCTGTCAGTGTTTCTTTTCGCTGAGTGATGTTATCAGTTATACATTTGTTTTTCACTGTGTGAGAAAATGGACGCGTGGCATGAGAGCGTGTGAAAAGTGTCACTGCGGATTTGAATGTATTTTTTTAAAGAGGAGAGAGTGTTCAAGCTAGGGCTAGGTGGTATATCTGATATATCTGAATATCAATTAATGAGCCATATGGCAGATGACCATATCGTCATATTCAAGCTTTTGTGGCGCATTTTGATAATTTATTTCTGCATTAAAAGCAGGCAGAGTTTACGTGCAGGAGACTCGCCCTCCCTCTCCCAACAGTCACAGACTCCCCAAACTAATTAACCAGCCCACCATTGTCCTGACAGGGTTAGCGTCAGTTGAACATGGAGACAGGTCACGAAAAAGAGCTGCCGATACAAGAATCAATTCTGAAAAAAAAACCCAACAACTTGGATCGTCGATCACATGGAGGTTGTTCTGTTTCAGGAGGGCAGATGTGAAGCAAACTATTATCCCCTGCAAAATCTGCCATAAAACGATAGTTAAAGGCAGCAGTACAACAAATCTATTCCATCACGTAAAACAGCACCCAGTGCAGAACAGAGACTGCATAAAACATATAAAAGCATTTGAAGCACAATATGGGAACCGTGAGAGTCAGTGAATTTCAATAACACCTTCCTGCAAATGTTTCACAATAAAAGCCTTGTTAGGAAAAGAAGGGATTCTGTCCACTTAAACGCTAGATTTTAATTTGAAACAGGAAGTGTTGAGTTTATATTAACAGCATAATGCAGTAATTTTAACAGGGCAAAACGGGAGCAGATCTGAAGGTTCATACCAAAATATAATCAAATCTGCTTATCAAACAGAGGGACTTAGAAATAAAGACCTGTCTCTAATATAAGCCTGCATCAAAATAAAGGGCTGGTATCCTCTGGCCTCTGCAAGTGAGTTTAATAAAGGCCTTGGCTACTATTTAATGTTATTTTACAGAAAATGCGTATATCAAGATATATTTTGTGTATCGCTACATAGGCTAAAAATATGGAGATATTATTCATAAGCCATATTGCCCAGCCCTTGTTCAAGCTAAAAAGAGAGTGAAATTGATCTTTTAGTGCAAGTAAACGCACTGATTGAAAAGGAAACTGTGCATTTTGTTGGTAGTCACATACAGTATGTCGTGATGATTGGTCCAGAGAGGGTTCAGTGGTGAGCAGAGAGTTTAAATTAATGAAAATATAATAATAATATATAATATCTATAATATATAATAAATCCTTCATCTGTGTGATCTTCTTTGCAAACATATTATCAGGGTCTCTCACCTACAGTGCTGTATACTCCTGACGATTTGCACTCTGTAAACCTGGACACTGTGTCATCTAACCTTCCAGCTGGGTTGTCAGAAAAGCACAGGAGTTGTGTGCCTACTTTGAAAGAGTCTGGTACTGGTTTCACAACATCAAGGCAGCCTCATCGATTGTGCATGATTGTATTGCTTTGGCTTTCTACGGGTTCTTCTTTACATTTCAAATGCAGCTTACACTTCACTACAAACACAACAAACTAACTCTTTTGTTTGTGTTTTATTGTCAGCTAAACCATTTGTGGTACATAAGGTTATTAGGTTTAGCAGGTGAAGACATTAGCATTAACAGCGCTACAGGTTAACCCCCATTTATATGGATTCTCTTCACACCTACAGTATCACCTACACTACAGTGCTTCATTTGGTTGATTAGATTAGACGGGTGTAAGGGCACACATGGACTACAACACTATGAATACTAGCAGTGCAGCTCTAGAGAGCAATGCCAGGAATGTGAAGAATCACACATGAGCTGGGCAACTAAACACCTGTCAGCCTGTGGTGGGACGGAAGCTGTTAACCCCTGTGGTGTCTGGCACTGAGGGCAGCAGAGCTGACCTGAGAGGTCATGGGACTAGGGTCGGAGTCCAGCTTCCTTCACTGCTTACAACAAACTCTGTCAGCACTAGACAGAGGGATAGAAGACCTTAACGATACTCGTTACTTTAATTTCAATTTAACATACTAGAATTTATCCCAAAGTCTAAGACTAAAGACTGATACAAATCTAGGTTACACTCTCACTACATTTATCACTTAAGGCACACTGTACCCACCTCTTCAAAATCTACAATCTTTTCATATGTGTCTGTCTTACCAAATGGGGTTTCTGTGTTCAAATATGTGACTTGCATGTGGAAATTCCTGTATTACAGTAAATACAAGCCTTTTAGAACAGCCCGCTGTGTGTTTTGGTCAGAAGTATACAATAACATTATTTTGGGTGGTACCATCACTGCAACCAGCAAAATAATAGTAAGAAATGACATGATTAGGGCTGGTGATCATCTGGAAGTTTTGGTTTATTTTGGTAATATGACACATGATACCAAAACAATGCCTTAACAAATCAATCATTTTTGCAATACCTGATTTTAAGGGATATTAGCATGTTTTCCAACAAACCACTTTTTAAATAATAAAGCAACTGTACAAGAACTTTGCCTAAAAATATACAGTTGACTGTGCGCTAAGTGCAGAGCTAAAGTCAGGACGGGATTAGCCTCGCCTGCAAGAAGACTGGGAGCTAGGGGAAACAGGTAGCCTGGCTCTGTCTAAAGTTCAAACTGTGCTCACGTACTTTGACTGGCATCCCCCTACCGCAGAAACTTGGCTTGGGGAACGGGGGGTGGCCAATGTAAGTCCAGCATGGACCACAGTACGGAATGTGGACTGGTAGCTGGAGAGGTGCACTGCCGAGGTGCCCTTGAGCAGTGCAAACACAAGGCACTGAACCCCTAACTGCTTGGAGCGCCAACTATGTGGCAGCTCCGTCACTCGGACATCTCTCCGACCAATGCATGTCTACAGGTCCTGTGTGTGTGTGTGCATGCGTGTGTATTTCTGGGCCTATGTGTGTAATAAACAACAACAACAGAGTGTAAAAGTGTTATTTCCCCAATGAGCCAGAGAGGCACAACAAAAAACTGTTCTAACACTTACACTAATTCCACCTGAAACCACACCTTGTCGTTTTTACCTTTCTGTTTGTTTGTTTACGGATTAAACAAACTATAAACAACATGTTAACTAGTGAGCTTTAGAGGTGCTGGTAGGTGTATTTTTAATCTTTGGACAGAGCCAGGCTAGCTGTTTCCCCCTTCTTCCAGTCTTTATGCTAAGCTAGGCTAAACACCTCTGGGCTCCAGCTCCATATTTAACACACAGACATGAGACTGATATCAACACACACATTCCTACAGATTTAACTAAATTTAGAATTCCAATGTGCAGTTGCTCAGGAGATCCCAGCATTGACAGCTTTGAGATTTTACTGTTCACCTGGTTTTACTTCCTAACTCCTGGACTTCTCATATGACCCAACTCATGCTCCTTGGGCAGGCTAGCTGCTGTCTGAGCTGAAGTCTTTTTAGAATGTTTTCTGTGTCTAAAGACCATACTCAGGATCAGCAAACTCACAAATGCTGTAATAGACCTTTTGTCTGAACATTTAAGATCATATCTTTATGGCTTGCCACGGATTGCTTCAAAAACAGGGAAAAAGGACGAAGAATCTGTCTGAAAGCACTTAAAAACACACTTCTCACATACACCCACATACTTACATCCATTCATATGCCCTTACTTGTTCTTATCACTGTGTGGGTGCACGTACCATAATACACATCCAAGAAATCAAAAACAACTGTAGCAGTGTCACTAGTCAGTACTAGGTGAACGAACAATGTAGGTAGGTATTATCTATTAAGAACGGATCTGTTGATTTTTTTATTTGACCAATTCATTCTAAAAAATAGGGATGTAACAAAGTAAATTAGGTTTTCTTTTTTGGGGGTATCATTCCATTCTGCATATGAGAGGCATGTACTTCTTGTTTTTTACTGTGTTCAAAGCAGGTGGGCACTATCAGCAAAATAATATTATGTTGCTGTAGCCGCAGCCCACCCCCACATTTCTCACCAGTGAGTGTCTGCATTGCAGTGCTAGCCTACCTCATAGTGTGAATGCACTCGGGCTCCTTAGTGAAGGCGTAAGCATAACCGCTGGACGTGGTGCCAAAGTCAATGGCAACCACCACCACGAAGGACGGCCCTGACGGTACCTGGTCTGTGTCGTTCTGCTGTATACAGAGAATATACAGTTTGACAAGGCTAGGACATGTGATGACACATCATGAGACCAGCTGATTGTCTTCAACAAGAGAGTTACACACACACACACAGGCAATTTAGGCTGTAACAAATCCATTCACAACAGCCATCAACAGCAACAGTTCAAAAGCAATCACAGAAGAACAATGGATCCAGATCAATAACATCAATATTTTCAAAATAGTAAACTAGCATCACTACTTAACAGACATAAACACACACAGTGGTGGTGGTGAAAAAACTATCATTATCCATCATTATTCACTGGACAGTAGGATAACTATTGGCCTAAAATAATCATGTTCGAAGTGATTTTATTAATAGAGAGCTGTATAGCGGCAGTTCAAAGTGGAAAGTATGTTACTTTTGTATTTTGTGGACTGTGTCCTATCACTGTTTGTTGCTGCAGTGACCCAATCTGGTCGTCCAGCTGTGTGTCCTCTCACATTGTTATGTAAGATACATGAGTGAAAGAGGAAACAATAAATAATCCACACCAGCATGGAAGGAAAGCTTCTGCTGTATAATATTTTAGTTAATATAGAGGAAGACTGTGAGGAACCCACACTGACAGGAGAACAAACATGTTAGCAGATTATACATTTACTGTCATTTATTATACACAAAGACAGTACAGAGTACTGTGCTGAGTGACAACAGGTACAGAAATCAGTACATGTGCATACGAGAACTGACTCACCTGAGTGTGTGAAGGAGACAGTGGGGTGATTCCAGGGTCACCCATGCTCTTTGCTGGAGAGGGATTAGCCATCGCATCTGTAGAGGAAGACAGAGAAAGATATTCACAATCCCACACTGCACCTTTAATTTTATATGTTCAATTACTCATTTATTTATTTACATGCTTTTAAACGCTCAAATAGAAGACAATATCTTTTTCTGGAAATGAGGTTTGAAAAAGTGTGGGTATTATATTTGACGACAAGTCAGTTACGTGTTCACAAAATCAGGTGTTCAGATGTTGAATGGAGAGAACGGCAGTGTAACACCAGCTCCTACAGAGAGTGTTGAAAGACAGGTTGTGGCTTGTTTGTAACTTTAATGTTGATAGGTTAACGAGTTTCTCCAAGTCCATTTATAGTGTGTCTTTTAGAATTAGTCAGCATTACGAGTGTTTAGTTAGCCTACTTTAACCTACTAGAGCTCGTGTAATGTGTTTTGCTGCCACGAAGGAAATAAATTCTGACAAGTGTAAATTAGTTGAAAGTGTTTCCCAACATCTTTACTGCAGAAACAGACTGAGAACCGAATCATTTGTCAAACTACGAAAAGATATGGGTGTCATGATGAGGAGCTCACAAAGAGTCTGAAAACTGATAACATAAAATTATTGTCCTATAATCAATAATTCAGTTGGTAGAGCGGGTCGTCCACAAGGTTGGTGGTTCAATCCCTGGCTCCTCCTGTCCAACTTGTCCCTGATGGGCAGGCCAGCTCTGCTGTGTGTGGTGTGTGAGTGTTTGTGTTCGAATGAGAGGCAAATTGTAAAGCTCTTTTTCTGTTAAGATAAAAAAGCACTATATAGGTGCATTCCATTCACCATCAGGGTCATCTTATTATATAATATTATATACAAGGTATTTTCTTCTTTTAACCATAACTGAAAAGTTTCACTGAGTTGAACTTTTATTTTATTCTACTCAAATTTCACCATGGCCAGTCAGGGTTTGTAAAGGAAGGCCACATGGACTCACATGTGGCTTGTTTATGATAGTTTCGGTATCCTGCCATCATGCCTGGTTATTTAATGACAATGCATCACAACAAATCTGATCGCAGACCCTTCCTTTAGAATAAGCAAAACTGAAACTGACCTTTTCCAATGATGTGTATGTCATACAACATACAGTAGACTAGTTAAGAAGTAGGCTACAATATAAATATGAAGACCATTAGCCAATTGTGTTGCTTATTTTGTTATGCTGGGCTTAAAAACATGAGGAAATAGCTTTTAACCACATCTCACAGCCTTCATCAGTGGATGGAGTTTGCTCAGTTGTCAGCGAAAAGAGACTGAATGAACACCAAACACTGACAACATCAGCTGTCTGTGAACACCAGACAAAACCATTCACAGCATTCACTGGCAAGAGGTCAAAGGTCATCGAGCAGGAGTCAGTGGACGGACAGAGGAAGATCAAGGAGGACATTCCCATCACATTTGAACAGACACGGGGGTTACCATCTCCCCACATATACAACCACTTGTTATCAAGGGACTTAGGTAGGTCACATGATGACGACTGAGCCAACCAACTGATGAACACCATGACATGTGATTGAAAGCCCCAGAAAAAAAACAGGTGAAAAGCTTTTGTCAAACTCTATAGTATATTATACACCTTTTAATTAAGGAATAATTGCACATTATGATTTTAGACAGCTGCCTCCCTGCCCCTGCCTCAGGTTAGTTCTACTTCCTACCTGCAGCTGTTGAACAGGACAGGTGTAAGTGTGACAGGAGGTGTGTGCATGTGTATGTGTGTGCTGTCTTGTATTGATTAAAAAGGAGAAATTGTAGTCCAGCCAAAAGTAAGGCTGCAACTAACGACTGTTTTCATTATCAATGAATCTGACGGTTATTCTTTGTGATTTTTTGATTAATTATTTTGCCTATAAACTGTCAGACATTTGTGAAGATGCGCATTATAATTTCCAGGAACCCAAGGTGGCATCTTTAAATTCCTTTTTTGAGCACACCATCAATCCAAAACTCCAAAATATTCAGTTTGCTATCATATATGACAAAAACAAAAGCAGTAGCTCTTACTTGAGAGGCTAAAACCAGAGAATATTGGGATTCTTTGTGACTGAATCAATTATGAAAATAGCTGCAGATCAATTTTCTGTTGATCGACTAATCAATTCATTGACTTATTTAATTAACCTTTGAGGTTAAATACCCACAAAACTCTGTGATCTGAGGTCACCTTAACCCTCCTGGAGAACAGAGGATCAACACTTGAACTTTCGGTGGCACCCTAATACAAGTGTTCCCAGCTTACCAGAGAAAATGTAGCTTAAACAGTGACTGAAATCAGCCCCAGACTTTCAGCACAATGCTACAAACACACCTAGTAGAAATGCCAATAAAACAGATCAGAGCAAGTTGCTATCAAACTGATGGCTAAAATGTTCTTGGTTTGATCCCTGTAGCTGGCAGGTTTTTCTAATGAGCGATTACGATCAAACAATGGTAACTGAGGAGGCTCAAAAACTAAACAAAGGAACTACTATGAGGTGCTGGTTGGACGGTGGGTTTTGCCAGCACAGCCAAAGTGGTCCTCAACCAGGCACTGAACACCAAATTACTCCAGAGGTTCTGCCTGGCTGCTGACCCTGAAGTCTCAGGCTGTAAATGCACAAGTGAAAAGATGACTCCTTTCCTGGTGCAGAGCTGCAGACTGACAACATCTACGCCATTCAAACAGCAAAAAACATCTGTTGCACCTGTCTGTAAAACACAATGACATTTCAATTGAAGTGGAGATTGTCTCCCCATTTACTACCATCATTTTCATTAGTCTGGCTTAATAGCCTTCACAGAAAGTGTTCTTTGAACGCACAAAATAATAATACTCCCTCGACGTATTGTAAGTGTCTGGCAGAATTGTCTCACGACGGGACATCATGTTATCCATTCTATTTTTCCGCCTCACTCACCCTTTTCTCTTGTCCACCCCTACGGAGTGGATGAGTGGTCTGAAGACCCATAATACACTTTGCCAGGCAATTACGGTGCAGAATTACAGACCACCTGTGGCTAGACTCCATCTAGCTACCATCAAGCCCATCTCTCCACAGCCCACTCCCAAAATCACCTTTACAACCTTGAGTTTTTATTCCCAACAATGGCCATAAAAATCAAATCACGATTACAGAAATAAAGTGATTGCTCTTGTAGTAAATAATGTCCCAAGTGCTGTATTACTGAGGTTTGGCTCAGCTGTTTTTTGTTATTGTGCTAGCTCAGTTTGTTTACCTCCATATAATACCAATTGTTTTTTCTTATTATATTTCTAAACAGGCAGATGTGTACTGTGTGTGCCAACTGTTTAGCTACAACTTTGAACTTTCAATCCTACTTTTAATTCAACACAAAAAGTAACAAGAGATGAACACATACCAATCAATACTGTGTACAGTGACATAGGCTATGCGTCACTTGCTGTATGTTACATACCTGACAGTCAATTGCTTAAAGCTGCATGTTTAGCCATGACATTTTTGAATAATCCACAAAAATACAGAATGAATTTGGTCTCTCTGTCATTCTGCTGTAATTTCCAGAGTAATGGTTAGGGTTAGGCTTAACTCAACCTGTTAACCTAACCCTAATCCTTGTTTCTACAGAGGTCAAACACTATGTAACAAACGCACAAGTCTATCAACATATCAGAAGCTCATGGTGAAGTAATTATGATGCAGGTTAACTCATCACTACAGGCCATAGGTTGGCATCTATAGAAATCATTAGTAATGGTGTCAATTCCACTTTCACTCACTGCTTTAACCTTTTAATAAATTAGTTCAAGGCGCATGCTGACATAAACTTCCTCCATTCATACTGCCAATATGGTATTACTTGATTACTGTAGTATTCAAGAACAGGCGCCCTATTTAGACGATCTATAGCACATGGTCGAAAGTGCATGGCGCTCTGTGTAAGATAGAGCCTCAGGGGTGTTTAGAATTTATTGTTACATCTGGACAGCAAATTATTAATAACATTTACGTACATGCTTGCCTTCTAACATCTAAGCTGAACCCGACAGTGCAACCTGCCAAACATAACAGCAGCTAAAATAAAATGTTTACCGGGAGCACAGACAGTTTCAAGAGAGGTAGACGACTGATCATTTGTTCATCTACATTAATGTGACTGCTCCATGTCTCATCTACAAGCAAACAGTTACTGTTCTACAAGAATACAGACTCAAGTTGAAATATTCTTCTAAACATGTAGAGGAATAATCTCAGCTTCAGCATGGATATCGTTTAAAAGAAATACTTTTTATTCTGCCTCTGACATGAGGGAGGGCTTTAATTGAAAACTTGTCAGTGATCTCTGTGAGGCACAGCGGTGCTTTGAGCTAAATGCTAATATCAGCATGCTCACAATGACAGGTATCAGGTATAATGTTTACAATGTTCAGTATCTCAGTTTAGCGTTCCAATTAGCATGCTAACATTTACTAAGCAATAAACACAAGGTATAGCTGAGGCTGATGAGAATGTTGTTAGTTTGAAGGGTTAGTTTTGACCTGATGATGGCGCTACATGAAAAGTCAGAGGATCACCGAAGTCAATACATCAACACTGAGAGGAACATGAATGTCATGTCAAAATTCATCCAGTAGATGTTGAAATATTTCACTGGATAAGTAAAAACTTTGACCTGCTAGGGGCACCAGAGGAAAAGTCAGGGTCACTGAGGTCAGTAGGATTCATCCTCTGGGGACCATGGAATCCTTCTGCTCAGGATTACATAGCAATCAATCCAGTAGTTTATAAGATATTTCAGTTCGGACCAAAGCTGTGGACCAACTGGCTGACTGACATTGGCATCCCTAAATGACCTCAAACATACCTTTACTTACTTATGCATTTCTCTACCGCAAGTTGTTGTTACTTATCAACCAACATAAATGCCAAGACTGGTATATCTCTCATAAGCTAAATGTATCACCCTGGTATCAGACACCAGAAAACTATTTTTATTTCGGGCTAAATTTTATTTCTCTTTTTTTTTCCATTTCCAACATAAAACACTTGAATGGCTGTATTCATCGTAACTCCCAATCATAGAAGCAGGAGCTTAGAATGTGCAACGACGAAGAGAGACTATGTAACGGTGCCACGCTTGTGAGATACTGATATAGGCATATTATATACAAGTGATTATATGAAAGAACATAAATCTCACTGTGTGATGGGTGTGTTCCTCATGACTACAAGTGCATATGAACACACAACCAGTTTCTACTGTGGGTGGGTATACAAATTAGTGTGCCAACATTTGCTTCTCAGGTAGAAATAATAATTAAAGTAATTGATGACTTTTATGAAAACTGATTTTCCTGTTAGAACCCTAGCACTTACCAACATTACTTTTAGTTTAAAAAGCATTAACAATATAGATGAGGACATCCAGGGTCCTGCCTGGCTACAGAACACCACACAGTTCCACACAGTGGAGAAGGATGAGTCAAATTAAACAGGAAATTTCATATTCCTTTGAAAAGCCTGCTGAACTCATGTTGACACTGCAGCACTGACTCTGCAGCTGAAGAGGATGTTAAGACATCTTCTCATCTCTCAGCAGGAGCAGTGACTTCCTGTTGGCCCCGCATTCCATCTATTCCCCAAACGACTGTAATCAGAAGCCTGAGCCACGAGAGAGAGCATGTTAGTAAAATGATCAGGTACTTCTGCTTCACTAAAAAAGAATCAATCAGTCTAAGCACAACAGAAAACAGGTTCCTCTGAGTTTAAAAGACTCACATCAATAAATAAGGACAGTCTTCAATTTTCTGAAGACACTGATGCTGCCACTGGCGCCATCTGGGAGGGGGGGCTGGGTTTAATGCCCCCCAGTCCTGATGCAAAGCAGGAAAAAATGCGTTGGTAAAATTGCCACAGCCTAATAAATTCCATTGGCATTTGAAAAACTCCAAACTTGACCAGATTACTTTTTAATCAATTTCATACTAACACAGCTACACACTACACACTACTCTCTGCGCAGACAAGAATTTTCTGTCTCCAACATTAAAATGTCATAATTTTGAACACCAGTCCAACCTGTAGGTTCGCTCCCAGTCACCGACCACTGAGCCCTCTACCATCGTAACATCATGATTTAAAAGCCGCTGATCCGATCGCCAGGTTATGAGGTGATTTACAAGAGTGTGAATATTTTATTTAAAATATTTAAACATTAAAAAATATTATTCAATAGCAATGTCTCCTCAATTCAA
Organism: Oplegnathus fasciatus; assembly: GCA_003416845.1. Taxonomy (NCBI): domain Eukaryota; kingdom Metazoa; phylum Chordata; class Actinopteri; order Centrarchiformes; family Oplegnathidae; genus Oplegnathus; species Oplegnathus fasciatus. Next base: position 439,191 of record NTHP01000407.1, on the reverse strand, counting down.
ACAATGACTCCCTTTTAAAAGTCTGTGTGTCTGTGACAATATCACAGCATCATGTTCCATTTAACATGATTATCTTATCTTTAATATCACAATCCAAATCATATCCAGAACGTTAACTACTCATATGGAGCGCACTAATTACAAACTGGTTTGTAATGAAGGATTTAAAATTCACTCGTCACTCGTGCTGATTAATGAGGCTCAGCGGGCGGACATGACGCTCCACCAGAAAGGCACAGTAGGGTGCAGATTCTACAGATTATTTTTTATAGTATGTTAGTTAAAATTGCCTTAATATCGGCGTAGGAAAAACCTAATTATTATAATAGCTCCTTGCATCTGATTTACTAAAAGAAAAACAGCTTATTTAATCACACTGCCTTAGTAAATCAGGGGGTGAGTCTTTATTAGTATCGCTTGTATCACTTTATTGTAACACTGAGGATTAAAACTTAGATACAGAGCGAACTCTCCCGTCTCACTTGGACTGCTACGCCTAAACATGAAGCAAAGTGCTACATCTGTCTTGAACAAATAATTCTGAATCGTTATATTGTTATTAACCCTTTTTTTTCACCATGTCTCACCCTGCACATTTAACTGAGAATATGTATAATAATGTATAATATGTATAGGAAAAATATAATCAATAAATGATTAATATTGTAATAGAGGAAACTCTTGCTGATTTATTGTCACATCCTAGCTGTTAAAATCCTAATTTTCCGCATTGCATCTGAAGCAGCCCTAGCTTAGGCTAATTACCTGGCCGGACATTAGCAACTTCAAATAATTAATTACTATACTGTGATACATACCGTTGCCGTCCGTGCTTCAAATTATACGGTGATATAAATTTTAGTCCATACCGTCCAGCCCTACGCTGAATTAGCTGGGTCACTATCTGCTGGTAGATTTCTGGTCTTTCTCACAGACCTGACTGTACAATAATTATCGTGCTGTTTCCTTGGTAGGCTATAAAAACAAATTAAAGCTGCTGCGCAGCAGTGAGTCGGGGCCGGGCATCTTGAGGAGGGTCCATCAGCAGAACTGTCCAGACCCAAATTATCAATAAACCTTGAGGTCATGTGTCTCTAATGCGCACAGTACAGTGCCTGAGCAGGTATTAACATGTTAATTCTGCATCACCCAGGGCTTGAACTCACCACCTGAGACACCAAGGGTAAGTCATGATGTTGTTGAGCTACCTGCCATCAGACTATGTCTTAGGCAACCAGGGTTGCATGTAAAGGCAAATTTCAAACTATGACTAAACCTTGAAGTCGTGCGTCTCTTATTCACACAGCACAATGCCTGAGTAGGTATAAGATGTTCCTTTTGCATCACCCGGGTCTTGAACTCACAACCTTTGCCCCCAATGACACGTCGTGATCATGCTGAGCTACCTGGAAAAATGGGAAAACCAGAGGTGGCTTAAGCAACCACCAGGGTTGCGATAACAGCTGTCCATGCATGTAGATTTCAAACTAGTGTCAAAAATTCAGTTATCAAGACAGAACTCTGAGAACTGAGAATTTGTGTACCTCATCTAGACAACATAGAGATGTCTGTAAATTATTTTTACAAAGGTTGATTGCTCCATAAGTGACAAACTGATGTTTAAAAATGCTCTATTTCCATTGACTGCAATAGTTAACATGAGGATAGAATTCAAAATACTGTTAAAAATTCTGTTTTTCAGATACAATTTTGAAATTTACCACCCTACATCTACCATGACATCAAGCTTTTGTCATTTATTTTCATGAACAGTGGAGATTTATTTAGCGAGAATTTGCATTGGTTGTTTACAGTGAAACATTTTGATGCACGGGGCTCAATTTTTGATAATTCAAAAATCTGGCTGGATGGTTTGTGCAGGACAGTCTGAAGATGCGGTGTAACAAGTTTGGCTAACACAGCGTTAGTGGTTGTGAAACATACAATATTATCTGCTACGATGTTACAAGGAAGCTCCAGGGGTTTGCTGTCTTTCACTATGCTAATGCAAACTCTCGCTCTCTGTACTGACAAGTCCGCTCTGCGCCGGAGATTTCAGGTTTCTTTGCCTGCATTTTATTAGACAGCGATTGGCTGTCAGATTTGTGGCGTCCCAAATCTAGCTTGCCGTACGTTTGAATCTCAGATTTTAGGGAAGTGCACAGACATCTCCCCCTTCAGTAGAGGAATGTGAAAACACCGCTGTAGTGACAAACTTTGCACAGATACAAGTCAGTATAGTCAAGGTCACACATTGTAGGGGACATGAACATAAGAAAAACGCATCTTTGAGTGGAGGGGATCTTTAAGGTTCCTGTTTTTCTTATCCATAGACTTTTTCATTTTCATAAATATTCAATATCATTACTGTTCTGCCTACATCATCATCTGTGATGTGAATAGATTTCCACACGGTCAGAGAAAGTAAAAGTGTGCACCCAGGCCATGGTTCAGTTATAAAATCCTAGCGCATCATGGAACGTCTCTCCTGCCGGGCCGACACCGCTGTCAGTCAAACACTAACAGTCACACTGAACTCCAGCAGAGGAGGATGTACCAGCGACTGGTTCAAGAGGAGTTTAGCCGACTCCACTGGCGATCAGCACCGGAGCTGAGAGCGGCAGAGCAGCCAACAGACACGAGTCGCACAGCTCTGCACCATGCTGTCCTCTGTTTCCATCACCCTTCTCTACTGCCATCACAGCTAGTTTTGTGGTACAACACAAATAGAATGCAGTAATCAGTATCATGTATACAGGGAAATGAATAACCAGATATCTCTTCGTTTCATGTAAACAACATATCCTGAAAATGATCACAACTGGGATAAGCCTCATAACCGGGATACTCATGTCCATGTAAACACACTCATGGTTTGGTTTGAGGAAGGGGACCACAATAGTGAGGTACAGCACAGTTATCTCCCGCTGTGAGGCCGAAATGGAAAACAGGTAACCACAACTTGGCACAGCGAAGGTGGGCTATACCGGGCCCGTGGTGTTTTTGTTATTTTTTGGTGTTTCTGGTGGAGTAGAGGCCTGTAACTGTGAATGGCATCATGACATGAATGCTTCGTCTACTGTAGAAGCAGCAGCAGATACTGTGGCTTCAAGGTCTATGGAAAATCTGTTTCTATCAGCCTTTATCCTTGTGTGTAAAGCGTCCTTGGGTCCATTAAAAGGCACTGTAAAAATGCAATATATCAGTACTAGTATTATTATTATTATTATTATTTACGCATATTCTCTTCTTTAATAAGCCAACTTTTCCATTTCAGCCAAACGTAACAACTTTTGTACAATATCTTTCAAAAGACTGTTGATTTTTATGCACAAATTGAGAATGCAATAAAAGCAGGTGGATGGAAACCTACCTTATATTCACATGGGTTTCCAACATCCAACATCAAAAAGTTTTTTGTCGTTTTGCTGGCAATCCCTGGGTGTTGTTGAAGGTTAAGAAAAAATACAAGAGAAACCCACAAATAACTGTAGTGTTCTTTAACATGCTCATCCTTGCTTGTTCGTCAAATGACAGTAGTCTTTTGATTCCTTGATTGAAGCTTGGCAGGCAGGCTGGGCTTCCAGCCAATCATGCTAGCAATCTAACTTGAACACACTGTCAATTAGGATTTTTTATCAATTATTTTGTCTGCACTCAATTCATTTTTGCGGATGAGTTGTCCACTGTTTCCAATGTCCTTTTCATCTTGCCTGTTCATCAAGCTAATATAAACTTTGTTCATAAAGTTCTAGAGAGAAAACAAGTTGACCTTAATTTTGCCCGACAGCTACAAAGTACAGCAATGCTATAATTCAATCAGCAAACTGTATCTAACGTAAATATTTAAAATGTAACATCTTCATAAACTTGTTGATTAAGCTAAAGAGAATCTCGGGATCTCTTGATGGACAATGGCAGCCTGTTTCAGAAGACAGTGGTGTCTAAGACTGATGAAACACAGAGACAGATACAAAGCAAGGCACCAACTGTTACCTACAATAGGAGAAGCAGAGCCCCATTAAATTCACTGCGGCAAACCGAGAGGCACAAACACAAAAAAATAGACTATCAAAGAGCCACATTCATGAGGGCGACGGCAAAATGAGTTTGGGGAGAGAATGTGCTGTTTTTTCTTCCCATCTGAGGTTCCTTTCATTCATACCATGCAGAGAGACTACCCCCATTTCTCTGTCCTCACTGACTGCATCTACTTGGCCATCAGCCCAGACACACAGTGCAGAGAAACAGCCAGACAACAGCTGCAGCCACTACACACACATACAAATCCACACACTCTGTCACATCTAAACACACTATAATATATAATGATATGGGTTTTCGAGGATGAATGCAAACATATTTTTGGCATGAAGCTGCTAATAGCTTGCAGATCATCAATACCTTTATATCTTATCATTTGTATGCCAAACATTCTTTACTGATATCATACTGATAGCACTCTGCCATACTAATGAAATTGTTTCAGGCAGGTTAGATTGATACTATTCTCATATTTGAACTAGAGCTGCAACGATTAGTCGATTAATCAATTAGGTGTCAACTATTAAATTAATCGCCAACTATTCTGATAGTAATCGTTTTAAGTCGTTTTAAGTCATTTTTTAAGAAAAAGTGTCCAAATTCTCTGATTTCGGCTTCTCAAATGTGAATATTTTCTGGCTTCTTTAGTCCTCTGTGACAGTAAACTGAATATCTTTGGGTTGTGGACAAAACAAGACATTTGAGGACGTCACCTTGGGAAACAGTGATCAATATTTTTCATCATTTTCTGACATTTTATGGACCACACAACTTATCGATTAATCGAGAAAATGACTGACAGATTAACTGATAATGAAAATAATCGTTAGTTGCAGCCCTAATTTGAATGCTACATGCGTGTAGGGCTGAGCAACAATTCGATTCAACATTATCATTTATTTTCTGCACATATTCTGAACTGTGTTGTGAAGTTTGGGGACGACACCACCGTCACCGTCCTCAGGCTGAGACTCCTCAATTCATTCTCTGTGCTCCACCATAAATAACCATTTTTTGTGTGTATAGCAGGAAGGGACTACCGCTTGCATTTCCATGTATAATGAAAGATAAAGAAATGAACTTTAAACCTTGAATCTTGAATATTCTCAAACTTTCATTCCATACTCTACGACTTCCATTCTACATTGTAAGACTTTCATTCCACATTCTCGGACTTGCGTTCCATATTTCCTGACTTTCATTCCATATTCTTATACTCTCATACTTTCATTTCATTTAACTTCGCTCCTGCCTCCTCTGTATCCCTGCTAGCCAGCAATACCAAGCAAGATTTCTGGCCTGCTACCATCCAGCCTGCTTCCCAGTCTGCTACCCTCCAGCCTGCACCCTGGCCTGCTTGCCTTGGATCTGCTATCCTCCACCATGCTTGCTTCAAACCTGTCAGCCTCCAGCATGTACCCCAGCCTGCTAGCCTCTGGCCTGCCTCCTACTCGGCAGGCCTCACAATTGTTAGCTTCTGGCTTACCTGCCTTGAGCCAGCTAGCCTGCCGCCTGTCTCCCCGAACCCTATGAGCCTTCAATGGACCAGTTGAGGAGCTTTCAATTTTCAGGGAAGGGCGACTCCTTTTTTAACCTGTTTTTCATTGGGTTCAGCAAATTTGCAAGTTACAGCTCTGTAACTTGCAAATTTCCTGTACGCTCACTTACTGTGAGCGTACATGCGTGTAGGGCGTGTAGGACACACTTACTGTGAGCGCACTGCATACAGCACTGGAGTCTAATCAGAGACGAGGACAAACATCTGACTTCAAGGATTTTCCTTTTTATTGTAACAAAAACGGCTACAAAATGTGCAATAATCACATCAAATAAATTACATCCAAAGCCCATAAAAACGAATTTGCTCATATGTAGGCCTATATTTCATGGGCTATTGGGGATTTTTGGGGTAATGCATATAATAAAAAAATCCACAACATTCTAATACTGATTTGGACGTCGATTACTATGGCAACGGTAGAAGCTTCGAAGCTTTGATGCATTTGAGTCAGCCCTAGTATCATGCAACGAGAATGGATTAGTTCAAAGTAAATAGCCTATATTGTGCGAGCTTGCAAGCTGATCACGATATTACGCTTCATAAATCCAATTTCAAAAACTGTAACTTTACTTATGTCATCTATCAACATGATGCCTGTCAATCAAGTTCAACCTCGTGTGTGTCACGTCGCTGTTTTGGCCAATGCCCAGGACGCTCGCTCGTGCCTGTGGAGGGCGAGTACACGCGCAAGCAACAGGATGCTGACTGCAGCTGACTTAACAGCCACTGGTGTCATTGTTAACAAGCATTTTCTGAATGTTACATACAGAACCTTTAAATGGTGAAGGAGTAATAGAACGACTTAAAATTTTTATACATCTGCAATGAATATTAACACTTTCCTATAAAAAAAGTTTCAAGGAAATTAAAATAATCCTTCTTAGGAAAATATACAATCAAAATATCTTAAACAGTGGGTTTTTCAGCTCTGAAGCGATATTTAGCAAGATCTGTGGCACTCAATTTTTTATGCAGGACCAAATAACTTCCAGATGGGATGGAACTATGTTAATACTACACAGAATCTAAAGAAAGAAAGAAAGTGAACACTAGTGGAGATATTCATTTTTGAAAATTAAAGATTCTTTGTTCGAGTAAAAAAATGTTTTCTTTTTATTCAGCAACGACTATTTCCATGAATATACGTTGCAAATTATCCTTGGGGTTTCTTGGATGTTCAGTACAAATTTCAACCCAATCCAGTGAAAAATAAGCAGTTGAACACACACAAAGAATGGTAAAAATGATGGAATTTAGCTCTGAGGGCCAAACTTCACAAATTCATAACTAAAAAAGTATTTGGAGTAGAGAGCTGTAGGATGTTGCCAGGTCGCATGAAGTTAATAGAAGTCTTCACATGGATTTTATCAAGAAAATCCATGACAAGAACTGGGAGGTCCTAGGTGAGTTGGTATGGAATGACAGAATAGTAAAATGTTGGTTACTGTTGTGTCTGTTGTAGTCCTGCCGCTAACCCCTGAAAGTACCTGGAACATTCACTCCCTGAACAGTGCTGAAATTTAGTTTTTACAGTGCAAGTTCAAATTAGCCGTACCACCGTTAACCCTAAAGCTAGGCAAGATCATGAATTTTGTGAAACGAAAGGAAAAGGAATTCCCTTGTATCTGTTCTTCATATTTATATTTTTGACCAGAGCTCTTTCATTGCCAGCCAACTTAACGTAGACTCTGAAGTGCCACCTGCTCTGACAGAACAATAATTTGATTCATAACTGCCTACTGTACTTTTAAATCATTCATTGCCCTATACCAACTACCTTCAAATTAGCTTCACATTTACACATCAAAGTAGCCAGACAGTTAGAGACTTACCAGAGTTACTTTTAGTAAAATGTTTAAATGCTTAAAAGACCCAAGTGAAGCTTGTTCATTACAACAAAGAAAAACAGAAAGACAGAGCAAGTTCCTGGAGAGGGCAGAGCGTTTTGGTCACACTCTGAGGAAATGCTTTAAAATTCTCTGCTGAACAATGGCTTTCCTTCCTGCCTGTCTGTAATGGAAAAACTGATAATAGAAAAAGCTCTGCTGAAACAGTCCCTGATTACTGAAGACAATTGTTTTAACCCAAACTAGACAAAAATAGATCACTATTGTGTTGACATCCATGTCAACACAGCGTTATCTGTAGTAATCTTTGACAACAACACACATGTGGATTAACAACTATTTCATGTGTCCAATGTTCTCTCATAATATCAAATACCTTCATGTTTAACAGTGAAGAAGTATTCACAGCTCAGCAGTGCAGCTTCATATTTTAAGGATACATATCTGCCCAAGCTGACTTGCAGTTCACTAAAAAGACATTTAATTATGCTTCATATTGACAAATAACTCATCGGGAGGCTGCTGCTTTCTAACAGTATATCAACAGATACCAACTACAGATTATGTTACTGACAGTACAGTACCACTGTAGCTAACATATTCCAAGTGACTTCACACTGGTGTGTGTATTAGTTAGAGATGTAATTTGTTTTTTTCTAATACAGAACAGATTTTCAAGCTGCAGACAAGCTGAAGAATGCAACTAGATCCTCTTGTTCTTGCAGTTTGCATGTTCTCCCTGTGCGTGGATTTCTCCAGTTTCACCCCATAGTCCAAAGTCATCATATTCTAAATTGCCTGTGAGTGTTTGTCTACATGAGTGTTATCCCTGAATAGCCCTACCAATATGCAGACACCAATATCGTTATCCTGTTGGCTGAAACGTATAACATATGCAGGACATTTTACAGTGTAAAAGTAAACTCGTCAGTGCTCTCTGGTAAACAAACCATGCAACAGCCACATTGTTTCTAACCCAGCACAAACATATCTTCGGCATTTCTGCAATTTCTTGTACTTATCGGCCAAAATATATGCTGATACTAATATGATAAGCTAATATTGGCCAATAATATCAATTTGTCTGTCAGCCTCTAGCCCTGAGATGACTGGTGATCTGCCTGGATGCAGCCTGTCTTTTGCCCAATTTTCAGTTTCCCCCATGTAATGTTTATTAGGATACAACATGTATAGTCCCCTATTAGTGAAAATGGGGCTGATTTGGTAAATGCCAATATCTAGTCTGAACATGGCCATATCCAAGTCAACAGCAGTGCAGGTGCAAAGACTCAAGACCAAGCTACAACTTAAAGTGCACAGAGCACAACACATCTTGTATACATCAATTTCTTGAATACATCAATTTCTGTGTGGACAATGTTGTTTCTGCCCGGACTGTAACCTGTTTCCCCAACAATAAGCCCGGGATCAGCAGGGACATCAAGGCTCTCCTGGATGGAAAAAAGAGAGTCTTCGGGACAGGGGACAGGGGTGAGCTCTAATTCAGAGAGAGTTTAGGATTAAGATCAAGGAGGGCAAGAACACATACAGGAGAAAGATGGAGGCCAGACTGTAGCAAAATCACACCAGGGAGGTGTGGAGAGGCATGAGGAGCATCACTGTCTAATATATACGGCCAGATGGGGGAAGGTAGTACTAGCTGGGCAGATGAGCTGGACCTCTTTTTCAACAGATTCGACACATGGGCCCCTCCCACCAGCCCTCCAACCGCCACACTTGTTGACTCACTCTGCAAACATCTTCCATTCCTAGCCCAGCCCTTCTCCCCCCAACTCTGGAGCCCAACCTGGAACTGACCCCCAACCACCCCCAATTCACACCACCCACACACACCTCCAACCCCCCCACAACCCCAACCATCACAGCTGGCCAGGTGTGAAGAGGACTCCACTCACGAAAGACCACAGGCCCTGAAAGCATCCTGCAGCACATCTTCAACCTGAGCCTCAGATGTGAAAAGGTCCCCACACTGGAAGACATCATGCCTGGTCCCAGTACCGAAAAGGGGTACCCCAAAGTCTTATATGACTACAGACCCCTGGCCCTGATATCCCATGTGATGAAGACCCTTGAGAGACTGATACACTTGCACCTCAGGCCCCTGGTCAGACCAGCACTGAACCCCTTGCAGTTTGCATACCAGGAGAACACTGGAGTGGACGTCGCCATCGTCTACCTGCTACACGGTGCTTATTCCCACCTGGACCGGGCTGGTAGCACAGTGAGGATCATGTTCTTTGATTTCTCCAGCGCTTTCAACACCATATGGCCTCTGCTGTCAGGAGACAAGCGCAGGGCCATGCAGGTGAACACTCCATTTGTTTCCTGGGTAACGGATTACCTGACCAGCAGACACAACAAATCTTTTTCATCTCCTGAAAAGGTGCCATCCCAGCGACCACAGTGAGAGTATGAAAATGCGGGTTCATGTTAGTCCGCTCACAAGTTTTGTCCAACGTCCTCGTGGTTCTTCTGCTGCTGGCAGCGCTAGCGGGCTGTAGCACAACAACAATCAATTGTGTCAAAGGCATTTGATGTGATAGTAGTCACAGCTTTTTGTTTTATTTACATTATTTTAATAAGTTACAAGGCAAGCTAACATGTATTGTTTTGTTAAGGCAGATAAAGCATGTTTGCACAGTTAAATGTTTACATTTAGATGTTATACAATATATTCTTTATCACAAAATATATTCTAAACCAAGCCATGTTTGCACAGTTAAATGTTGACATTATGTTATTCTATTTCTTATGTTAATAAAGTATATTCTAAAGTTTAACCAATGAACCCTCTGGGTTGTTCAGGCTTCGGTCATTATCAGTATTACTCTTCAAACAGCATTATCAAATTATATATTGTGATAAATATCGATATTGATCAAAATGGAAAAAAATGTGTATGACCATATTTTTTGCCATATCACCCAGCCCTAGTTAGCATCCCTCAGATGCCTCCACGACGTCTTCAGCCAAAGATTCATACGCCCAAGGTGTTCCACCGAGCTGCACAGGAGATCATCTCACTCTGTCGCAGTGTGGACATCAGTGGACTGGGAGGCTGCTGTGGCCCTACTGGACTCTAACTGGAATTCTCAGTAACTTCTGACAAAGTGCAATACATCTTTTTAACTTACAATGTATAATTACATCAATTTTGCACCATATGCATGCACATGTTTTGAGGGCATACTTTTTAACTTTACTTTTTACTCTTATGTTTTGATATCTGTTTTTTTGCACTATTCTTTGTTCAGTGTGGTTTATTTGTTTACTGCTGATGTGACATGTGAATTTTCCCCTGGGGATAAATAAAGTATCTATCTATCTATCTATCTATCTATCTATCTATCTGGAGATTGCTCATTTAACTGTAGGAACTCCAGCCCCATTTGTGACCTTAGCACTCTGTAGGTTACTTTGTCACTCGATCACATAGCTTTCCCTAAGCAAACATTATGGAAAAATCTACACTTTCAAAATCAACATTTCTTTACCTACTATCCAGCAGTGGGTTGCATCTTCAAAGGCATTTTTTCTGATCCTACAGATATCTACTGTCTGCCTGTAATGATAAAATGTTGTTTAAATCCAACATTTCCACACAGTGTGTGGGCAAATCTTTTTTTCAGTCTGAGCAGACAGTGGGCAGATCACACAAATACATTTAAAGGTGCAACCCACACCAACAGGTAAAAAATGACATGTTGAGTGGGGAATGCTATAGCCGCGTTTCCACCAAGCAGACCAGTTCAGTACATTACACATTAGACGGGTTATTTTCACGTTTCCATTGACAAAAGTTGTGGATGGTACCAATAGAACCACTCCATTCTGTCCCGTTTTTTTGTTACCCCTTTGTTGAGGTACCTAGCACACTGACCCAGTACATAAAGGGGGAGCTACGAACACTGCAGTCCGTTTATTGGTCAACAGAACACTTTTTGTGGGAAATAGAATATTCGCAGTTTGCATAATCCGGTTAAATTTCATAAACATCTTTTAAGCGCCCGAAGGTCCAATCATCACTAAAGCATATGTCATGTAAGAGAGCCAATAAGAACAAATGCAATAGTCAAAGTTGTCATATTGACATTTAAAGTGTGTTGATTGATTCACAACGTCAACTCATGCATTCCAACATTCCACCTTAAAAGTTGCCGATAGCTGCTGGTAGCCTTTGAGCGGCACAGTGAATGACATTACTTTTCTCCAGTCTACAGCCAGCTCACGTTAACTAGTAAAGATGAAAAGGCAGCAAAACATCCTTTCATTTTTTGAAATTTTTTGAATGTGGCTTCATTTGCTACCATCCGGTAACAACCCCGCCTACATTTAAGAGTACTGTCTGTGGTGGAAACGCAAAACAGATCTAGGGTTTGGTACTTTAGGGTAAGGGGACTATGTACTATACCAAGGCTACTATACCAAAGTGTTTGGTGGAAACGCGGGTTATGTGACCGAATCACATAGTACCTTTCTCTTTGTCATGCTGGCCTGATGAAGACCCAGTAGGGTCTAACGTTGCCTTTTTGAGTCTAATCAAACTGTTTTGGGAGCTATAATCTAGTTTTTCTGACTTTTTTCCTTCACCAAATCACAGAGTAACATATGCATTACTGATGTCAAAAATGGTGTTTTAAGAAATTAAGACTTTCTACATTCAACAAATCAATACATAAGAAATGACTATACGTAAAAGGTCTGATAAGAGTAACATTTAGTTTACACAATTGTTTTAAGTCCTGGAGGGAGACAAAAACACATCTTTGTCTTACTGAGACCACACCAGATTACAGTCCTGTGTACTGGACTAATGTGGTCAAGTTCAAAGCAGACACATATACAGTATATGAGTGGTATGTGGACGGGCTTCACAGCAGCACTAAAGGGAATGCACCACTTCATTTTTTTTTTACTAAAAAGCAAACACCATGTTGATTTACATACTTAACATGCCACAGCAACATATGAAAGCAATTACCATCTCACTGAAGAACCAGCACATTGCTTTTGAACTCCTGGTGTTTATGGTGTGCATTTAACATCAAAACTTGTATAGTTCATAGTAAGAAAGTGTTCATGCGTCAACAGAAGGAAAGACTTGTCCACAATATCTGCAGAAAGAGTATTTAGAAATGTGTCACAGTACAGACTTCCTAACAATGTTTTAGTTTTCCAAATGTATGCCGTTTCCTCCCTCCTGCCCTCTACCAGCTCCTATCTGATGGCCTTTGAGTAGCACCTCCCCCATCCTGTAACTCCCACTCCTCCACAGAACACCTCCTCCACATGGCTCATGTCTGAGACATGACACAATGCTGAAAACGGCCTCCCGCTCCCATTTTCCCTACAACGTTCTGAGCCATGACAGACCATTCTGGGAGTGGGACAATTATCTCATCCTGTTGTGGTTTGTTTTGGTCAGCTGGGGGCAATGATTAGGTCAGTCTTGTCATATTGTCTTTTATATGAAAGCATAGGTGGTGTTATGGTGTTTTTTTTAAGTATTTGTAAGACCACCTGTTTTTTCTTATGTTGTATTTTTATGCAATATCATAGCACTGTACCGCCCTAAGTTCCTTTATTGCTTTTTGCTCAATTCCAGGAACTATTTGAATGAACTATTTGTTTCTCAATTCAACCTGCTACTACTATTACTAAAAGATTTGACATAAAATGTTGAAAAGAAGATGAAAAGATGAAACGATGAAAAGAAGGGAACAAATGGATGATATAAAGAGGTTAAATAGATCAGTAGAGAATTATATTATTCATTAATAAATTAAATACTGTTAAACTAGAAGTTTATCAGTTGTAGATTCATCAGTCGGCAGTACAGTACTTTACCTGGCATGGAGTGTCCGTAGCACAACATTAAAGCTAAACAATAGTCATTTGACGGGCACCTAACTCAACGTAGCCGGAGAGCCATATGACTACATATGATAACAACGCAGGCATGGGTCAGCCCTTATGTTCAATGAGGATGGGCCTTGCAGCGCCAGCCAATGGCATGCCTTCTTATTCAATTAGACAAATTGCAAGTTATTTTACTAGTGTACAAATTTTCTCCACACCTAACAAAGAATGATCAATGCTGCTTGAAATTAATAATAGATTGTACGTGGTTAAATCCTACATACAGTGTCATGCGTAATATGATGTGCTTTTCATTGTTTACCTCTGTATATAGTGAATCAGATGTGGATGTAAACACCCTCAAAATACGTCTATAAGTCAATATTTACATGCCTTAGTTTCATTTCAAATGCAATAAGTACAGACTGTAAAACTGTCTGAATACTTCCAGACTGCACTGCTCAGCTCCCCGTGTCACACACAGAATTTGTGAGTGAAAGCGGTATGAGCTGGTCTTGGAGAAGTTAATGGCCAGGGTGTTAAATCACCCAACCCCCTCGACACCCACCACCAACCAAACCCCTGTCTGACACCCTCCCCCTCCCTCACACAATTCACACAGAGACATCAACAACATGCGGACACCACTTTATTTACTGGACACAGTTATGTAAATGAAGTACCTTTTGTTTTTCTATCCAACTCACTCAGACTGGAAGCTCCAACTCTTTTAGTTGGAGCTGAACTTGATTTGCAGCAGCAGAGAGTAATCTAGATATTTTCAACTGAGAAAGTTTGACTGATACAAGTGGAACTTCATGACCAAAATGTTAAAAATACAAAGATTCAGCATTTCCTCCATAACTGTACTACATTGTGATGTATCAAGTAAACGCTCGATTAAAAAACAGAATCACTGAGCATTAAAACATCAGTGCATCACTGTCATCTGTTCCCATGAAACCCAGAGCTCAGGTCAAAGACTGACTGTGCTACAAGTGCACTGACCGGCTGCACATGTGGAACAGAGTATGCAGACACCTAACTAATACCTCGTTTCCACTGAACGGTATAGCTCGACTCGACTCGCTTTTTGATGTCAAATTCATGCGTCTGCGCTGCTGGAAACTTGCAACATGAAGGAGTCATGGCGGAGAGGAAGAAACGGTCCAAAGCACGGCTTCATTTCACAAAGAAAGATGACAACAGTGCTAGTTGTAATGTTTGTAAAATGATAATTTCAAGTAAGGGTGGTGTTAGCTTTTCCTGTTTCGGCTTCCACACTGTAGTTGGGAAGCACAGGGGAGACGTGTGTCTGCCTCCAGGGCCGAAGTCCATTACATTACTCACTTCGGAGCTAACCACCTTCGCTCCACCCAGCAGTGGGGAAAAGAAGAAACGGGAGACTTCTGTTGGTCTTGGGTAGCTGCAGCATTTATATGTGCACAGACTGTATCCCACACTCTACATTCACTAGCTCCTGATAACTTCACCGCTAAACTTTCCTCTCCTCCGCTCGCTCACTCGTCTGCTCACACTGCAATTCGTCCGTTACAGAGGCTGTTATAATAACATTAGCGCCACGCAAATGAATGCCATACAAATACACTGTGTTCAGACTCAGAGACAATAAAACAGATAATGGCATTGGTATCAATAAAATCTTATCAATTCCCATCCCTAGCGGTGTTCCTGTTTGGCCTGATGTTGACACACTCCAACAATTCTTAGATATTTCTGAGGAGAATTACACTATTCATAGTTTCAACAGTCTGTAGTTTCTGCAGTGCCGTATTGTAGTGTGGTCGGTGTGGATACATTTTTGATATGCCTGAGACACTGAACCAGCACGCTCGATAAAACTTGATTAGCCAGCACACTTGATTAGCCAATAATTACTTCTCATGTTGAGAAATGTTCTTTATGGTCTAGGTAATCAGCTGAGTGGTGTTCCAAATGACGTCAATTTGCTGTGTTACCTCCCTGCACTGCTGTATACTGCAGCGCCCAGAGGGAGCAGAAAACTATCAATAATCTGAGAGGGACTGGTGACTAGAGGAAAATGCTTTCTCAGCTAGGAGCCACACCTTACACTGTACTGAGACAGCGACCAGTGACCTGGTTGGATGCTATTATCTAAAGTACAATTTATGCTTAGTCACTGGACATTCAGGATAGCTGTCTGAAAAGAAGATGTTGCAGTTTGATTGTGCCCTCAGTGCAGTTAGTAGAAAGACAAAGACATGATTCAGCAGAGTGATGATGATGTTGTCTGACTTGACCTGACTCTTCTCAGGCCTGTGTGGGCGTATACAAAACAGCATTGATGGACACCTCCATCATTCTCCAGTTAGTCTTGATGCACCTAGGGCGGGACAATTTACCCTGTGATCATTCTTATTGGCCCATGGAAATCTGTGACATCACGTACAGTAAATCCAAGCATAACTTCACCCAGCCCTTTCTACCGCAGGAGGTCAACAATCCATAACCTGGTGCTTCCTGACCTTTTACAAACCTTGGCACGAAGTTCTTCAATGAGTTTCATTGTATTTTACCTTTTGAATACATCATTAAAAATGCAAGACCAACCATAGTAATTTTTATCCTCCAAGTGTTGCTGTGAAAATACAAGACAAACACCAATTAAGTTGTTGACTGCCCAAGTACATAATATTACTCAGTCATATTGGATTTAGAGATGTTACGCCTAATGTGAGAAATGGGTTTATAAAATCTAGAAAGTGGTGCAAATCCCCAGAGCTTGGTGGACAAACGATCAGCCACCCGACATCTGGCTGTGAGTGATGTCATTTATCATGATTGTGCAACATCCTGCTGCAAGTTAATGCATTTTAGTTTCACTGCTGGGGAGATGGAGGCTACAGTGGGGGATCGGCAGAGTGATGCTGCTTTCATGTCACCAGGGAATAATCACAGTCATTCAAAGAAATTGCATCAAGAGTCTGAACTCTTCAGAATGTGTACCCTATGTTTATTCTCAACCTTGGCTTTCCTTCTCTGCTTAAACAAAGCTATTTTTGCATGCTAAAAAAGATGAAGAAGAACAGACAGCACTATGTAGGCAGGACCAAACTACAAACAAACTGTTGGAAAAAGTGCTTCATCCATACTGCAGACTTGGCTTGGTTTTAAAAAGTCACTGAGCAACATACAGTTATTTGCACACTGTGCAGGGTATGAACAAGCAGCTTCTCATATCACACACACATACACAGATACGCACACTGTACCTGTGCAGTGGGATAATCTATAAACGTACATCTCTTAACTGTATAAAGCTCTGCTCTCACAACTAACTAGTAACATCCATGTAAGTTAACAGTTATGTCCTTGTGGCTAACAACAGAATTTAGAGCTGGTATCTGCAATCTTTCCAGTATATTTCCAGTATTATGAACCAACAGATTAGTTCACCTTTCAACTAGGCTACATAAGCCATTTTTAGCTTTAGCAGTTCAAGTCACACAAAGTCTGGTATTAGCTCTCATCCCTGCAGGACACCATCAGGGTGCAGTCCCTATGCCACTCCATCAGTTACATTACATAACGCTGGAGCGTTGCCAAGTCCCCGGAAAGGTTAGTCTCAGTAACTTACCTCTTGAGAAGAAACAACTTCAAACCAACCAAACTCCATTCAATTTTTGCCTAATTTGAAGCTTGTTCTTTAAGGCTCTTAAAGCACCAAGGCATATGATGTCATACTAATTAGTAGAAGCTGCTGAAATGATCAGCATAGGTACAAGTGAATCACTTGACAGCATTTTAAATGTCATCCTTTATGGGAATGGCGCACACTGCTCACTATCGCCCTCAGTAGATTATGATGTGAAAAGTTGAATCACTGTTCAAATAAACGCTGCTTGGTGTATTGAGTGTATGCCGAATTGTATAGTATGAGTATTTGCAAAGGATGTTTCATAATGATTAGGAATTACTGTGTGTTTGTGCTTTCAGACAAGCGAGCAACAATAAAATCAGAGAAATTCCATTGGAGTTCGCCTGACTGCCATTACTGTACGTTATGTACCTATGGCAGAGGAAAGTAATATCGGGGCAAACTTATCTCATCCATCGAGCAGAACCAAACATATTCGACACATAGAACCATTCATGGAAGTGATTTGAAACCTTACTGCACTACCCCGACCAGACGGCGGCAGCGCCGGCAGGCGGCTGATGAACACTGCGTTACCTGAGGACATGGTGCAGACTATTTTGCTGCATTGAATCGCAACTCCGGTGGGACGGGCCATGTGACTAAACTCTGCACCGTTATGGAGGGCCGAACTGAGCCGTAGCTCGTCTCCAACCAATTGTAAACAACCTGACACACCGAGCTCAGTCTCGCAGTCGGAAAACACAAGCCAGAGTGATAAACTTTCAATATCGCCGTGTTCGCCTGGAGAGTGCGGCTCTGTGCAGGCCAGTAGGCGAGGTCCTCTACACTGCGGTTGCCCTTGGAAAGCTAAAACAGTGCTTTAGAGCTCACACTGCCTCCTGCACTGCGGTGGAGGTGTCAGACACACTTTTTGGACTGAATAACACCGTAATGCAACAATATCTTGTGTCAGCAGCCTGTTCTTTGACCGCGAACCTCAGAAATCTCACTAGAGTGCACGTGAACGCGTCCCGCAGACTAACTACCACACCGCAGCATTAACTGCGTGCGTGCGCGCGCATTAATTGCTATCAGAGATGACGGCTGTTAAAAACTATGAAAAAACTGTTGAGAGGTTACGAAATTAGCGCATTTACCTGTTATTATCTTCTCTGTCGCGGTCTCTTTCTCAGTCATCATGTCCCGCAGTTTCACCTCCTCCCGAGCCTTCTCTCCGATACAGCTACACCAAGCAATTTTCCTGGTTTACTGGGAGTACCGGGCCCAAGAAGAAAAAACATCAACAAAACAGCCTCCACGCTGCTAATCCGGTGTGCCTTTCAACTTCACTTCGCTTTGGTGTGTCCTGTTCTATGGAAAAGCCGTTAAATAGCACATGGGAAAGATTTGGGGTCCGGAGGTGTTTGAAGTAGGGGGGGCAGTGAGCCTCAGCAGAGAGGATGTTGGACCTCAGACTGCTGCTGCTGCTCTGTCCGCCCCTCCCATCACATTCACGGCTGTCCTGGCCAGGAATGCTGCTGCTGCCCAGTGTGCCGCAGCTCTGCTCATGACAGCCGGTGGGGATGCTGTGCTCTCCACCAGCCAGACATGAGTGAGTCCACACTTCATGTAAATTTGAAGGACAAACCTTATGAATTAATGGACAGATGAGGAACTGGATATGAAGAGAAAAATCACATCAGAGAGTGCTTTGAATTGACAGTCACGACTAAATCTTTTCTTTCCTTTATTCACCTCATTCACTCATATATATATTATTATTTATTTATTTGATTGTTAACCTCATTAGCCAGACAGCATATCTGTGAGCACCATTTGGACTGAATGTGATCTTGGGCTTGAAACGGGCAAATGGTGCAGGCCCCACAAGTGATAGGCTACATGTGGGGGACAAAGTGACCATAGGTTGGAACTGGTTACACTGTACAGTATGTGGACTGAAGTCTATTGGGTAAGACCTCACAAAGCCAGACCATATATGACAAGTATTTTATTCTTAGCTTTTTTCAGTGTTCCCAGAAGGGTGATTGTGCAGTCAAGGAAAAGGAGTGTTCACACTGATGTTTGAGTGAAACAGAAGTCAACCATCTATTGGACAACCTAGTTGAAATTAAATCTGTTTTACGCTGATTTGGATGAATTACATGAATGTTGTCATGGAATAACTACATGACTACAAAAAGGCTGCCCTGTGGCTGCTGAACTCCCTGAAAGCTCATCTGGTTTCGTGCAAATGAATTGAAAATTTGGGAATATGCACCACTATAGCACAATATCAGCTATATGATAACGGCCTTAAGGTGGGTCCTGGTTTATCACCCAACCTTGAGGCCCTGTCTTGAAGATGGCTCCTGTGTCAATAGTCTAGTCGCTCTTAGTAATTGGAGAACCAGATATTGATGATGCACCACGTATCAATTTACTTCCACATTCTTAAAAGAACCATTGTTGAATGGCTCAAATCCTAGATGCACCATAGCACCAAATGCTTACTGAAATATATAGCTGATCCTTACCAAGTTTTTAAACATATCAGTTGAGGTGCATGCTGACATTTTGAGCGAGCTTACTTTCTGTGTTTTCATCAAACGTGCAGACAAGTGTGAAAACACAAGTGAACGTGCATACATTTCTGGTTGCTTCAGTTGCAGCAGTGACTCAGCAGCAATCCTACGTCACTTACAGTTTGTGTGGGAAAAACAGAAGAAGCAGTCAATAACCTCTAAAGAATCATACAGGGACAGTAGATGCTTGTGTACCTTCTCTGTGCCAAAATGATGAAAAGCTCATTTGGAATCCAGTCTAAAACATGTACATATCTTCTAAGCCGATACCTTAATGTCTCAAAAACATAATACGTCTGTGAAAATTGGTGGACCACAGATTGGACCAAGTGATTTTTTGGTGCGGAACTGGATCCAGGTGCTGATCCAGGAAACTTCAAGGATTTCTTAATGATGGAAGATAAGGTAAGACAATGATTTCATGATATTTTTGTGTATTTTGATGCATATCCAGATCCCAGATTGGAAGAGAGTTTAGAGAATTTTACCACCTCAAAGTTTTGAGTCTTGAATATAAACATCATGTTTTACAAAATCACATGACTGCAGTAAAAGAAAGCACTTATTATGTTAATTAAAATGCACAAAGTTGTGTGTCTAATGACAAACGAAACCAGCCTGGGGTCCTTGGGTCATTAGAGGGACTGTTGAAAGTTTGAATGAGTTATTTAAAAAAAAAAAAGATGGGGAGAATATCCAATGGTTGGACAGTTGCTTGGGCATTAAATATAACAATACATTTACTTTTAAAAAACAGGAAGCTCATAGACAGACTAATCTAAGTTTACTGACAGTTTGTCTTGGTAACATTTGGTCTATAAGAACAGGAGGGTGTGCAAAATAATGTTTTGAAGTCTGTTAGGATGCTTTGTGATATATCTGAATTTACTGTGACCAAATTCCAAAAGGAGTTTTATCCTGGTTTTTGAGGACTCAACATTTGCAGTTGGTCTAGATAGAAAACAATTAATGCTAACCCTTATGTTGTTTGACTGTAACGCTAATTGAATTTACAATTTCTAGTAGTTTAGTAGTTTAGTGACTTTGTGGCAGGAGTCAGTCACAGAAATGTGTTACTTTGTGCATCCTGCTGGTTTGATGTCTTCTTTTACTGCAAAAAATGGTATTATGTGTGAATTTAGCTCATGATAAGATAAAGATTTGATAAAATGGTTTCGATTCTATCATGTTTCTTCCGCTGAATAAAATATTCAAACCTACAGTGATTTTTCATAGAAAATCTTGTTAAATGGAAATATTCTAGATTTTATCATTTTACATACTCAAAATTTCATACTGTAATATTCAGTATCTTTGGGAAATGTTGGGACCCCCATTATGATTTAAGATAAATGTTGTCACTGAATGATAATACAAATATTAGGGGCATTGTTTGGGGGAAAAAAATCTGACATCTTAAGAGTAAATGCTAATAAAGTAGACTAGTTTGAGAAATAAAGTAAAGTCATAATGCTATGAGAATAATGTAACTTTGAGAAAAAAGTAGTAGTTTTGATAAAGTCATATTTTGCCAGTTCACTGCATTTCACTGAGGTGTGACCTCAGGCTGGTTAATATCAAATAGTCAGAATACACGTTGATGGGGTCTTGTCGCCACCCAGCTGTGAGAAGGTCAGCTTCCTGAGTGTTGCAACTGTGTCTGTTAGTATCTAACATGCTTGAAATTTGTAAGCCATTGTCTCACCTGACCAGTGAAATTTCAGCAACATTGTTCCTTTTTTAGTATAAATACTAATATTTTTTTAGTATGAATACTAAAAAGCTGCCTAGTAAATTTAGTACAATAGGCAGCTGAAATTAAATGATGATAAATCAAAGTTATGTTTCCGGTTGTCTCATTGCCATCCTTAGTTTCAACCAGGTAGCCTTTGGGCAAATGCTTATTAGTGTGGGATGGGAGATTGTGCCTGAAACAAAATATACGTGATTTTTCAACAAGGACGTGTATTTATGCAATGTGCTCACCCACATTATTAAGTGATCTTCTAGTATGTCCAATGTTTCCAGAGTTAACATGCATATTACATTTGGGAAATGGGACGTGGCTTCAGAGCAAATGTCTTCTAGCACAAGGCTTTACATTTAACCAAATCCTGTTCAACAACATGTAAAATCTTGTCAGGCCTATTTATGTATTTAGTCTCTGTTTGAGAGCATTCCTCAAATGACTTCACAGAGAATAAGTACATTGAACTAACCAAAAACCAGTCAAAAATGATGCAATGTAGTGTGCAAAGAATTTTCCAAAAACAGAAATAAAACAAAGCACATTTATGTACATACAGCTGGATGGTGTAGCTGCTTCCTGGCTCATCCTCAGGTGAGTCCCTTCTTCATCAGATGTTTCGGCACTCTTGCAACATCTTCTGAAAGGTGCTCTGGCCGGGTTGATCAGGTCCGACCTGAGCCAGTGTGACGCTTTCTACGTCTTGTGTGTCCCACAGTGTTACAGATTTTCTTCCTCTACTGTCCTCTGATGCTGAGTACCTTCCGTGCTCTCCACAGGGATTGTCCTGGAAACCCTCTTGCCCCAACCTCCACTGGCAGGTACTTAGCTTTTCATCCTTTCTGGGTGCACTCATTCACCAGAGGTTAGTACTTCCATAGTTTCCTCTCATAGGCCTCCTCGCTCTTCCCATGGTACTGTCAGGATATTCTTTGTTGCTCTGGACCAGAGTAGCAGATCTGGCTTGAAGGTTGTGCTGACAATGTCCTGTGGGAGGGTGAGATGGCACTTGAGTCAGCTCTTACTTCTCAGTCTTTAACTGTTCCCAACAAGCCTCTGTCACATGACTGAGAAGCCTTCTCTCCACTCCTGACAAAGTTGATGAGCACCTTGTTGGATCTTCCTGCAGTTTCGTGCAGCTTCTTCCAGAAATCCGGCCAGCGATGCTAGAACTTTGTCGTGCCTCCAGCGGTATCTCCCCTCTGTCAACACTGCCCTGCAAGAAGACAGAATATGCTTCAGGTTAGCTGGCTTTCCACTTTGCTTGCAGTCCAAGTCTTCCTTCAGCCCACAAGTGAGTAAATTTGTGGGGCTGGGAGGACGTCATAGATGCTGTTGTGGAGGAATCTTATTCTGCAAGTCTCCACTGACCACATGTCCCCCCATGTGATCTTCCTTCCTTTCGCTCCTTCCCACTGCATCCATTTCCCTTGCTACCTCATTCCAACTGCCTTCCCTCCACTACCATGTGTTGGATTTCTGACTGCACCAGCTCCCTCCTCTCCCTTGGTTTAGCCTTTCCCCAACTTGGCCACTGGATGTATCCGACTCCCAATCGTCTGATCGCTACAGCCCCCACTGTGCTCTCTCACTGCTGTGGTAGCTGGCCATTTCCATCCTGTGGGGACCTCTATGCCCGCAGTACTGACCTTCTTGTCCTTGCAGTCACACAAGAGTAGCACTTGTCTTGCTTTGGTCAGGATTTGCCAGAGGAGTCTTGGCAAGACACTGTGCTGGTAAGCCCAGTTTTTGTATATTCCTGGCAGCCACTCTTGTCCACCCTTAGCATCCAGTCTTCTGCCTGTTCCTTTTTCAGCCATGCTGTATGCTTGAGGTTGTTGTCAAACCACTTCCCAAGGCTATTCACTCGTTTGTCTGACAGTGTTGGGATATCCTCTCCTCCGACTTTGAACAGAATATTGTTGTCCACTCTCCCCTTCTTTAGCACCAGGCTTCTGGACTTGCTTGGCTTAAAGGTCATTCTGGCCCATGTAATGAGCCTCTCCAGATCCTCCAGCATTCACTTGCCCTCTGCCACTGACCTCGTTGTTATGGTCATGCTCTCCATGAATGCTCACGTGGGTGGTTGTCGGACCTTCGACCTCATCATGGGGCTTGGTCTTTCCCACCTGTCTGTACTGCTGTATCATTGTACTGATTACCCAACATGTATTCAGGCTCAGGAGGTAGAGCAGGTCGTCCACTAATCGGAAGATTGGCGGTTCGATCCCTGGCTCCTCCAGTCTGCATGTCGAAGTGGCTTGGGCAAGCTACTGAACCCCAAATTGCATAGCCATCGGTATATGTGTGGGTGGGAATGAGCTAGAGTTAGATCCTGATGAGCAGGATGGCACCTTACATGGGGTGAATGGCATGTATTGTAAAGTCGTAAGACTAGAAAAGCGCTATATAAGTGCAAAAGCGCTATATTAGTTCATCCTCTCAGTGGGTCACAGTGAGCTCTCCTGAAGTGTTCTTCCACTTCCTGTTTTGAACATTGCAGCCTACCACTTCTTTTGTCCCTGATTAATTTTGTGCCAAACCTGTGGGGGTTTGATGTAAATTCTGCCCTTGTTCTTGCCTGCTTCCTCCTGTTCTTGCAGTGGTTCTCTGCTCATCGGAGTCTCAGGAGCTGTTTCCTTAAAGGATCTCTCTGATCAGCGAGACTGTGCTTTTCCTCCTCACTTGCTTTTCGGTATTGGTTGCTGAGTCGTCCTAGGTCTTGCTTTATGGCTTTGATTCTCTGCTCCCTCCTGCCTCCTTGCTCTGCACTCTGAATCTTTTGCATCCCTTGTTGTAAATGATGACTGCAAAGGCCTCCAGCTTCTCATCTATTTCACCTGCCAGTGTGTTCTCCAACACAGTGTCCACATTGATGTCAGATTGTGCCCATTTGTTCTTCTCCATAGCTCTGGGCCACTACACCCTTTCCTTCCTGTCTTCCACGTCTTGATCTTCACTTGGGTAGGTGTTTGCACTGTTAGAACTCTGGCTCAGTCTCTGATCTCTTACACCTTCAGTGTTGCTCGCTCGCACCTCAACCATCTCCTGGAGGTTCCTTGTTCTGTGGTTTGCCTCCTGGCATGGCTCCTCCTCTGTCTCACCAAGGTTGGTCTTTGTGCGTGTAGATGGTTGTTGTGCGGTTGAGCAGTCCATCCTACTGCGGTGCTAGATGGTCTAGTGGGTTTTCTGACATGTAAGTCAGTAAGCCTACTAGAACATCAAATGAGATGAGATATTTCAGTTTCAAGGAGGAATACTAGCATGTAGCTTCTAGCATTCATTCCTGGCAGTCATTCATTGTCCTTTGTCTAACCACTTAGAAGCATTGGGCAAACTGTATGATATATATATATATATATATATATATATATATATATATATATACANNAGGAAAGCCTTTGGCTTGAGTTGCAGAAGGCATGGGATAACATTAGTGTTGAAGTTCTCAGGAAATATATTGGCACTATGCCAGAGAGATGTGCTGCTGTAATAGCTGCACAAGGTGGACATACCAAATATTAAAGTTAAAAGTGGATAAAAACAGTAGGACTCCCTTCATCTGATATTTGTTGTGCTCAGAGCAACCATCTGCATGTTTCATGAACATTATGAAATGAAATCATGTTTTGGAGGCATAAAAGGTCAATATTTTCAGATCTGTCAGGTGTTCTAATAATTATGGCCACCACTATATATATATATATATGTGTGTGTATATATATATATATATATATATATATATATAACTATTAAAATAAAAAGACACATTTAATCCTGCCCTAGCTTTCTCAAAATTTGGTAAATAAGGACTATGTCCTACATTGCACCTATAATGACGAGAGGTGTCACAAACTCATCCATCAAATATGATACAAATGGCATTATAGGGTTAACACTGTCAGAACATGCAGTATCACCTGCTGCTGGGAGGTTGTCATCATGTCGCTCATCCTCGTCCTCAGCCTCCGTGTCTTGCCCCTGCGTCCAGACTCTTTCCTCCTCCTCTCCATTTGGCGCCGGTGGACTGTTATCATTGGCGCTAGGCACTAACGTTATGCTAACAGTCGGATTTTGCGTGGCACTGCCGGCATCATTAACGTTAATTTTGAATACATTTTTTAACTTTTGCAGCATCAGCCTCGAGATTGTTTTTCTTTTTCTCTCTGACATTTACTGCTCCACCTTTTACCTTTTACCTTTTGGGACCTTTACCCATTTCATTTGTATTTCTTCACTCTTTCTGTCTTTATTTGATTATTTCCCGCTTGCCCTCTGACCTTACAAGGATGGACGGTAGGGGTGGGCGTATCGATCTAAATATCGATAGTATCGATACCAAGGTGAGTATTGGTATCGGATCGATACTAGCGTGATGAGATCGATACTGCAGTTTCTCTTCTGTCGTCCAGCAATTTACTCGAATTTCCTCAGTGCGCCGCTTCTCTGCGCAAACAGCGCACCCCTCTCTCTCTCTGCTGCTCNAGTCAGAGAGCAGCCGGACGCAATGGCAGAGAGAGAGAGAAAGCGGAGCGCAGTGTGGACTTTTTTTACCACAGCGGAAAAGGACACTGCCAAATGCAATGTGTGCAATAAAGTACTACTGACTTTATTTTTGTGTTGTTATATTTTTATGTTGACATTGTTACATTTATATTTTTGTTACATTGCTGCTTTTTTTGTTATTTTGCACTATTTTGCACTAGTGACTTTTCTGAAACAAAGAATTATTTTATTATTTTTATACTGTTACATTTGTTCTATTGTTGTAGTTAGTAAATAAAAAAGCATTTTTATTGCCTAAAATCTTTGTGCTGTGTTTTACTATAATCATAATCAACTAACTCAAGGCAAAATCACAAAATTATTCAATGATCATGACATTTCAAGTAAAAAGTATCGGTATCGGTATCGGCGATACTAGCCCTGTATTTACTTGGTATCGGATCGATACCAAAATTCCCAGTATCGCCCACCCCTAATGGACGGATCCACTTAAAGAGGTGGGGGGAGGTGATGACGGTAGCACTTCCTCCATCTGCCTATAGGTAGCTTATTTGGGATCGTGTAACCCCCAATCAGATGGGCTGGCCCATCTGGCATTTGCCAGAGTTGCCAGTCCTGCCAGTGCAGTAAATTATTTTAATTTGATGAGATTTCCTAATTTCAAGGATTTTTTGTTCCTTTGTAGTTAATTCAATGAAATAAGGTTAGTGTTATCCTTTGTTTCTAGATAACAAAACTCCACACAGGCAAGGCAAAGGCAAGACCTGCCCAACCAGGTTTTGAAGACCTTTGAGTTGGGGAGTTTGGATATGTGATGTGACTCTAGCCATGGCAATGTCGATCGGTGGGCCAACCAGTTTAGTTCAGACTGAAATATGTCATCAACCATTGCATGGATTGATGTGAAATTTGGTACAGAATGGTACTTTGGTCATCCCCTGACTTTTCATCTAGCACCATTATCAGGTCAAAATCAGCTGATGACCAGATACCTATAAAATTAATTACATTCCCATCAGCCTTAGCTTTACTTTGTGTTCAGTGATGAATAGAAAATTTTAGCATGCTAACGTTAGCATTTAACACAGAGCTTCACTGTACCGAAGTACAGCCTCAAAGATCCACTGGCATGGCTGTAGACTCCTAGTCTGGTTTATTAGCAATAGATATTGTGAAAATATAACCTTACCTGATTGAGATGTAAAACATCTGATGCACTATCGTTATCAATATAATGTGACAGGTTGAAAAAATTAATAAAAGACTAAACTTGAAATTAAATATTTTGTTCTAAGAACAAGTTGAGAATATACCCTCATGAAAGCTTTAGTGAAAGATGAGATAACATGACATAAGATAAGATGTTTTTGTCTTCAGAGCTTAAAATAGGTGTTTTAGCGTACTGGAGAATCTGTAACAGACATGTTCCTTGTATCTAGCTAAACATCATCAAGTAATAAAGTGAAGACAAAGCAAATGAAATTTACTAGTCAAACAGCCTTGCATGGTCAACATTAGATAATCCCGTCCAGAATTTAAATCTAAATATAAGATAATCTCACTTACATAGAAATGTAGTTTTTGCACTCATAGTTTTGTGTACTCAACTATGCACTATGTTATTTCCTGGTTATTTCTTTAAAAACTTTTAAAAAAGTAGTCGGGTACTTATTGTGGTATACTAAGAGATATTATAGACAGTGCTCTAAGACAGAGTTGTACCAAATTACACATTTCTCTATAGGAAACTTCTTTGGAAATTATTAGAAATAATCTGTTCCAAAGCTTCATCCTCAAATAATATTTTTTTGCCAGTGTTGTCATATAACTGTTCCCTTTTAACCAGTGCAGTTTCCCTTGTTTCATGAATTTTCTATAAATGAGTACAGTGTTAGTTCCAAGCCTTCATTACCAACCAGGCCAGAATTCCAGGAACCCTGCAAGCTCCAATCTTATTGTGTGTGAACTGGTTTGTGCTGCACTAATTTGATTGAAACTTTGTTCAGAAATATGCACCACAAAAGCGCAATATCAAAGGTCTTAAGGTGGGTCTTGCTTCATTACCCAATCTTGTGGCCCTGTCTTGAAGAGGGGACCTGTGTCAAATTCCAGTTTTAAAACTTCACCTATTTTTAATTTTCTGTTTCATATTTCTAAACTAGTTTGTGTTTAATCCAACCTGGAGCTTAAAAAAACATTGCACAGAGAGTGGGATGAATGGGGGGACTGAATCTAGAATCATCTTCAATCTTATTCAGGTTTTTTGTTTAAGTTGTCACCTGTCTGTATGGTGAGCTTATACAACACATGATGCAGTGTTATAGATGAAACCACCTGATACTTCTCCATTAATGCATCAGTATTAATGATCTAATGATATATCATTAGTGCGGAGGACCAGAAGCTTGAATTTGGCATTTGGAGAGGATGTATGGTTATCTGGGTCTTTCCACCATAATGATCAGCATCTTACCCCATCTAGTGGTCACTCAGTATTAGGCTTTCCCCACTGCTGCCTATCACCAATGTACAGAAACACGCTGCCCTATATCTTGTGGTGGATAAATGTACCTGTTCTACTTGACTAAAGGTGTTTACTTAATTTCATTTTCCATTGGAAAAGTAACGTCTGTGGTTTATCCAGAGTTATGTGGACGATGTTTTTGGACATGTTGCTGTTAAAAAAAAAGTATTTAACTTTTTTTTTAATACTTTGAATAGTAAAGTAGGGTCATGGCAAAGTTTTCAGAGACAGAAATCTCAAAACCTTGGCACATAAAACCAAAACTATCTGCATGGATAGATAAAATGGTAAGTGGGGAAAACATGTGTGTTTGTTTGGTGATTGGTTGTTTTTTGTTTTGTTTTACTTTGTTGTGATTTGGGTGAACATATCCATTAGTTTATAATGATTAAATTGTAGCCAGAGCCTCATTTGGAATGAGTTACATTTCATTTTGATACTTTTTAAATTGATAAAAACGTGGATTTTTGTACCATGACATTTTCAGATTTGCACAGTAAATAGATGTATAGCCTATCTTTGTTTGTCAAATTGAAATAAGTGCATTGGTACCAAACCAATTATTTGGTTGTGCTCTGTGTAAATGTTGTGATTCAGATGTTTGAGTGTGAGCATGTGTCTTTAAATTTTAGAATTTTGTAATGGAGAGCAGTGAGCAAAATCTGAAAGGAAATTTATCTGCAAGTTTAGCTAACATCTCAGGTGCTTGTGCTGACTTCATAAATACTCAGCCATTATTTGATTGTGTTCCATGTACTTGATTCAGATGTTTAATGTATCATACAAAATTCTGTCGGCAACCAGGTTTTCAGGAAAAATAAATTCTTAACATTTGAGGAAATCTATAACGCTTGGTGAACAACTATACCAACAATATACATATAAACTGACAAAGGTTTCCCTGAACTAATATAAGGTAGGTCATTTTTCTTCACTGATTCTAGACACTCAGAATTCATTATTTTGGGCCTATCTGCACACAGACGCACACACAGGTTTTCAGATATTTTTTGTGTTTACATATTAGTAAGTATTGATTGCTGTTTGCGTAGACTGGTGCTAGAAGAGGGTAGAGAATTTAGAATTTAGCTTGTCATGAATTTGTATAGTTTAAAGACATACCTCCACCAATTTTTACACATTAAGATAAGTGTACTGTCATGGGGAATACTGCTCACTCGGTGAACAGTTGTATGATGTCTTCTGAGGCTCTGGACGAGCTTCGACAAGTCAAGAGAAAATAACCCTGATGAGGCCATAGTGATGTCATTAGGTTTGGAACAACACAGTGTTACAAACTGGCTGTGGAGTTTAAGAAACACTGGTATTTACAAGGCAGAGAAGGTCTAATGAAACATTCTATTGACTTGAATTATGGAAAAAAAAATAGGATCCAGCGTTTTGGAGCTTGACCCATGACAAGGTACTGAAAGTTCTTTTACTCTGTCTTTTGCAAGTCCCCCAGCTTTGTGGTAGTGCAATACTTGGTGAAGTATATATTTAAATACATTTACATTTCTGTTGATGGTGGTTTGCTTTATGGTGATCACCACCTGGTGCTCACATTATTTGCCACAACATCAGTGGAGATAAACTTGCCTCAATTTTGGTTAGTTCACCTGTAACACCATGGTGGTATTTGCATGTTGCATGTTATGTTTTGTTTCTATGTTAGGCTACGTTTTTTATGAAACATTATAATGAGAGAACAAATCTTTTTTCTTACGCTATACTGTATCCTGAGGATGCTCAGTATACTCAGTGTGTTATGGGACGATGGAAATGAAGCCGCAGTACTCCATATGCAACACTAGAGGGTAGTACAAGTGTAGAAACTGTAGGCAGACTGCAGGCCTGCATTAAGTATTAGATTATGGCGTGGACAAAGAGATTCTGACAGGCTGAATTAGCTGCCTTGTAGGCTGTTTAAGTTACTTATCAAACAGAAATTTTAAAATTAGTAATGTACACAGAACTGGACAGAACTGCAATCTGCATATTTGCATCGCTGATAAGTGTCCAGTCTCGTGGTTTTTAGCTTCTTTAAAGTCCTTTAAGAAGAATTGCCTTTCTACGATAGCATATGTTTAATGTTTTCATTGTGGAGACTGCATGATATTACTAATTCAACACATGGATGATATCAACTATTACTGGATATCATGATATTAAATGAAACAAAATCAGCGTTGGTTTGTGAAGATGATTTAATATTAATAGCAAGCACAAACTCATAAGCCATTTGCTGTTATAAACAAATACAACTAAAATACATATATGGACAGTATGTTTTTGCTGCATAATATAAATCACATTTAAGTTTCTTCAAGGTCGCAATAAAACACAAATAAAATAGCATTTTTATATGTACTTTATGCTAAGCCTCTTTTTTCAGTTTCACCCAGAAGCAATGGCACATTTTTATAAAAACAATGTAACAATATTTCCAAATGAGGCTGTAATAGTCATGGAATATTTCATCCAACACGAACAGACATATTTAATTTACATTTTGCTTCAGAATATGAATTAAAATGTGGCAGTGTATGTAAAGAGGAGATTACAGTAAGTAAGTCTGTACACTACAGTTGCAGTTGGCATGTCTAAAATAAGATTTGTGTTTTTGTAAACCACACTCCTGAGACTTAATGAGTTCTGACCGTGTTGATTAAGTCATCCCCCTAAGCATGCTGGGACAGGGTTCACCGACAGGTCGGCCACTTCTTAGGCTTAAACAAAGAGCTGTGCATGACTCAAAACACAGCTGAGCTACCTGAACATCTGTGCTGATTATCTGATCTGCCCTCAGCTCATTTTGCACCTTCCAGGGAACAACAGTGCAAACCTTTTTCTACAGGCAGATGTCAAAACAGGGAAAGTTGATCACCGAAGAATAGAATTCATGCTTCGTTTTAGGCTGGATATAATCTTTATGACTCTGATTTATCATCTCACTAAGCAGTGTCACCCAGATGTGTGTTATAGATTTAGACATTATATATAATTACATTTAGAGAAATTCAGTGTCCTCAATTAGGATGTTTTTGTTGCAGCCCAAGCACATGAAAACAAAGCAAAAGCATTTTTATCTGCTAATGAAACATACAAAAACACTGACCCATGTTAAATAGCTACACATTTATAATGGGACATGGACTTTTGAGACTTACAAAGCTTATTAATTTAGGTGGTACTGATGGTTCATGTTCTTTTTTATTATTCACTACATCATTGATCAGTGCTGCAGCTTACAGTACAACCTGCAGGCCTTTATGTGGTACTCAATAGTCCTTTTATATTGGCCCCCATGAACACCATTAGGGCATTTTTTATGTATTATTATTATTATGTATTATCATGAAGAATATTATTTAAATATCCTTCTTGACACTTACTATGAGTTATTTGCCAATTTGTAGTATCCTTATTATATCTAGCACTGGACTGATTAATGAGGAATTTATGTTGAGACAGCAATATTACATAGGCAAATATTATTCATTAAGATATTCAGTGGTCAGAATATAGCCAGGTGAAAGATTAGCCTCGCTGTATCACAGGGTATAGAGTTGTTTTTTTATCCTGACAGTGTTGTTTTAACACAGTTCATCGCTGTCCAGTGATGTAGCTCCAAACCATGTATCTCCAAATTAGTTGATTTTAAAATGTTCAGGAAACTGAAGGACCTTTATAGGCTGAGAAACGTACAAAATTCTACTTCTTAATCTGAATTTGAATTGAAGCTCATTTTAAAACCCCCGGGATTATCTGAAAAATGCATTGTCACAACACTGACAACAGGGCTGGTTTTCTTAGCTCATGAAAAGTTGACATTTTGGATGCACATGGTTTTCACAGGACAGAAATGGTTTGTAAAATAAAAACACCAGTAAGTAGTGTCAGACTGATGAGGATGACAAGGAGAACTTCTTTTTAGTAATCAAAATCTTACTATTATGCGTGTTTTTAGTGGTTGTTTTATTCTCCTGTTATTCACAAGTACATCACTGGTAATGTTGGTGACCAATTCAAAGGTATTTCTTTTATAATAAATAAATCAGTCAGAAGTTTCTAGCAACACCTCAGCTCTCTGTATCGCCATCACAAGCGTTTCTTCTCCAGATACCAGTCTGAAACCAGACTTTTAAAGCCAACCAATGCTCCCATTCAAACCACACCTGGTCAAGTTTGAAAAAAATGACTAGGGGATTTTAATTAGACGCAATTAGAGATGGCGACCATGTGGAGAGCTGGATGCGCCCCCTACTTTTTAGACTGGAGAAAAAAGATGTGCTAATTAGGCCGGAGGCTACTTTTATTCATGTGACCTGTGGAGACCTCGTGCAAGCTGTTCAACGTCACTGCTCTGACAATTAAAACGGGGATTCATTTGAATGAGCTGTGCAGGTTGACATAAACATTCACTGTAGTGGGATGAGTTGTGTATGAGCCTTGAATGGCCTGTGTGAATAAACAAACAGCAACAGGTGACCAGTAGAGGAGGTGGATAAAACCACTGTCCATTTATAGTCCTCCTGTAGAGAACTATTAAGCCAGTGAGCCACGTTGATAAGATTTAGTTAGACAGGATTTTTCTGTTACATTTTCCTTCACACAACATTCACACAGCAGTGAGTATGTGAGTATTTTACATTATTTTGGCCTTTTGATCTTTAACATGAAACAAAGTTTGGCTTAGGTTCTGTCTTTCTAGGAAACCTCTCGGCAAAACTTTCTTTTTCTGTCCAAACTTCTTGGGTAAAAATATAACAGTGCTCTTCATAACAATTCAACTATTCCTTATTTTGCCGGGGGACCGTGAAGCTCCTTTGGGGACACCCAAAACCCCTTCAAGGTCTCCTAGTGGACCCCCACAATGGGCACCAGCGCTTTAAAAAAGACATTCAGAATTCTTCCTGTGACAAATTAGCTATAAACACTTTTCATACAGCCCAATTTCATATGCGATTTGTGACCAAACTGGCCATCACACATGAATCATTTTCTTGGCAGCTGCTGTTTTTTTTTTTTAAAGCCTGTAGGCACCCTGCTGTTGTAGCCTACCATCCTCTGGAGGAAAAAAAAAATAAAAAGAAAGGAATGATGGCCCTATTATAGCCTCAGATGTGAGAGGAGAGTGTCCAGGAGGAGGCTGGGGCTCGGCTTCATTGGCTGAAAGCTGCACCTTTTTAGGGTTTGGCATCTTAAAATGTGTCCCTTTCTGACAGGCCTGAATGGCTTTTCCTGTCTTTTAATATGTTGCTTAAGGCTTCGGCTCAAACTGTTCCTCCGGGCCTGCTAGTCCTCCTCTGGTGGGTAAGGCCCGTACCATCTAGGACTCATGGGAATATAGTTGTTATAATTGTTGTATTTTCTGTGTGAAAAGAGTTTCTGAGTCGCTGAAGGTGAACTTGTGCTGGATTTAGCCCACAGACAGCAGATCCAGATAACAAAGGGACGGTTCTTCTCCTCTGCATCCAGGCGGTGGCGGCAGTAACTTTCAGAGTGTGACTTGACCTAACCTACAGCAATGGTAATGTGGATGTAAACACAAGATTGCACATTCAAACAGAGGCATTTAAAGGAATGATAGAATACATGCACTCAAATGGAAAAAAAACAGCTTATATTTTTCTGTCATCACCATCAATGAGTTTATATTTTTGCCTGACTGCCCACACAAGCCTAACTATTTATTTATTTGATCGAGCAAAAAGAAGCTTGCTTATCATGGTTATTCACTCTAACTACTCTATCACTCTAATTAAATCCAGTCATTTTGTCATGGAGTTTTGAGAGCAAAGACTGGGCAGTCTTTAGAGGGAATCTGTCAGTAGGGTTTATCTGAAATCAAAATATTTGTATTTTAAGCTGGTGTTTTGGTGACACACTATATTTAATAGTTTATCACTCTGAGTAGCCTAAATTATTTCGTGTCCATCCTGAATTTTGCTGCAGGCCTACTCGGTCAACACACACGTGTGATGATGTTTGTATGTGCAGATCTGACATTTCTGGAGGTAAATGGAGACTGGCTCTCCCCGCTGAGGATGGGCAGGTTTTTGATGAAAAGTAACAATGTGTGGTGACATCAAACATGGCTGTGGACCTCTGCATGCTGCCAGAGCCACGAGGACAAACGCTTCCTCTCCATAATGTTCACTTCCCTGTGTGGCAGTTACCATGCGTCTCACTACGGAAATGCAAGCTACATTTGAGGAATGTGGACGGGCTCGGTCGACGGTGTCCCTCCGGCTGCTCGACATCCTGCACTGGAGCAACGCAGCCCTCTGGCTGACCCCGGGGTGTCCTTGGAGCCGCTGGGGGAGCTAATTCAGCAGCCTACGGCCTTGAATTATGCTTTGTGGAGGAAATCTAAAAAGAATATTCGGAAGACGCAACATTTATTTATTTATTTATTT
Organism: Oplegnathus fasciatus; assembly: GCA_003416845.1. Lineage (NCBI taxonomy): Eukaryota > Metazoa > Chordata > Actinopteri > Centrarchiformes > Oplegnathidae > Oplegnathus > Oplegnathus fasciatus. Next base: position 404,453 of record NTHP01000407.1, on the reverse strand, counting down.
ATTTATTCACGTTGGTATTATTATATGGAGTTGAGCACTCGCCTTAACCTCCCCTTTTCACGAACACCAATTAAAGCTATTACACAAACTATACAATATTATTTTTATTATTATTATAACCACACAGCCAGACCTTCAGCCTACATGAAAAAACTATTATATTACTTGCCTCTATTATAAGAGTGGAAATCGGCCTATAAACGCCCTGTTGTAGTGACGCTTTATGTGCACGCTCCTTTTTCATTATTTTTTGTATGAAGTTTTTCAATGTGAAATAATTTTGGGCTGATTGTGTAAATGAGATGTGCTGTGTAACGGGATAAATAAACACGAGGGTTCATTATAATTAATGAAGAGGCTAATAATAACCGTTCATTAGGGACACTTTAGGCGAAAGCACGCGCTTAAAACGTCAGAAATTCACAGTAGTTACAATGTATGGTTGACAAATATCCTACACCCTATAATCATTTGAACAGCTCTTAAAATCATATTTAGGCTAAACCATATTTTTTTATAATTAGATGTATGTCGATGAACGCTACTTTTCTACCAGGCCCCGGTGACTGAACTTATTTGAAGAATTGGGATATTAGAATTACACTGAAAAATACATGTGGATTTGGAGAATACACCTTTTT
>NTHP01000407.1:379052-403680 GCA_003416845.1 Oplegnathus fasciatus | reverse complement strand
AAAGCTACAACTTGGAGGATAAAATGAGAAACTGACACTGTGACCGGACAGGTTTCTGGGGCGCATCAGCAGAGGCAGCGACATGTGCTGTCATGTTTACAACCTGCAGAGTTCAACCATAAACCTTCCTCTGTGTTCATGACGGAGCTCTTGACTCACTGCTCCTCCGGTATTCACAGGGAACCGATCCGCGCTGCTCTGCGGTCATGACGCCGTAAATCTCACCTCTGCCCGCTGCTGCAGCCTCACAAACCTGACGGTCTGCAGCGACACCAGCTCCACATGGAACTCTTCTTAATGTCACATCTGTGTATACACAAGTGCTTCTCCAGCCGAACTAAAAGTCTCAATAAATATCATAAAATACCATGAATGAAAAAAAAAGAAAGAAACAGAAGCCAGTCCAGCTTTTCAACCACACCATGAAGACTCATCTCAGACTTTTTTTTACACGAAATCAAACGTGGAACATGTCAAATGAAAAGCTCTGTACATGTATGGGGAGCCTAAGCTGACATTTTTCCGAATGAAAAGATAAAAACAAAGTGAAGAGGCAAGAGTCCTGAGTGAATCTCATTTATTTGGAATAAAAATGTGCAGGAGCCCACTGGAATCGGCCCGAAACAATAAAAGCCCGGTGTATGAGCCATACTCTCATTCCTGCTGCCACTGGTGTTTGTGACTTAAATAGGTGTCAGTGTGGGTGAGAGAGAATTGTCCATTATCTCTCCAACAGGATTTGAAAGTCAAGAGTTCATTGTGGGTGTGTAACAGTCTCCCTCGGGTGATTAAGGTCACAAACAGTTCAAGGGTTCAGCTCGTGTATTTTCACAGCAAGTGTTGGGAAATCAGGCAGAAATGGTCCGATGATGAATTCGATGATTTTGGTCGCACTGTCTCCTAATTCTTTTTCTACAGCTTGAAAACCTTCTGCTGGGAGAAATTATTATTTTTATTATTATTATTATTGTTGTTGTTGTTGTTGTTGTTGTTGTTGTTTATTACTATTATTATTACTAGCCTAGTGCCTGCCCTTTCAAAATAAAGCCTGAGCTCCTGCAGTAGAAACGCCTTGAATTACAAAGGGAATAAAACGGGAAAGATTTTCAGAACACAACTTTCTCGTGCCATTGTGTACATGTTCTTTCATTTGTTCTTGTGTACTTTTGTTGACAAATACTTATAAAGTTATGAATTCAGCCCGCCATATATGGCCTTGTGGGTATCAGTGGTGAGACTGAATGTTTGTGAGCGCAATTCACAGCCCGGCAACTTGGCACTGAAGAAACGCGCCGGGGTTAAGGCCTTCCAAATAATGCAGCCTCTGAGGCGGAGCACGGTGAGTGCGTGTGTGTGTAGTGGAGGCTTGTATTGATATTTTCCCGAACTTGCTTACAACTGACAGCCAATATAAAGCATATAGATACTTTTTAGGCTGCTGCTGTAGGCGAATTGAAAACATCATCACAGGACAGTAAAGATGTCCAGTGAAATGAATGATCTTAAGTTTTACAATGATGAAAGGAGTGACCCACCAGCCTACCTATTCAGTGTCGGGAAAAAGGGTTCATGGCAGTGGAACACTTAATTAACAGAGTATTAAATAAATAAAACATATATAAAAGGTGTGTTTTATATCAGCATCACATCTGTTTCCTGTAGGGGAAAACGTCCTTCACATTTGGACAGTGTCTGCTCAATCAGAGGTCAAACATTGGCCTGTTAAGTCAGCCTGATATTGCTACAGAGCTACAAGAGTTACCCAGTTCACTGTTTCAGTCTTGAACATAGCTAAATTAATTTGTGACAGCATTCAAATATTTGACTTTTTTTTTGTCTTAGTTTTTTAAAATGGTATTTTTTTTTTGTAATCAATTCTTTATTGTATATTTAAACAAAACAAATAAAAGACAGACAAACAAAAAAGAGGACAGATTCAGACTGAATAGCATCCCCCCAAAAAATAAAGTAAAAAAGGAAGACAGAAAAGAAAAAAGGAAGACAAAACAAACTCTTTCCCTCTTCCTGCTATCCCATACCCATGAATGTAAATGTAAATGTAATGTCTTTTAATAAAGTTACTTAAAGTTATTTCATCATGTGTGACTGTGTATTTTTAGAAACTTTTTACACTTTAAAGGTAATTCCTGACTTTTTCTGGTAACTCAACAGGTAACGTACTTGTTTTGTTGCTTTTCATCGTGCACAGGAGAGCTGCCGTTGAGTGATATCTCTGTACGCCAAGTGCCATTCTTTTATGGCTAAAGAGTGTGGTGGTTTCCAGCCACAGTCCACCATCCCCTTGGCTGCAGAGAGGAAGACGTCAACTCCAAGACTGAAGTATCATTGAGAGGCAGCACTGCTTGTGATACGGGGATCAGTCTCATCAAAAGGCCGGAGAAGCAGGAGATGGGCCTGTAATTTCTCAGGAATGTTTAACCTCTAGGCGGTCCCAGACAATGTGAATAAATGTGCCAATAATACTGTCTGCACAAAAAGAACAGTAGAGATCTGCTCTGAATTTCATTTGTAGTGCATCATTTGGTGTTTTGGGTTAATAGTTATACTAGTTATAGTTAGTTATACTGGCTATAGTTTTGCATCTGCATAACAAGTCTCCTCTGATGGAGGTCCACTGAAGACTGTGTAGGCTACAAGATGAGGAAGATGTATAGAAATAATTCCCTGCCTTACCACAGTCTTTGCATGTTTAAGCTACTCACTTCAAATCACATTTACTTTACATAACTGCTGATCAACAAAACTTCAGCACTGTTTTTATTCATGAATCAGTGATGTGTGTGTTTCTCTCTGTCTCTAACAGTATACTTCCAGGAAGCCACTGGTTTCAACATTGCGGGGGTTTTGTTTTCATAAATGATAATTTACTGTTGATAAGGGGCAGTTACCAATTATAATTCCATAATGAAGCTTTATTTTACAGTGCTTTACAAAGCAGGACGTGGCAGCGAACATTCCACAACTTGCCTGTCCTGATCAATAAATAAATGAATCGATAGAGGTATTATCCATTGCAGATATTCAATTTTTCAGCAAATGCACGGGATAGATGAAAGAAGGAAGCAGCGCGAGACGTAGTCCTGATTTCCTAGGCTTCCTCTGTCACTTGAACGGGCTGTTTCCATGGTAACAGACAACACAAAGACTACTAAAAGAGAGTGTGATGACACCTGGACAATGTCTTACCAAGGGTTTATCGGCCGTCTCTCTGAGGAGGAGCAGGACTTCTCCCACATTAAAAGTGCAGCTGCAGAGTTTTATCGGGTCAACAGAGTCCCCCAGGAGATAGAGAGGGCTCTGAACGAGCTCTTCTTCCACAAGCCCGAAGACGTCCACGGTTATCTGGTAGGAGTTTGTTTCCCTGCTGTGGACCCCACAGACGGACAGCTGCACGTACTTATGCTAATGCTAGCTACATTTCTACAGTACCGACAGCAGTTAACAGGTTAGGTTAGGTAGCTGGCTACTTTGCTAACTAGCTACTGTACCTGGTATTAACCTGCAGTACTGCAAGGCGCTAACCTACATGTCGGTTAGTGCTGCCATCAAGTGCTTCTAGAATGTTCCTATTTATAATGGCGCATGAATCGGCAAATAAAATAAAACACATCGGTTTTCTACTCCACATTATTGTCCTCTCTATTTTCTATCATTGTTACAGACTATGTTTCCCAGCCTACCTCGACCTGCATTACGCTACACCACCACTTTTAAATAGTTAGCTTAATTCGCTAACGCTAGGTTAGGCCTTCCACCAATAAGGGGGTGTATTCCGTTGCTTCTCCACTCCCCCTACTCTACCCCACTTCTATTACAGGAAGTGAGCAAATGAAGGCAGGAAAGTGAAGCAGAGAAGACAGAAGTAAACTGAATTAAAACATAAAGCCCCATGTAATTCTTCAGGAACTATGTTGCCAGGTGACAGTGGTTGTTAAAGTTCAATGTTTTTCAGGGAAAATTGTTATGTGAAAATTTCGGTGAGGTGGATATTTATATTCTTACAAATTGGCTTCTAGGCACTGAGGAGACTAGAGGTTAGTCTTCTTCTAGGATTTATTGAGTTTATTTATGGCCAAAACAAAAAACATTCAAGGGGTTTTGGTTAGTCATAATATAGCCTACATAATCCAACATGCATTTCTGTGTTGCTTCATTTGTAATAAAATTGCAACCAGCAACACTAATTTTGCCGCAAGGTCCATTTTGTGTGCAAAAGATGGTTTTTAATGACTAAGAACAAGAGATACTTAAAGGCAGCATAGTGGCAGAATTTGGATGTGTTTGAGTGTGGTCGCTCACCAAGACTCAAAGTGTCTGATCCTTCAAAATGAAAAATGTTGTGATTGTAATTGCATTGAGGACAAGTGGATTAAGATATTACTTATGAAAAATAATGATAGAAAAACAGAGTTAATACTGTGTGTGTATCAACATCCTTGGTGAATGAGGAGTTATAGAATTTACTTTTTATACGTTGTCCCTGAATGTAACAGTGAAACATGTTTGAGCTGAAAAAGGTAAATGTTTGTATGTGTAGCAGTTTTAAACACATCTCCATGTGATGGATCTAAATGATTCTGAAAATTGCTATTGTTAGGTACTTGCTAATCAAGGGCATGAGTTCTGAAACCAGCCTTTAATGATGACACTCTGGCTCAAAGGCTGAAAGAATCACATAACTGAAGCAGACAAGTTCAGGAGAAAATTGACCCAGTTCTTTTAACCATTAACTGTCACTTTAGGCAAATTACTTTACAAACCTCTCTGCACCACCAAGGATCAGCAGACTGAAGGGGGGGGAGGTTTATGATGCAAGAGGACAGCTATCCACTGAGGCAGAGATCTTCTGCATCGTCTGCAACAAGGAAAAGGTAAAACTCATGAGTCACATTTTGCCTTTTTGGCTACAGACACAACCCTTCCTTGTAAAAAATCAGCAGTAGTCTAATATAATTTCAACACACTAACTGTTACTGTTAAACTATAGCTTTCTAAACTGCTTGGACTGTGGCTGACAATCGCTCGTGGCAGATTCTGGATATTCAGTTCAGTGTATGCATTGAGCGTAAAGATTGAACAAATAAAGGTTTAACAAAGGAGATGTGATTCATTAGTGATGTGCTGATGGTTTGAAATGACAGTGAGGGGCCTCTTCAAACATGCAGTATAGGCTCTGATGTGAAGAGGCAGCTGGAGGCAAGAAGCGAGCAAAGAAGGTAGCAATCAGAAAACAGACCATGACCCTTGACCCTTGCCATTTCAGTTTTTACATTATCACAAAAGCAGAAAGATGAGATGTGACACCATGAACCAAGTTCACTGAGGGCACACACCTTAGGTCTAGCCAATAGTTATGCATCAACGCTTTTACTCAACACTATTACTCAGTGCTATAATGTCATTGTCAGGAGGAGGCCAGTTCCTCAATGCTGATGATAGATAATAATAATTATAATAACTTTATCTGTATAGCTTATGCATTGTATAATGTATTAAAATGTCAGTAAATACATTTTAATAAATAAAGTTAAAAGAACAAAATAAAAGCACAGAAATAAAAATGATTTAAGAAAGCTATTCTAAAATAATGTGTTTTTAGGTGAGAGAAAGATGAAGAGCAAGTTTGCCTGATCTCCTCCAGCAGGTCGTTCCAGAGTCTTTGACTGCAAAGGCCGAGGGGTTTTTGATATAGCAGCGTATGAGTCATATGTTACTTTTGAAGATATGTTTTATGTAAAAATCTTGGTGGCCAAGTAGTCAAAACTGCACTGAATGTTGACCATGTAGTTGGCATGCAACCTAGGTCCTTTGTTGCTTGTTGCAAAATTTCCTGTCATGCTCCATTGTGAACTGTTAAAGACAAACAGTGACATAACAGTTATCGTAAAAGTCTACAAATGATGCTTAAACAGAAATTTGTGTCCCAAATTATCCAAAGAAAGAATAGAGTATTTCTCTGGGATTGTATTATCTAAAAGAGAAGTTAGAATCCAAAGGCAGTCGATTCAGTGCGACCCAAACACATCAGAGGTGCCGTTTTAATCATTTCTTTTCAACAAAAAAATCAAGTTTTTGTTTTTATCTTGTAAACTGGACACAGCTGTGCTCCAGGATCATGGAGGGGCCCATTGTCAATCTTCAGCATCAACAGTAATGTTTAATGAGTGGAGAGAGAAGGATGTTGTGGATGAGGAGAGAGAAGATGGAGATAGCAGATACTAACTCATGTTCTCCTCCCTCCAACCACACTGCTGGCTTCAGGTCAGGTGGAGGTGACTGTGTCAGTAGTGCAGTAGCAGAAGAGATTTGGCTTATCAGTATCAGTATGTGAAAAAATGCTAATTCTAATATGCTTCAGCGCAAACATGCACTTAGTCAAAACAATGTAGTGTTAGGATTGTTTCTGGAGCACAAGTGCGTGTACAGTATTTGTGTGGAGGTTGAGAGGATATTGAGAATCGGGGGGCCTGCTGCTAGTTAACCATGTCATTCATAACAACTCAAACAATTTTGTGGCAAATAGCTTTTTGTTATCCCTTTTTGAAGAACTTTTTCCCTCTCTTGGTGTCAGAGCATGTCCTCTGCTGCCGTCTCCAGCCACTCTGGGCCTCAGGAGACTTCACTGGACTGGAAAGCTAAGAGTCAGGTGAGGGCTGACCGTGTGATGACTGCTGTCCAGCAGATCAATGAACCTCTGAACAACATGCTGAAGGGCCAAAACCCCTGTGACCAGTCAGAAGTCGACCATATACTCAGGTACTGTTAAAATGTTTTTCAAGTTACTGTGGAGGGTTTTTTTTTTATCTCTAGAGAGGTATTGAAACGAAAAAAGGCTCAGAGACCTTTGATTGCTTATCTGTCTCTAGATGCTCCACAGATCAAACAGAGATTTTTATTACTGTGCTGTTTGTAATAATAATTATTATTGTACATTTTACATTTTTCCTCACTTTGTTGTAAAAAAAATTTCATTCAGGGTAGTATGCAAGTTTCCTTATAATTAATTGTGGTGGTCAACCTGCTTTCAGAAGTTACTAGCCATAAATAATTCAGTTTCAGTGGAACATTTTGGTGGAGAAGCCTTTGTGTCCTGACAAGAATACAGTCTGGAAGAAACCAAATACTTGCAATTTTTCATTTTCAAAAAAATGGTCAAATTTCATGTTCATTGGATCTGTTAGTGGGGCTGTTTATTGATTAAGCATTGCAGTACATAAAAATGCATGCTGGGTACTTCCCTGGTTCCAGGACTCTTCCAGGATGAAGCTTTGAGTTTCCATTCCTGAGCAGCCCAGTCTGAGAATCTAATTTGAAATACTTTCCCACACATTTTTAAATGTACACTAGAAATGTTGGAATTCAGACATTCGTGAACTTAGAAACTGTAACTGATAGTTGTTCACATTGATCTGGAATTCAATCCTCGACATTATAAACTACAAGGTAAACAAACAAACAAACATAAATAAATAAGCAGTGCCATTTTTGTGCATTAGGATCCAATGGGGTCACATGTGGTTTGCTGTGTGTTGACCTCCTAGGATGGGGTCATGCAGAGGTTAATGCTTTGCACTTGTTTGCCTATTGTCACAGCGCATCATATCATCATGATGCACTGAGCTCCTGTTATTGGTTGCTTTTGCATTATGTCTCATGACCCACTAGAAAAGCTTAATGAGTTACTATGCATCAGTATGGCTTGGGGGTTGGGGGGGGGACAATGCTAAATTTATATTGCACTGCCTGTCTTGTAATGAATTACATTTTTAACTACAAGCAGCGGAAATATTTCAGGTAGCGTTAAGTATATCACGTCTTACATTAGTTGCAGTACATTAGTTCAGTTAGATAGATAAAGTCTTCATTAATCCAAATGCAAAATTGTAGTTTTAGTCTAGCATATACTTTGACATGTTATATGCAGGCTGCATCCTTAAGCAGAAGTGAGGGGTACTAAATTGACACCTACATAAAGTCTACAGCAATCTAGTCCAGATTCAAAGAGTGCAGTTATCCAGATTTATGCTTCTACTGTAGAATCTGTTGCATTTACATGAAATAGTCATAAATTGCTATAAGGCTACATACATTTTATATGGAAATAAGTGTGTGTGTATAACCTTTATTTAATCGGGTAATCTCATTGAGATCAAGATCTCTTTTGCAAGGGAGGCCTGAGTTCAGCAGGAGAAATAGAAAAGAGATAAGATACACAACAAAAGAGCCAGTCACACACAAGCATATGCAAACAGCACCATGAAACAATCACACACATCTCTAAAAGGGTCCAAAATTAAAAGGTTAAACCAGTCTACTTTTTTATACTGTACGCAGTGATGAGTAAGATATTTATATCTTCTAATGAAACGCAGGGCACAGTGGTAAACTGCATCATGTTCATCAGACTAATATCTAACCAAATTCCCACGTATTTGTAGGATTGAACTACTTTACATTTAGGACATTATATGTATGAATGGCAGGAGAATGTAAGAAAGAATGGGTTCTTGAGAGTAAAACACATTTTGTCTTATCGGTATTCAGTACAGTTCAGTTTGAGGCAGACTGTAATATAGACATGCCTTAATAATATGGTTTATGTTGATTGTAAATAATAATTGATCTTTTATAATTTAATGGACCTTTATTATTTAAGGAGGTACCATAGAACCTTGTGGAACCTCCTTAGTTGTTATTAAGTGAGGTTGACCTGAGACCATCAGTAGAGATCACCGGTGTTCTAGTTTACATGTATTAGGTGCCACAAATATTTTGGAGCTCAGTGCCTACACACTTAAACACATTCATTAGGTTTCTTCCTTAATTTGGCCCTGTGAAGAACCTTTGTTACAGATCAGCCTTCTTTAGAGCTTGTTGTTTTCGTGACCCAAAATGTTCTGTTCTGTAATTGCGCAGCGATTTCTTCATGGCCCGCTACCTGGAGGAGAAAGACATCCAGAACCAGGAGAAGCAGGAGAGTTGTTCACCCAGCAAGCCTGAGGTGGTGCTTCCATCTCCACCACCAGCACAGAATAAAGACAAGAACAGTGTTGATAAAGGTAGGATAGTGACTAGTTGTGCAAAAGTACTGCTTAATGTTTGGTATCAATATTGCAATTTCTCCAGTTCTAAAATCCACCAGGAGACAAATACTGAACCTAACCAAGCATGTGTTTTTCCCAAGAAAGGGATCCAAGAGATCTCTAATGGAAAAAATTAATTATGTAAACAGTTTTGTGATTACTGCTTGATAAAATGTAAGATTTGTATCTGTACTCAGATACACACATAATACATCATATTGCATTTTATGCTCCCTTGCTTCCTCAGTGTAACATGTCATGTTTAATATTTTGCCTCTGATATGGATGACAGTGCCCCTTTTATCACATCGTGAGTCAGTTACAACATAATGCTGGGTTTCATACAACATGAGCTTTCTACCATACCAAATACCACACCTTCAAAGCCTTAAACTCCAAAGAACTAAGTAAAATTTGATCATGAATAGGGACTCTGTAGAGATCAAACATGGTTTAAAGATATATTTTCACTGTTCAAAAGGTTTCTCCTGTATAGGGGCCAGTATTTCAATGCTGAGGGCTTGAGTTGACGAATAGACCTATATTCATTCTGATCTTAAGGGTAAACCGTCATATTTTCCCCTCTACCCCCACTTTCATTCATATTATTACTAAGAAAAAGAAATCTGCATTTTATGCCTCAGATGCTTAAGCTTGAGAATCACTGTCAATTTTGGTTTCATTCACAAAGACATTAATGTAAATAAGGTGGATCTAGGCATATTAATTGTAATTAATTGTGTGAATAAACATATAACCTCAAGTACAAATTGTTTGCTTTAACATTAACCCACTGAGGCTGGCTTCCACTGTAAAAGCCCTGCTCTAATTGGGCATTTTGTCATCCAATTTTAGATCTAAACGATAGTGATAGAGTCAGTTTCAATAAATCCCATGAAAAGACAAAAACCAATAGTAAACGTGTCCTGCTAACAAGTATTGTTTGTATATCTAAAGCTTGAAATATCTTAGTCCTCTGTGCCATTGCGTAAACATGATGAATGCCACCTGTGTGTAATTGAGCGTGCGTTTGTGAGAATTGTAAATTAGCATAATTAACGCCGCAGTAATACCATATAAGGCTATGCTTCCTGTCCCATATGTCAGGAAGTGTTCATTCAAAGACACGCTCTCTTCCAAGGACCTGACGCGCTAAGGCATCCAAAAGAAGTAAGTCAGCCATGACGCGCCTGGTTACACTTCCTGTTGACCTTATTATATACAGAGACAAATTAACCTTCAATAAGTGCAGAATTTAAGTTGTTTTGCAGTTTGAGATGTTCATATTGATATTGTAGTGTTATACAATAGCATCAATAGCCAGTTTAAATGAATGATGATATCGTTAGGCTGTATGAATACTTTTAGAATTGTATTATAATTCGAGTTGCAGAGTCAAACAGGATAATGTCAACATAATTATTAAGTGTAATTTATATAGGATGTTCAAACTCAAAATTGCTTCAAAGTAATGAGATATACAGTCCATTAGTGAAAAAGTACAGCAGACTAATTGCACATGACTCCTACGACAGGTCTGGACCACTCATAAATTGTGTTTGTGCCGAAGAGAAAATTCAAAATACGAAAAAATTGGTGAATGCGGCAAGTTCTCCTAAATCACTCGTACAAGCCACTGAAGAACGAATCTGTTTGTAGGAGTGGTTCTTGCATGAGGCCCAAGTTTTTAGTCACAGACTATAAGATTTTGCAAAGACTGGGGATCTTGCAGGGTCACTATTTGCAAGACTACGACTAGATTCCTTTTGAAAATATTTCCCATCCTGCTCCTGGTGGAAATTTACAAGAAGAATAACTGTCGAACAACGGAGCAGAAACAGAAGCAGCTTTTGGCCACAGCTGCCCTTGTGTGTGCAGTGGTTTGTTCTGAAAAACCAGCCAAAAAGAAAAAGAGAAGACACCACAGAATGTGGACACGACCCTGGTTGAGAGAATGGGGACAGCAAGGTCTGTCTGTCCTACAACCGAGACTTGTTGGCGTTCTTCCACTTCCCCGGAGTCCCCTCCATGTTTATTATCTACTCGGTTTGCTGCTTCCAGTTTGGTGCTGGAGAGAGAGCACCTATTGGTTGTTGACAGTGTTCACGTTACTGAACTTCACTATTTGCATGAGCCAAGACTACAAGGTTCCGATAATATTAAACATGTTTGATTTTATCAGAACGTTAAGACAAGAAAAAGACTGACTTAAGACAGCTTGGACTGAGTTTTATGACCACCTTACACCAAACGATCGAGATGACAGGAGCGCGCCACAACTCCAGCGAAACCATCATGATTTTATTCTGACATTGGAAATTTGTCTGCGACAGTGAAACCGCTGGAAAAGTAATTTGGTGTAAGGCCGGTATAACTTGAACTGAGACCGAACAATTGGCTCCAAACCAGCTTTTTCTTTGGCTATTTAAAGGAACCAGTGGAGCCCACAGCTTAGAGGGCTATACCTACACTCATAGAACCTGGATACGTAACTAATCAGGGCTGCCAACTCTCACGCATTGACCGTGAGACTCACGCAGCTTTTCACACGCTCTCACGACACACGTCACAAAGTGACACGCAGAGGCAGCAGCACAGCGGCTTCTTCTTCTTCTTCTTTTGTTTTTTAATGGCTATCCTATTGATTCCTGTGTTTTCTAAAAATCTGAAAATAGCCCTGTATCCTATATCACCTGAACTCCTCTGCAACATTTCTCTAATATCTAGTGTCATTGAGTGTAATTTTAATGTAGGACAGTAGGCTATAAAAGTACATGCTCTACCGTTTCCTGTAGTCCGCAATGTTCACATCTACCTGTAGCATGCTTATTCATTATGTTTAATGTGCTGTTCAGACCGCTGTGACCAAAGCTGAACCTTGATATAATGTCCTCCTCCTTTCTATTTCTATTACCTCCTCTCATTTCTCCTACTTTCCTTTGAATGCTATAGTGCTATCTGCCCTTTTTTCCTCTGTCCCACTCTTTCTGCCATTTCTTTTTCATTTCTGTTTTGATTATACTTTTAACCTCAGCCTTGCTATATTTTATGACCATACGTATTTCTCTTTTTTCTTGTTACTCCTTTAACATATTTGTCTGCCAGCCCATTTCCATCCACACCAATATGTGCAGGAATCCACATGAATTAATTTCTATTCCTGCCCTCTTAATTGTTAATATAGTTTGAGCTATGTCAAGTACTATGTCCTGCATTGTATCTGACTGCATGTATTTAATACTTGTTGGTGCACTACTGGAATCAGAAAACTTTGATTGGTTTGACTTCCTCTATCCAGCTTAGAGCAAGTTGAATAGCTAACAGTTCTCCTGTTGCCAGATTATCACTGACCCTTTTATTTGACATTACATTTTACTCTGGAATGATAAATGCTATCCTACTCTATTGTGCAATGTTTTAGATGCATCTGTATGTACTTGAACATATTCTGAATAGTTTCCGTCGATGTGTTTACTAACTTCATTTTTGCCTGTATTTTTTTCCTTTTTCCAATTTAAACAGGTTTAAATGGACCCCTACTTCTTCTAGAGTCCATGGTGGGACAACAGAGAATGGCACAGTGGGGCTTAATATTTTATAAGCTATTCCTATCCCTTTGACCTTATTCTCTATTGTCCAACCAGAACTCTTTGTCTGTCTTTTTTCCTTCTCTTGACATGGTTTTAATATACTCTGAGCCGGATGACTCTCGTTACATCCAATATGTTAATGCTAGCTGTGTTCTTCTTATTTCCACCTGTAAAGCTGCTCTAAAAACTTGATACTGGATTGTGTCCAACCTTTTTAATAATCTCTTTGACGCTGATTCATTGACTACACATCCATAATCAAGAACTGACCTGATTAGACCAACATATACTGTATAGTTTTCAAAGCAGACCTGTTTGCTCCCCACTCTCTGCCCCTCAAACATCTGATAATATTCACTATGTTTTTACATTTTCCTTCTATTCTTTCGATATGTGTTTTCCAAGTGAGCTTCTTGTCAAACCAAATCCCCAAATACTTGAAACAATCTTCTCTTTCTAAGTTTTCTCCATGTAGTTTAAGACTGATTTGATTATCTATTTTCTTTTTTGTAAAAAAAACTACCTTTGTCTGACTGAAAATCTAAAACCCCATTCTAGTGCCTATGCCACTACTTTCTCTATTGCTTGTTGTAACTTCTTACCTATGATGGGGTTCTGTGGAAAAGGGGACGAAATATAGAGTTCATATTTCGTCCCCTTTTCCACAGAACCCCATCATCTGCTAATAATGAGACCCCAATAGACCTATCTACATTGCTAAATATTTCATTTATCAGGATTTATCAGGATCTATAGTGTTTCTTCCTTTCCTAAATCCACTTTGGTAACATTTTAATTCTCCTTTGATTTCTAAATAATAAACTAACACTTCATCAATCCTAATTTTGCCTACATGAGATGTTAGAGCTATCGGTCTATAACGCTCTGCCAAGCTTTACCTGGTTTACAGACAGGAACAATTACAGATTCTTTCCATTGAGTGGGCAAGAATCCCACTTCCCATGTCTTATTATATAACTTTAATAATACTTCTTTACTCCTATCACTAAAATTCTTTGACATACAATAACTTATTTGATCTTTCCCTGGAGTTGTCTTTCCAGATTTCTTTAACGCATTATTCAATTCTGGAAGAAGGGAATTCTTCAAGAACTATACACTATACGCTATAATTTTTTCAGTTTTAGTCTTTGCTTGCTCCGATCAGTTGATAACTACACTAGGCTAGAAATAGGACTTATCTGTCCATTGTGATTCCTGTTCGGTAGTTATGTGACAATCCTAGCCCTGTGCTTGTTTCCTTACTTTGGATCATACTTTCATTTCTTTTTCCATTATCCACAATCTTCCCTGCCTCTGCATACGTGACTCTCCATTCTATTCTTACTTGTTGAATTGCAACCGCCTGTTTTCTCATTATGCATCCTCCATAGGCTGCTGTGTGATTTCCTTGTTGCAACATTTTACTGTACTGTTACTCCCACATTCTCCTCCACATCTTCCACATCTCTGCTTTCCCTTACACACACTAGCCATGCGGCCATGCATCTGACATTTATCTGAGGGGAGAAGGAACATATATTCTTACATTAAAGCTCGTATATCCAACCGTCACCTTTCCAGGAAGAACTTCATCTTTGAATTCCAGCACTACTGATGGACTGTCAGCCTAAATGCTTGCAACCGTCTAATTACTGTTATCATTCCTCCTGTAAAGTTATAATCTCGAAGATTTTCTTTTCGTTCTTTTTCGCGGCACCTATGGCGATAATTGTAATTGCAGGTGTGTTTTTGGACCTCACTTTCCAAAAACACCAATAACCTGGTTTGTGTCAAAACTACGGCCAAACGGGTTTAACTCGCATCTAGCTAGATTATGCACAGCAACCCAGCACAGCATCTCTCCCTCTCCTCTCGCGCCGTGCACACATAGGCAGGAGTGGGAGTGAGTTACTATGGTTACGGAGACGCTCTGTGTTTCTGTCGCTCTGAAACTTTCTCACGATTCCCAGTAATAGCTAGTTAGTATGCCTCTGCAAAATCATGAATGTAATTGTACCTCAACACTGAAATCTGGAGTTGAATTAACATCTCTATGACAGTGTCAACNAAAAAACAGAACATTATAGTCTTCCTAAATGTAGAATTTGTGGCAGATGAGGGAATGAAACTAGAAAACAAGATAAAACCTGCTGCTGTGAGAGGTGGAGACGATGGTTACGCATTGTAACAGTCCAGTACAGAGCAGAGCAGGAGAGAAAACAGCTCTCCACATGCAGAGAGTGAGGGAGAGCACACAGTTTAACACCCCAAATAACAACCACTCTGACTAAACACTCAATACAGAGTGAGTCAGAAAAACGAGACATCCCGCAGATAGAAACAAATGAAAGAGCAGGGAGTTAATAATTAGAATAGTTTTTATTAGAATAAGTTCTCTTTCAAATCGAACATCTTAAGATATGAGTGGAAAGTTTTGTTTTTGCAGCTGCATTTATAACATTTTTTCACTCAAACAGAGCTTAACCATGTCATGTGATATGCTACCTCAGTACACTTTAAGAGCAAATATTACTGGGACCACTACAGAAAATTGCAGATGAACATTTAATATCCAAGAATTCACATAATGGACACAACCACTGACTATGCCTGTAACAATTTGGCCACAATATATCACCCTGACCATACACAGTCCAGCCACATACTAGGTTTTGACCTTGTCTTGTTTTTTTTGCTTACATCACAGGCAAAAAGGGCAACACTGCAGAGAAGCCATTTCTTCCAGCAGAGCCACCAGAACCAGTTCTGCCTGAGAGCTTGGCCATTGGCTCAGTGTCTCTGGCTGTGGCCAAAACTGGGGCACAAATACAAGGTATCCCTCTCTACAAATACATAGCAGCTCTGAAGAACAGAAAGGTTAGACAGCACAAACACAAACACATATATTCACATAAATACTACACTGGGAGCAACACGTAATGATATCTTTAAAAAATTTATTCAGGCTGAGACACAGTTTCACATCCCTGTCTCCTTGGTAACTTTGCTGTGCTGTGGGAAGAATTCTCCTGGAAAACTGAGTTTACTGGAGGAAGTCATCCTGATCCCCAAAGCGGGACAGCGAGTCAAACAAGTACTCACCACTCTTCAATCTCATCTCTGTGCAGTTGTTATATGTTCTACAGTACCTGTGTTTGGCCCACTTCTTCTTAGAGTTAGCAGTTGTTATAGACCTGTTCACTGTATAAAGTTAGTGTTCTTGTGCAAGTTCCTTTGCTTCCTTTGTTGTTGCTATGATGTGGTATATTATTAGTAAGGCACCTCAGTTCTTCTATATTCAATTTTCATTATAGCGTTTATTAAACACACTGAACTGTGAACTTCTTCAACAGATCATCACAATGACCCTTGAGTTACAGAAGGAGATGATGAGAATAATGAATGCTTCAACAAAAGCTGGGGTGAGGGACATTGCTATTTATTCACTGTAAGAATAGGAACTGAGTTCACACAGGCTTTATGAGAGCACAGAATGTAAAAGGTGGAGGCAGGATTCGAGGCTTTTTCTGTTACTGAGCTTTCCTAAAAGATACTTATAAAAAAGGTGATTTCTATTCCATTTTCATGGCTAATTTTCAAATTAACTCAGGTATGCAGGCCTGGAAGTATGTCGAAATGCTTATTAAGGCTTTCAACACTTCTCCTATTTACCTTCTCCTTCATGCAGCATTTGTACTGTATACATAGTTATGCCCTGCATTGTTCAATGACCCCTAGCACTTACATTCATAACGTGAACAGTGGAGAGGGTGAGTGGAACAAACTCGTCTTCTAATAATCTTGCAATGACAACTGTCTCATTCAAACTTATGAATAAATACTCATCTATTGTCATTCATGTGCAGCTTCAGCTAAGCTTCTTTTCAGCAGACATATCCAAAGTGAAGAGATGTAAAGAACATTGTAGGTCAATGTATTTATTATAGTTGGGTGTGTAAAAGCACAATACATAGATGTTATTGACAAGGTGAACCGTGTCTTTGCTCCGAGGCCACACAGCCAGTTCTGTGTGACAGTGGAGTGCCGGCTGTGAGCTACGAGCGACCCGAGCAGCCTCTGGATCTGATCACTGAAGCCTGCACTAACTTTGGACTGGCACTGGGAACAGAGATCCATTTAGCAGTAAATTGTGCCGCCCCTGAGCTAATGGACTATGTGAGTTGATGAAACGTAGTGGCTGGCTTTATATGAGCCAAGGTGTTGGGAGTCCTTGTGTAGGAGTCCTCATGTAAATCAATTCTATATGCATACAGCTGAATAGGTCTGTTCACATGCAAATACAGTACAGGCATAGCTGATAGAGACCATAAGCAGCAAAGAGAATTTAATTTGTTTTCTTTTTCTCTTCCTCTCAGTCTAAAGGAAAGTATGAAGTTGCAACAGGAGTTTTGAAGTCTCCAGATGAATTAGTGGACATGTACCAATCCCTCCTCAGCAAATACCCAGCAGTGGTGGCCTTAATCGATCCATTTAGGAGAGAGGTAACTTCAAAACATCTTTCTTTCTTTCATCAACATGTCGAAGTTCATGTATATAGACAATATTGTTTATACAATATTGTTTATATTAATGAATTATTAAGGATCAAATTATTGCAAATATACTGCCATCTGGTCACAGAATAATTTGATAATGGTCTATAGGGTATAATATCAGTTGAATCCCATGGTTGACAGCTGAAACCTGAAAACTACCTTGCAATCAGGAGTTAACATTGAGCTAACCTATTGACAGGTTGACATGTGACAAATAAGTTTAAATTAGAGTATGTGTTGCCATAGTTACAGTTGTGGACTTGCCAATCCTCATTTATGGAGTACACCCTTGGTTTACTGTAAACAACTTGTATTCAACACGTGTGACTGTGTAATTAGTGTCACCAGCAGACATGTGCAGCTAACAGCAAACTTTTATGAATGTCTTTAATTACAAGCAGAGCTCTGTGTAGAACCAAGGAAACTCCAATAGTTATTTGGTTTGAGTAGTGATTCTTCTCTGTGTACTCTTGTGTATGTGTGTTTGTGCTCTGTAAGGACATAGACCAGTGGGAGAAGCTGAGCAATACGATTGGAAACTCATGTTCGCTGCTCTCTGACATCACCTACAAGTCAAAGGCCCCACCCCTTCCGGGAGTCAGAGGTTACATCTTAAAAAACATCCATGAGACAACAGTCAGTGATTTGATCCGCACCACATCCGAGTACCAAGGTAACAGATCCACTGAGGTGCAGTAGAAAAGAAGAAACAGAATCAGTGCCGAGTGGAAAAGAGTACTACTGCTCAACTCAGCAATGAGTTCTGTTCAACTCAACTTCCACAGGAGGAATGCAACATAGAAACAGAATGTGTTTCTGACTCTATTTAGAAAGTACAGGAAGCATATTTGCTGTTTCAAGCTTTCAGTTTGACTCAAACCATCATCAGGAGCAGGTAGAGTTGCAACAACAGCTAGTTAACACCAGGGCTCGGTTCTTCGTACATGGATAACCGAGTTATCCAGATTAGAATGTTGACGATTTGACATCAGTCCTGAGTTTTTGGTTCTTCAAAGCTGGCTTAAAATTACTCTGGAACTGTTGCTCTGACAACAGTTCCAGAGTCAAACCTGTAAAAGTGCAGACTTATTGAGAATTAGCTTGATCATAACAAAGACGTTTTAGGGTGAAATCCAAATGTGAAATCACTTTCAAATACAAATTACACTTTCTTAGATTTATAATGAAAGAATGATATAATTGTGATTTTAGATGAGAACATGCAGGTTATTGAAGAATCACTGTAATCCGTTGGTGTAATTATCACAACTTAAAGAGTTACCTATACTAAATAAAGTTTGTAAACATTATAAAAGTAAGTTTGTACACTAAAAAAGAACCAAGCCAAATGTAGTCTGAAATATTGTAAGCCAAAAAGACATAAATTTAACTCAAAGATTCTGATTGTTAATTTGCCAAGTAGGTTTGCACATACAAGGAATTTGACTTGATATATTGGTGCATGACATATAAACATAGTAAGTAGAAAAATATAAGAAAGGAAAAGGTGACAGCAAGTACTGCGAGTCAGAAGCTTAAATACATAAAATGGACAATAAAAATATGACAAGATATTATAAAATAAAATAAAGATATAGACATAGACANATCTGGGCAAAGTAAGAGTGGAGATGGAGTTGTGTACGTACTACTAGGCTGATTGGGGAAATGGGAAGCATGTGAGTAAGTGGGCGGGGAGGCCAGGTGATGGGAACGGCAGGAAACGGGGTTACTGCAGTGTTTAGTTGTGACAGGATTGTGCTACTTTGTAGCTACACGTGACACAAAGGCCTCCATGTGGTGAAAATACAGTTTAACTACCTTTTAATTTAGCTGTCTGCTCCTCTTTTATTTTTAATAGCGTCTCTCATTTTATTTAAGTGACAAAAAGTGACAAGGGTTCTTACTGTGAGGTTATAGCTAGGGGTCAAAGTTGTATATTTTAGCAAATGTTTATTATCTATCTATCTTTATCTATCGATTGATTGATAAATAAATATACAGGAAATAATCCAAAAAAATATACACAATAGCCAGCACCACAATCAGAATCAGAATCGAATCAGAGCCAAGTAGGTTTGCACATGCAAGGAATTTGACTTGATATACTGGTGCATGACATATAAACATAGTAAGTAGAAAAATATAAGAAAGGAAAAGGTGACAGCAAGTACTGCGAGTCAGAAGCATAGCTTAAATATATAAAATATAAAATACAATAAAAATATGACATTAGATATTATAAAATGAAATAAAGACATAGACAATATGTACAATATGACTGTTATTAAATGAAAGAACTGTACAGATTTATGTAGGAATGTACAAAATAGTTGCCAATTATGTGCAAGAGTTCACAGTACAATCATGCACCAACATCACTCGTCTGGCCATATTCACTGGTAATATCTAATGTGATGAAAATGTGGAGACAGCAGAAACGCATAAAATGAGACTGAGGAATTAATCTATTGCTCCGGTGCATTCTGGGAGGGTTCCCAACACACCTATCTCATGTAACTGCAATCACATGATCAGCACTCAGCCAATCATATGATTGTTGATCATGGTTTCCACTCTCTACTCATTTAGCCTTTATTTCAAAATAAGAGCGTGCTGTTATTCAAGATAACTTCATCCAGGATTAACAAATCAATCCTCAAACTGCTTTCAAAGAACCAAATTAGCTGGATGAGAATAAACAATATTTTAGCACAATAACAGCATGTTAGCCTGAATTAGCTAAGCCACATTTGAAGAACAGAGCCCAGGTGTGCCGGCTGATTAATCAGTTGCACCAATTAGTCTGATGATTTCTCAGGCCTAAACTGTTAATAATAATAATATAATTAGTAATAGACTGCATGTACATCACATTGCTTTAGGTGCTTCCTTTGTGAGAAGTGTTGGAAAGGAGACAATGACAGATGAAGCCTTGCAGTACTTCAGTCATGACATTGAAATCCTTTTAAAGCATTTTCTATACTGTACACTGTACACATTCCTACAGTATATGACCAGTATATGACCAGACGGTCCCTATAAACACATCAGTGCTCAAACTTTCTGCATAGACCAATGTTCAGCAATGTACTTTTTCTGCTTCAACCACTGCTTCCCAGTAACTTAACTCCCTCCACCTCCCGACATCCTCCTGCATTCACAATCAAAATCATGTGCTTATATTTAAATTCAATACACATTCATGATAATTTAACTGTCGTGTATGGTCCTGCAAGGTGGGTCGTGAGCTTAGAGACAGGTCTGGGTTACGCGTGTCTAGATCTGTTCTGGGAGCAGACACTCAAATGCATGTTACTGTTGTTTTAAAACCTTGATTAGAGTGTCCTGACTGAAATACTGTTGTTGAAGCCATGGTAACCTGAGGTGTATTAGGTATAATCAACTGATGGGGAAGGTCTGCATATATTCTACATATATTCAATAAGCATTTGTGGATAATCGATACTTACAAGAAACGCACCGTAATCTAACCCAGTAGAGGCTTTGCCTTATTAGTGATATCTCCATAACTGCATTAAAGTAGTTATGAAAGTAATAGATTATTTAATGCGTACGGCTTTTAAGAGTGGATGATATTGTCCTGTCCTTACTCCCAGCTAAAATTTCCATGTCCTAACACACAGTGTTGCAAACGAGTAAATGCAGAAATCAAGTTCTCTACTGTTGAGCTGTATATTCCAAATGCTCATATTTCCACCAGAATGTCGTTAAATACTTTGTTTCTGTCCCAGTACTCACTCACAACACGGCCAAACCCACAAGCAAGAGCGTGGGTTGTTTTGTTCACATTAGAGTGTTTGCCTTCTATAGTACTCTACACAGGTCAGAGACACTTAAGTCAAGGAATTGACCATTTACAGCAAATGGTTGCTCAGTTAGATTTGTTGGAAAAGGCTCTGCTGCTTGAGAGAGCTCTCAAAGAATCCAAGCAGCAACAAGGATTTTGTTCGGAGAACTAATCCCACCTTAATAAACAAACATGAAAAATAATTCTCAGTTGAATCAAAAATACCAAAAATGTAGCAAATAAGGAGGAGGTGGGGTGGTGAAGGGAGCTGCGGGTGCAAACAGTGTTGGCATGAAGGTGTCAGCAGAGTAATTATGAGAAGTGTCATGTTCTAATGGCTGCGCTGTACACCTGCATGAATGATTGGACATTACTAGTCAGCTGGTAGCCAAACAGCTGATGGTGACACATGAATGATGATGCACGTTGAAGCATGACTTCCTTGCCTGAACTAACACTATATCCATAGGTCATTAATATCAAAATCCCACTTCCTTTTCATGTGTGTTTTCATGTTGCTTTTATGATGGATTGCTATCAATGCTAATTATGTGTGTATGTGTGTGTCTCTTCACCTGCTGACCTGCCAGGTTTAATGTTAATGGGAACAACATGTAGTGAGCCCTGCAGCAATGACTCTTTGTCAGATATAGTAAGTGTTATTCCCTCTTTTTCATTTTGTGTTTCCAGCTTCATGTCATTTGTCTGGTCAGAGAACAGCTCTGCGTCTCTTCACCACGTTCTGCTTGTTTAACAGTCCATCAGAGTAGGAAACTTCGTTCCAAAGCAGCAGCCATCTGCAGTAATGATGTGTTGTGTGCTCTGAGAGTCATAAACCATCTACCCACTGTTTTTCCTCCAGGTCCAGGAGCAAGTGTTGTAATGATATCATGAAAAGTCTAACCATGATTGTGTGCTTTCTCCACAACAAAGCCAAGTATGATTGAATGAGTTTCTGAAGGATATAATTGGAGATTTTCAGTTTCATACAAAGTTGTTGAACATGATACATTCAACAATCAGACAACTGAAAGCTCCTTAAAGTGTTGCTCCCAAGCAATTTTAATGTTGTCTCCTCCGTTTGATTAACATGAAAGTGGCTATAATCGATATTTTTGTGATAACAATGTATCAAACTAAAACATGAAAACAATGTGACAATGTGAGAGAAGTGGCCCGTAGTGATGAACCTACAGAGAATGATCACCTGAATCTGCAGCTCCCCTCGGCTTTATGGATCTTTGTAGTGAGTTTCAGCTCACTGTTTATCTGTCTGCCCACAACTTTACTGTTTTGGTTCACTCTCACCGCTCTTATAGCATTGTCTTCGGCTGCAGCAGGCAGCTGTTTTCATTAACAATGCTCTAAAAACCCACTACCTGCTCAGCACAAACAGACAGACACAGTTAGTGGAGCATTGAGCAGCTAAAGAGCCAGATTATTCCCTCAGGAGTTGGTGGATGCCAAAGACAGAGCGAAAAGACCAACTGTTTTCTAACAACAAGACCACCATATTAACTAAAAAGGTGATAATATGTTAATGTTGAGTTCACAGTTTGTTTCCGTTGCCCCCAGGTAGCCAAAAAAATCTGTTATGACAGGTTTAAAGTCATTCAAGAAGATGAAAGCAGTTGCATTTACACGCACATGTACAGAATGTACAAACTTATATATATGTTCAGTATATGCCAATGTACTGTATGTACTGTATATGTGTGTGTATACATGTATTGCCTATAGATCTATTCAGACACCACTGTAAGTCTTCAGGCCACACCCAAGTAGTTGTGTAATCACTGTGATGGTTTTCACTTTTTAGCTATTGATTAGTTTGTGTACATCCCAGTATCACATCAGGTGCAAAAAGATGCCCTCACACAATGAAGATGAAGATGTCCCCTAAAAAAGATTTATTGATTACAATGACAGTGTTTATCCATGATGATGATATGTATCCTGTCTTCATTAAGTAAACGAATGATGTTATGTTGTTGTTTAATCAATAAGCCTTTTTTGGTGAGCATCTATTCAGTGTGCAGGCACCTTTGATTTTTAGCCAAAAAATGCATCAGGCCAAAAGTATACCGACTTGAATTTGGCCTTAAACAGAGATAATAGCAGAAGGTCTCAGGCTATCTTAGAATCTGCTTTACTAAATGTCTCCAGTCAGAACTAAGTTTCCACAAACTTGCAGTAGCTTTGACCTTTTGCAGTTCTCCCTCACCTCAAACATGTGGCAAAAAGCTGTTTTGCTGATTACCCAACTTCTGCACACGACTTTTGATGGAACACTTGTTGTAGGTAGATGGTTGCCATGGCATTTACGCAACCATCTCTC
This sequence comes from Oplegnathus fasciatus, assembly GCA_003416845.1. Lineage (NCBI taxonomy): Eukaryota > Metazoa > Chordata > Actinopteri > Centrarchiformes > Oplegnathidae > Oplegnathus > Oplegnathus fasciatus. The sequence goes on along the minus strand of NTHP01000407.1, from coordinate 380,278 downwards.
TAGCTTGACTTTACAGTCAAGAAATTCCAGTTGTTGTTCTTGTTTTTTTCTTTTACTAGGCCAAAGGGTAGATCTGTGCTGAGTGCTCTGCAGACATCACTGCACATGCTCAGAGACGTGGTTTTATATTTCTACTTCAGGAATATATCCACCAAATGCAAATGCGTGCCTCGTTAATGTGGTTTGAGTCCTTTTTGACAGTATATATCACACAATACTTAATACATTCATTGTTGTTTTTGGTCTCTTCAGGGGGATTGCGGCTAATAATAAAAAGATAAAATAACACAAACATCCAATATCCTTTAACCTTAACAATCTGTAGCAACATAACTGAATACAAAATCAAGCTGGACTCAAATGGGGTCACTAACAGAGCAGAAACAAGTAGTTGACTTAAAATAAAAAGGCACAATTTGGATAATGAATTTCTGACGTAATTGTTTAAGCCAAAATGCCAAAAATTCACTGGTTTCAGCTCCTCAGTGTGAATATTTGATGATTTTCTTAGTCTGGTCTTCTGTGATAGTGAACTGAATATCTACTGTATGCTGATTATCGAGCAGTATGACTATATCAACTTGGGCTCTGGGAAATTGTGATGGGCATTTTCTACTATTTTCTCACCTTTTATAGAACAAACATATAATTGCGAAAATAATACACAGATGAATTGTCAAAGTAATCACTAGTTGCAGCCCTTGTCACCATCAGTGTAAATTCCCTACATACCTATAACACCATGGGGCCCAATGTGTTAGGAACTCTGTAATCCAATTAAAACCTTTGGCTGCCTTCATTTCCACTTGACTGATACACATGCCCCTGTCACATCCCTGTCCCCTCCACCATAAGGTCACCCCTCTCAACTGTGATTGGACCCAACTTACACCTCCTATCTGCCCTTAGTTTCATCAGTTGAATAAATACAACAGCAAACTCATCAGTGTAACTCCAGAGACAGTGTCCTGGTGTCTGTCTCCCTCCCCTTGGTGGCATCACACACCTTTGCTCAGCACCAGTTTCTGTCTCACAGTGTGCTGCTCTTCTTCTCCTCCTCCCTCAGGCTGTGGGTCTGGGCCTGGACTATGTCAAACTGGGAGGTCTGAGTGGTGCTGAGAGGATGACTAAATACAACCGGCTGATTTCTATAGAGGAAGAACTGGCCCAACAGGGAATCCTGGGTAGGTTTTTTTTATACTCCTCCCTTGTCTTTTTTTTTTTTT
>NTHP01000407.1:363798-379044 GCA_003416845.1 Oplegnathus fasciatus | reverse complement strand
AGCTGGACAGAGAAAAAGGAGGCCAGACAAAGCCAGATAGAGAGGTAGTAATGCCTCGGCTTGAGAACACATCTCTCCCCCCCTCTCTCTCTATGTTGATGTGAAAGGAAACTGTGTGTGAGGAATCATACAAATGTGTATTTGTGTGCGAGTGGAAGAATGAAAACCCTTCCCTTGGATCTGTTAATTGGCCGCCTAATTACACACAGTGACAAATACTTTCCCATCCATCATTTCCAAAAAGCAGGCAGGGACACTGGAGGGTTAATGAGAGATGAGCACATGTCTGTGTAATCAATTCCCGTCACACAAAAAGTTTATTTAACATGTTTTTTGGTACTTAATGTTTGTGTTCATACTACATGCTGAAGCCCAGACTGGACTCAGGTGGAGTGAAAGGCTCAGTGTGCTTCAGCTGCAGCAGCAGAAACCTCATTTCAGTCCAGTTATCTGAGGCATCTGTGGTCAAGCTTTTGTCTGTTCACTTTTTTTTCATTATTTTGTGTTGTCCACAGTCTTCAAGGAGAAGCACCCCCCTCCACTGTTCACTGAAAAACCACAGGAGCAGTCCACTACTACAGAGTGCTCTGTCTGACACAGCCTGCTCACAGCTTCAGTTTCATTTAAGAAAATATGACAGATTTAAACAAGTCTTACTTGCAGGTCAGGATTTCACTTATGAAACCTGCTGAGCTGATTATAAATAAAGTGCATTAATCTAGTGTTACCATTCTGTTTTATTTAAAAACTGTGGTAAAGAATCGATATGAAGCTATTCAGAGAGAGGCTAAGTGGGTAAACATGACCTTCAGTAAAACAGTTTCTAAAACCCTCAAACATCTCATTGCCACTCCAGGTATGTACAAGCCATATTTGCAGGTGCACTGTACCTCCTTGCACAAACACAGGTCTGTTTTCAGGTCACAATCAATCATCTCCACGGAAATACCCAAACATAGCACTCACGAGCCATAACACAGCAACACGTGAGCGTCAGTATTCACCACAGTGGAAACAGTAGAGATCAACTGGTAGAGGTCATTATTTCATGTGAGCACTGCTATTTACAGCATGATTTTTATGAATAATGTTGGTATCTTTTAATTAGGCTTTTTTTTTCTTTTCTTTTTTTTGAAAAAAAAAGAGAAATATTCATATATTTCTAACAGTTTAAAATTTTTATTCTTGTTAAGGTAGAAAAACACAGAATACATTCGCCATCTAGTATATTTTGAACATTTAATTTGCATAGTGCCAGCGTGTCGGCTCTTGGCCTTCTTTGGTGTCACTTAGGAAAGTCCTCTGAAGCAGCATCTAGATCAGTGATTCCCAACATTTCTGACTTGCCACCCTTTAAAACAAAGCTTTCTCTACTTCTCACAGTTTGCATATGTCAACAGATTGTGACCATTTGAACCAAAGACTGATTCTTCCCTTTCAGTTTGTTTTATTTGAATAATAGCAGAGGTGAAATTGTCCACTTCAAATCAGAAGAAAAAACCCTCACAAAATTAGAAAATTAGGTTTTAAAAGGTTTAGCAGAAATGTGTTTTTTCTGCTTTCCTATTCGGTTAATCTTGTGACTCCTGAGATGTATCTTGCGACCCCTTGGGGGTCCTGACCCCCAGGTTGTGAACTACTACTCTAGAATAACATTTACAATAACAATTAACCACTACTACCACTAAATGAATTCAATTATTTTGATATTCACAGGCCTAAAATGCAGGTTTCAGCCATCACACTCATTCATACTGATTTTAATGAAGAACTGATAGACACAAGACCACAGAGAATCAAATAAATGAATAGATAAAATCCTCTAATATCACAGTCTGACAAAATTCAAATAGTTCTTGATTCATTGTGTTCATTTGGGCAGTGGAAGCTCCACGCTTTAACAGAACTGGATAAGATAAAGGCTGTAAGAAGCTGTGGGAGGATAAATGCCAGAGAATACACTCACACACACACAGCCGTGTCAGTGTTGGCTGACAAAGCCTGCCTCTTGTCTGTTCAGGACATGTGAGGTAACGGCCCACTTCATAACTGGTCAGCATCCTCGCTGACCCCTCTCATGGCTCCTCAGTTCCTGGAGGAAATGATTCTGTCAGTGTGTAAAAACAGGAGAGGAGAGACCTGGAAGAGCATCCGCCCGGCCCGCAGCACAGAAAAAAAGGCTGCTTGTATACAGCGGGAAATGGAGGAGCTTCACAAGTGCTTTGTGTACCAGCCACACACAGCTGCATCAATGGGCCTGTCAAGTGAGTTATCCCTTATTCACGGCTCTTTTCTATTAAACAGACAGAATCTGGCTGACACAGCCCTGCTGACACTACAATAGTCCTGCTTAACTTTTTAAGACTGGAAACGAACATTTTGACTGAAGATGTCGATAGAAGGTCCAGTCGACACAAAACACAGTACATTTATTTATTTTTTCATTTGTCATTGTCACTCCTCATGGTTTACATGCAGTTTTACTTTTAGAGTATTTGTAGGTAATACAGTTGCTTCATTTTCTAAAAAATCACGTGTACTTTAATGTCAGGCAAATAATTAAATAACAAATGTTCTCCAACTACTAATTCTTCCAGTTTCATTCTCTTTGGTTGCTCGGTTTGCTGGCAGCTTACACTCAGTGTTGCTGTAAATGTCGGGGAGTGAAGACAACCTCTAATCAATGAAATGTGCAGACACAAACTGAGGCTGGACACACAGCAGCGTCTCAACTGAGGCTCCCCAGCAGGCAATTACTGTGTTTGGGAAAATAAATGAAATGACTAACAAAATAGGTCAAATTAAGTGTTTCCCAGACACACTAAAAGGACCTCCCTAATTGCTGGTCCCTGAAGGGACAAAAATACAAAAACAACAAAACATTATATTGTATCGTCTGATGATGAGGGGAAAGACGGGGAGCCGAGAATGGGCTGGGGCGGCGGAGGAGAGGCTGAGGGAAGAAAAGGACACAGCATGGTTTGTGTAATTACATGTTTTGCCTCGATCGGCGGTGTGTGTACCGTCCATCAATCAACATCAGCAAGTCCGGCGGCTGGAGCAGATGGCGGAGGAAGGAATTGAGCTGGTCATTGACTGAAGGAAGGAAGAGGGAGACAACAGATCCAAAGGACACTTGCGTCACTCCTCCTCTGAATCAAAGACTATATTGTATGTTGGCATACTATTGAGTTGTGCCACGACGGCCTCAACTAGACCTCATTAGATATGGAGGATATGAGGTGGCAGAGACATATATCAATACAAAGGCCTTCTCTTCTTTTTTCATTTTACTCCTCCTCAAGGCAGTTCGACCACTCACTGACACTATATCCTCCAAGATGTTATCCAAGATAATTTGCCAATCCTCGTGTTACTTTTGTCACGAGAAAACAGAGGAGGAAAAACCAAATATGCTCTCTGCACAACTGTTTAGTTTATCCAATCTCCTCACAGACCGATTCCTGTTTCTATGAGCTCCGATGTTGTGACTAAATCTGCTGTTAAATAAAATTAGAGTCTGACTTCCTATGCGACATTTGATTCAGTGGAGTGAGGAATGAATGAAAGTGTGGAAGATAAGGTGGAGTCTTTGAAGCCTGCTGCTGATGAATCTGGTTAGAGAAGAGACTTGGAGCCACAATGACATTTCCTCCACACACTGTTAGGAGGGATTGGGAGCTGGAAATTGCACCTCAGTGCTAAACGAAGCCTAAGCTCTAATTAACAGCAGCACACAATAGGTGACGGACATCACCCACAGTTCACAGCTCTCATGTTTCAATCCCTCACTCAAGGAAGTGTCTGGGAAATTTGGACAGGTGTCGAGGGAAAACAAAACAACGCGCAAGCAGCCCACCATTGTGGTTAAATCAACAGCAGTCATTGTGATTTTTAAAGGACACAGGCTGATCCTCTGCTCCATACCTGACTAACACCCACCTCTGATTGAGGCTTAAAGGGAAAATCCACCCTAAGACACTTGAACACTGTTACAAAACAGCCAGTGGTGAAGTGTTTTGCATTTCTGGACTCAATGAAATACTTTGTGGTTTTCAGTCTTGTCATCATGATGTTAGTTCATCATATCATTATGTTTCCTGACTGGAATACAAAATAATATTACATCTCCAGCAAACTGTAAAAATCTGATTTTAGTTGAATTTACTCAGAATTAAACAGAAAAACTGGAGTTTCACACAAAGGGTTAACAGTGACACAGGGAGAAATCCTGTGTAGACATTTCTCCACCAACAGTAGCTATGAAATATGTTTGTTTAATGTGAAATATTTTGAGCAAAATCATTGTAATGGACTCTATACAGTAAATCACAAACAAAAGTATATTAGACATGTCTGTAATCCATAATTTCAGAGAATGGAGTTTAAGACTTTGGGTCTAAATTGGACATACTGATTCTGACCCTGTCTCCTAGAAATTACGTCTATGTACTACTTTGTTTTGCCAAATGCATTTTGAGGGGGACGTAATTGCTGCCTGGATTTTGTTCCAACTAGTCACAACATTTTTTCGAGTGAAGGAAGTGCTATATTTCTGTACCACACACAAGTTGTAGGGAGATGGTCAGGGTGAATGGTGGATCTACAAAATTCAGCACTTTCACACCGGAGACTGGGGTTTGGGTTCTGAGTTAAGGTTAGGGAGGGCTTGTGGTAAACACATCCTGTCTTGTGCTTCAAGTCTATTTGACCAGGAACCCCATCTTTCCTGAATCTTAACTAAGAGCTTTGAGTTGCCTAAACAGAGCCATGTTCAGTAGCAGATATTGTAGGATAAATAAAATATGTCGTCAGTGAACATTTTCAATATCAACATTTTGCAACTTGACAGACACATGAATAAAAATGTTCCCTCATGTTGATTAAATTATAATCTGGGCTGCATTACATTTCTCTTAAAATCTATTTGCTATTGCAAATCAGTGGTACACAGTATAAATATTATTTCAAGGAGACTGTTGTTGATTCCCCGTTCTCACAGAAAAATGGCCAGAAATGCCCCTAAAAACCTTTGATTACAGCTGGAACAGGAACAGAGCCAACAGCAATATGAGGTATGGACGTTTTACAAGACTACTTTTAACCAAGCTTTTATTTTTCTTTCTTTTTTTCTTTTACAACAGCAAAAAGAATTACACGCTCTTGATTGTAAAATTAATCACTTTTGTTCCTGGAAGTCCTGGAATGAACCAACATAACATATTGACATATAACGCCATGTTTGCAGGTCTGTTTTTGCCCACTAACAGTGAAAAGCATGTAAAGGTTTTTGTTCCTTTATTTGTGCCATATCCTCAAAGTGACATGACTAAAGGCTGACATCCATTCTAAAGCAGAACAGGTAGTACAAACTGCAGGGTAGATGCAGCAGAGAGGTGTCCTACATAAAATGATGGTCTATGAAGGTTGGGGGGTGTAAGTGTGAGTGGGTGAGAGGAACAGTGGAAACAAAGTCTGCCACAGTGGCCTGTACTTGCTCACTGAGGTCAAAACAGAACAATTCAGAGACGTACTTCACTTCACTGACACACTTGTGCTCTTCGTCCACATGCTACACAACCTCTGGCTTGATTCACAACCAGGATGCCTGCTCTGATTTTTCTTTTTTCTGATGTGGAAATCCACTCAGGCCCCATCTGACTGTATTACTGACTCCTAACAATACAGTCAAATGATTATTTTAAATGCACTGTGTATACAAGGTAAAATTAAATGCTAGACATTGATTTTGCATCATGGGATCTTCCGTTACCCACAGCCAGTCTATATAAGTGGATACTCATGTCAGGGCCAACCTCAGCCTGGTGGTACCCCTTCACACTACAGGGGAGATGGGATGGAGACCTGCACACAAAGACACAAGATGAGACACAAACACTGAAACAACTGGTGTTGTCACTTTTTACCCAGCAGATAAGAATGGCTATGTTGAGCCATTGAGGCCACAGTGAAGTGATGTGATGGTGTTACAGTGTGTAGCTTCAATAATTTGATACATACAATACACATAAAACAGAATCACAGGTTGCTCAAAAAGTCTTCAAGATCAACTTGTCTTTCATCATGTTTTAAAATGATGACATTTACTCGCAAGGACACAGACACGGTCTGTTCGAAAAAATAGAGGATTTTTTGATTTGTTGCCAGTGTCTGCCACTTTGAAAGAAGTGAAATAGCAGCAGGGAGCAGAGGTGCATTCTGTATGTACACAGGTACAGGTTATAGAGAAGTAGCTCATGAGAGACACTTTTCAGCTCTGTTTTGTAGAGCTGATTATATTCAGTTCAACATCTGTCACAAAAATACACAAAATCACATGTACACCACCTTTTCAATAAAGGCCAAACGTTAGAGAGAATCCATAATATCATTCTAACTGATGTTTTAAAGTCTGTGAAACACAAAGGTTCCACTGTATTGTTCAGAGTGATTAATATCCTGTAATGGTCTTTCCTTGAGGCAGTCCTGTCATCTGCTCGAAGAAAGCCACGAGAAAAATCAGCACATAAAACCAGAACTTATTGATAGACTAAACAGACAACTCACCGGGATTAATGAATCAACAGCAATGAAGATTAGGCCTAGTCTCTCTTCAGAGAGACCTCATAGATGCATTAAAGGCCCCAGCCCAAGTGAAGGAGATGAAACTTACTGCTGTCGTGTTGGGACTCAAGTGCATCCCGCCGTCTCAGCAGGATCCTCTGCAGTTCCTCATTGCGGTTTGTTGATGGAGACACTGCCCTTGGTTGGGGGGGGGTTCTATTGAAATTCTCCTAGACAGTTTCAACAAAAAGACACATACATACAGACAGCCTGTTCAAGAACAACAGAGCTGCAAAGTAACCATTACAGCTCAAAATAATCTTGTTTGAACTTTTCGTTTTTACTGCTACTTGTCTGACTTACACTGGAGTGGATGCATAATTAACAGTACAACAGTAGGTAGAATATGTGCACATTTAATCTGCTATTCTTCAATTTGATACTTTTTATTTGATACTTTTCCAACCTTGTATTATATTTTAACATTGAATTGTGGTGCGAGCACATCCATGAACAGTGTAGAAAACAAAGCCTCTCTTCCAGTGTAAACACAGTGAAAGTTCAACCAGTAAAATATGGCTTGTGAGGACATTTGATTGTTTTAAAGTCCCATTACCATGATTCCTTTAAGTTCCTGAATGGCAGAATTAGAGGGCAGCCTCTCCATCTGATAAAAGGAAAATAGGAGGAAAAAAGATGGGTTTGGTAAATAAACAGCAGTCTGACACATTATACTTATTTTTCCTCATTCAGCACTTAGAGGCTAAACTGCACCTCTTACCACAGAGACGAGACACTGTAGGCAAGCACAAGGACGTATGCTTTCTACAAGAAGCAAATGTGTAAACACAATCATTTTCAGTCACGTCAATTTTCCCATCCTCATTATTTATAATTACCTCGTAGAGCAGGTCCTAATGCTATCTAATTTGGGTGAGTTGTTGTACGTGTGAGGAACACGCAGCCTAAAAGATGTCTTGGCCATATGTCATATTTTATCAAAAGAAGCAGCTCTTATATAATCCCACACACTGATGGATTTAAGAGCACTGAACAATATACACTCAACAGTGTACAAAAAAACTCATTCAGGCCCCAGAGCACTGGACCTCACTGGTTTAGTTTAATGATTTCAACAAAGATGACAACACATTTTCTGTCACAATCACAGAAAAAATCACACACATGCACTTTCTTTAATTCTCCAGTTTCATGTTTTCTCTCCATCTTCAGTGTTTAGTATTCACTGTGAGATGTCTGCAGTTTGTACTGGACTTTTCTACTAACTTTCTGCAGATGGCGCTCTTTTCTTTGTCTGTCTGACGAACAAATTCTTCTTCTGTTTAGTGCAAACAAACGGTGAATGTGATACACATCACTTCCTGTGTTCCAAGAGATTTTTCCCACATGGATTTCATGAAGAAGGCAGCAGTATCTCTTGGGAACCGGAAGGTGGCTGGCTCAAGTCCAGCACGGACAAGTCAGTACGGAGTGCACTGGTTCATCTCCTGGGCACTGCCGAGGTGCCCTTGAGCAAGGAACTGAACCCCTAATTGCTCGGGGCGCTGTGCTATGCAGCAGCCCCATCACTCTGACATCTCTCCATTAATGCATTTCTATAGCTCCTGTGTGTGCATGTGTGTATTTTGGGCCTGTGTGTGTGTAAAATGAAAAAATAACAGAGTGAAAAAATCCCCAAGGGGATAAATGAAGTAATTCTTCTTCTCTTTTTCTTATGAAGACAACAGGAGATATGGTATGTCATTTAGCAGGACTATGTGAAAAATGAAAGCAGTATGCAGGTGGGAAACTAACAAGTGTTGAAACAACACAGAATCAGAGCGCTAGGTCCTTACTTTATTGTTTCAGGCCCTGCAATATTCCTTTAATATCCCCATAGTGACTCAGCACATTTTAATTGACTGCACAGTGAGCTTAACATACTTCATATACTTTTATGTAGCCTAATTTCTAACGTCACTATAATATATCTTATATCATATTTCTATGAGATTTCTCTGTCATCTACCTTGTCACTTTATAGACATTTATCTTTAAATGTATCATAGCAACACACATTCTATTGTATCTACTGGTGGAGTGAATATCATAGGGACTGTGCCTCTGTGTATCCTATCCAGAGGCTCTCCAGACGGGCTGTCACTTTTTATGAGGTATTCGAGCTAATATTCAAACATGGTTAAAAATGTAATATTAAATTTGTTATGATCTGTTTGAATTAAAAATTCACAGTGTGCGTATAAGCCCAACAGAGCGTGCCTCGTCCTAAAGCACTTTCACTGTGATCTACTGCACGCATTGTTGGCCTCGGTAGACGAGGTTACTGTTGTTGTGTTGGCTAACACAAAATAAAGAAAACTAGCAGTGTAAATTGTGCAGAATAGGTAATCATGACATCAAACCACATGAGAAGTAATATGAGGAAGCGTTTTAGATTTTTGTCACCTTTGATGGAAAAATCATGAATGATGATAAAGCTGTTTCCTGACTTTGTATAATACATTAGCCTTACAGTAATGTTCGCTTGTCACTCAAATGAGGGACCAAAACTGAACAGAACAACATTAATTCCACAGCGTAGTTTAGGACACCACACCCAGCACTGCAGCATTATTGGCTATTACTGACAGTTTACTGCCATGAGAGCAGAGGCTAAAAGCTTTCATGAACTGGCTTTAAAAGTTAAAAACACAGCAGGTCGCAAATATTTTCATGGTAATACACCATTAAAGAAGATTATTGAAGTTACCTGTCTCCTGGTCCTATTGGGCGACTGGCTGACAGGCCGAAGTTGAACGCCTTTCTTGATCCTTTGCATCATTTCCACCACTGCTTGCTCTCTGACATCCACTTCTAGGAGTGACAGACATGCACAACAAGCAAGAGAGACAAAGATTTCATCACCAAGCTTGAGGCTTTAGTTGTCTTTTTCAACAGAACTGTTGTATTTAGCAGCTTCACTGATACTAAATGGGAGTCTGCCACAGTGGGAAACAGTGCCAAGAACCAAAGTGATTTTAAATGATTTTGAGAGGCACGAGGCACTGTGGAATAACAGGCATCATTAGCACTACACTTGAAATATAGCTCATTTCGATGTAAAAGCTTAAAAATGACACAAGCCCCCAGGAACAATCAATGAAGTTTTTGTTGGAGAAACTCCAGGTTTTTTCTCTTAATTATGCCATAAGTATTGAGTGAACTGCATTACTGTGAATCCTGTTTTAGGGTGGATTTGGCTGTAGTCATGGAGCAATTAATAATTTTTGATATGGCTGCTCATTTTGTAATATTCAAAGTACACCTGTAGAGTTCAGAGCCTTTGTAGTGTGTAACGTTACCAAAATTATTCTGGAATTAATTTCAACCCTCTGTGTAAAAACACAAACACTATTCAGCAATTTCTCATCCAAAAGTTCTGTGAGGATAAGAGAGTTTCTCAAGTTCACAAAAGATAGGAACAAAAAAATTAATTCTGCAATAATGCAGCCATTGGCAAAGAAATATGAATATTTAATTTTCTAACATAGAACATTCAATGGCATACACAATGGAATTATTGTCAGTAAGATGTCTTTAAAATGTCACACAAAAACTATTTTGTGTTAAAGTAATAGTGAAATATTTTCCTCCAAAGTGCTCAGAAAGAGACTATTATTCAGGTGTCAGAGTCGAAGATCCTTGGTTGCCACCTATTCAGCCCTGTATGTAATTCCAACAAATACCATGTGTGTGGTGCCCAATTCAGGCCTCATATATTCAGAAACTATTTAACGAAATGAGGACACAGTATAGCCTGTTCAGTCAACATGGACGTCCAACCTGCTTCAACAAGTCAAGGCTTCCCTTTTGTTTGCACAAATTGAAGAATTTAACATGCTGACCTAATAGGCCAATGATGGAGATTTGAGTCTGAATTTCTCATGAACCGCTTGCTACAACATTTGTCCTTCTACACAAAAGTGACTTCGTTTTGCAAAGGAAAAGGCGAAAAGGATAAAATCTGAAAGCAAAAATAGGATTCAAGACCAGTTCTCCTACACTGACATGCATGAGAAATAGCAGCTCTGAGGAGAATAAAATGCAAAATGAACATACATCACATGGAGAAAGGAAAGATACACTGAATGTTGAGAGCGTGAGTTACAGAACAAAGATATTAACAGAGCATTTCTTTGACTGTCATCACTTGGAATATATAAGATTATTGTGGAAGACAATTAAACTTAATATTTGCATACTAAAGCAAGTCATTTCAGTTTTAGCAATAGTGACCTAATGATCTAAAATACTACTTTTTTCCACAAAGACTCAGTCCCACCACTCATGCTTTGCCACTTTTTTATTCATAGTGTATATGGAGAGGCCAGACTAAGAGCGATTCACAGACCCCATATGAATCGGCCTAAAAGGAGCTGCAGCACCTCGCTCAGAACAGGGAAACTGGGGCTACCTCCTGGAGCCAGACCTGGGAGGGAAGCTCGCCAGCAAACATCTGGTGATGTGAGCCTTGACCCATGGGGCTCAGCCGGGCTCAGCCCGAAAGAGCTACATGGAGCCGCCGCCCTGTGGACCCACCACCTGCAGGGATAGGTATTGGGGTCGGGTGCTTTGTAAGCCAGGCGGCAGGCAAAGGTGAGGACCTAGGTCTACTGAATCCTGGCATTGCACACTAGCTCATGGAACGTCTCCTCTCTTGCAGGGATAGAACCAGAGCTGGTGCGGGAGGTGGAGCGGTACCAATTAGATATAGTTGGGCTCACCTCTACGTATAACACTGTTTCTGGAACCAAACTCCTGGAGAGGGGCTGGAATCTCTCCTTTTCTGGAGTTGCCCAGAGTGAGAGGCGCCAGGTGAGTGTGGGGATACTCACAAGCCCCCGGCTGAGCACCACTGTGTTGGAGTTCTCCCCGGTGAATGAGAGGGTCGCCTCTATACAACTGCAAGTTGTATAGTGACTCTGTAGTTCTGCTGGGGGACTTCAACTTCAACTTCATCTGAACCTGAGTGGTGTTTTGTTGTTGGACTTTTGTGCTAGTTATGGATTGGCAATAACAAACACCATGTTTGAGCATAGGGTGGTTCATAAGTGTACCAGGTACCAGAACACCTTAAGCCAAAGACTGATGATCAACTTTGTCGTTGTATCTTCAGATCTGCGACCATATGTCTTGGACACTCGGGTGAAGAGAGGAGCAGAGCTGTCAACTGATCACCACCTGGTGGTGAGTTGGATCAGATGGCGGGGGAGACTGGCAGGGTGAACTGGGAATGTCTGGCGGAGGCCCCTGTCTGCGAGGTCCTCAACTCCCACCTGGGGACATGGAACTGGAGTGGGCCATGTTCAAAGCCTCCATTGTGGAGGTGGCTGCTAGGAGTTGTGGTCAGAAGGTCGTCGGTGCCTGTCGTAGCGGCAACCTAAGAACCTGCCGGTGGACACTGGCGGGGAAGGAGGCCGTCAAGCTGAAGGAGGAGGCCCTTCAGGCTTGGTTGGCCCAAGGGTCTCCTGAATCAGCAGATAGGTACCGGGAGGCCAGAAGGTGTGGGAGGAGTTCATGGAGGCTATGAAGAAGGACTTTCGGTTGGCCTCAAGGAAGTTCTTTGGAGGTTTCCCGGGCACGTCCAACTGGTAGGAGACCTTAGGGCAGACCCAGAACACGTTGAATGGATTACATATCTCATCTGGCCTGGGAAAGCCTTGGGATCTCCCTGGAGGAGCTGGAAAACATTGCTGGGGAGAGAGAATTCTGGAACACTTAGCCTGCTTAGCCTGCTGCAAATCTAATCCAAATGGAAAGTTCTCCTTTACCATGTTATAAACCATGTTGGTGGTGCAGCAGTAAATATAATGCACATTTTGTATTTTTTTGTGTGTACCTGGTGTCTTGGCAGAGTCCTGGACCACCAGTGGGATGTCAGTACTAATGTCTCTTCTCTTTCGGATCAATGACAACAGCGAACTACAGGGGCACAAATGGAGATGAGCTGGTTGTTATTTAGGCAGCTGCTTTCACAGGATCCCAAAGGTGCTTCCTAGTATTGATTTGGTCCCCTTAATCAACTAACATTCTTGTACGGCTTTCAGTGACAAATAAAAGTTTTAATCATAATTATACATTAGCTTGTTGTTTTTGCATGCACATCAGAATATCATAATTTCAAACTTTTTCTCTCACTTTTATAATAGATAAATAACAAATATAAATAATATAAAAGATACTGTAATAACCAGAGTGTCAACCAGCCAGACAGACAGCTCTCTCTCAGTGACTGCTGTCAGTGCCAATTAAACATGCTGAATTGACTGAACACAACTGATAAGGGCCAACTAAAGGCCAACAGTGCCAGAAAGGATGCCACTGGGCTGTGTGAGGCTTCGTCCAATGGGGTCAAACGGCTGTTTCTGGTTCTTTCCAAAAATATTCTGATTTTTTAAAAAGAGAAGATTAGTTTTAAGAGATTTCCATTTAGATTGTATATTGTTGTGCATCCAAATATTGTTTCCTGCTGCAATTTTCTTTCTATTAGATTACAGAAGATGCTACAAAAAACAGAGGCATATATACGTTTTCAAAATCTCAATTTACTGCTCACGACAGAGTAAACTATTGAGTGTCTATGATATAGTGAGTGAGAATGAGTGAATGAAGGAGTGGTTTTGGACACCCTGGTACACACCCTGGTCTTGAATGTCAGAGCCAGAATTTTTCAGCGTGCCCTATACTTTATAGCCTCCACACTAAAAACACCCCTCTTACCATCAATTGTTGGCAATATTTCCATGCTCATTTCACATAAACATCACCTCCAGAGAATTCCCACTGTCCTGATTATATTCACCCCATTTCTATCTATATAGTCATTTGCATCAAAGTAAAAAAGATTTCCCTGACTGCAGATATACAGAACATACTGTGTGTGATCAAACCTCAGTGGGTTGGAGGCTGGAGCTGGGGCTGGAGGAGGTGGAGGTGGTGGGGGAGGTGGAGGTGCTGGAGTTGGCGGTGGGTTGATAGCTGCCTGCAGCTTCTTTTGGAGCTCCTCAACTGGCCAGTGAAACACACCCAGTTACACACACAGCAACAGCACCACCAAGAACATAAAAGTAAACTATTATTAAGACTCTGAACAACTAATGTTCTTCCAGGCTGACAAAAGACATGAAGAGAATTTCGTGGTCAAACTTTAAATTAAATGGGACTGTGGACATTGTTGTAGCCTACACACACATAGTGCTCCCTCTACAGTGTTGATTCTGCCTTGTACTCTATAGCGTGCAGTGTAATAATAATAATAATAATAATACATTTTATTTGTAGAGCACCCTTCAAAACATTGTTACAAAGTGCTTCACAACAGCAAAATGAAAACAGAATTCAACAAAATGACAATATAATAAAAGCATTATAAAAAGAACATAAAAATAAGAATAAACTAAAATAAAGTATACGATAATATATTAAAATAATAAAACAATAAAACTGATTATTAGACATATACAGCAGGGAATTAATTTTAAAAAGTGCGTATTTAAAAGAGGACAAATATGTGGCTTGCCTGATGGCCCACAGTGCGTCCTGTCATTACAGTTCCCAATATGTCTTCACCTGTAAACCGAAGATCCTTGACCTCCACTTCAGCCTTGCAGCATTTGTCACTGTAGTCCTTCCTCTCCTCCTCCACAAGCTCCAGTTTACTCCTCAATGCCGTCAGCTCCTTCTGTACCTCACAGCTCATCAGCCTGTCCTCCATTTGCTTTATCTGAGGATGTACAAACCGTAACACACACTCCTTGTTACAGTACGCTGTAGGTGCCTGTATTTTTAACACAAAGGGCCTGTACAGTATTGATCATGAACTACAGTAGCTTATTGTTAACTTTACAAACTTCCACTCAGCATGAACAACCTATAAGGAGCTACTAAAGGTCTATTCTGTTGTTGTATATATATATATATACAGTATATATTCCATAAAGGACATTCCCTTCACTTGAAATAAAAATGAAGGGTAAAATGAACAAAAATGTTCATGACAAACTAAATGTTTCTATTCTACTTTCCTGCTGAAAAAAGAGGAGCTTTGCAGCATTGTGTTGGCTGCAGATCCTACGGTGATGATTTCTGATAAGCAGCATTGGGTAGCTGCCAGTTGACATTCAGTCATCCGCTTCCCAACCCCAGTTCCTTAACCAGTGTTTTAATTGTTCCTCAAATGAAGGGTATGGCTCACCTCCATTCCGGCACCAGGAGAGATCAGTGATCCCACTCAGCTCTAATTGTTTTCCATCAGAGCCAGAGGAGGTGGGAGGGAGCTGGAGGCTATGCTGCTGCTTTTAATTATTAATCTGGCAGGTCACGGCCCCTAGGTTTTACTGTCATGGCCTGTGATAATTTACCAGGCATCCCCCCCTATGTAATTAACCAGCTAAATAATTCTGTCTGAACGCATTTTCACACAAAGATTGTTCAGAGTAGTTTCCTCTAACTGGTGTGTTTTCTGCTCTATATTTGATCAATTTAAAACAAACCAAAATATCCAAACAGCTAAGGCTAAAATCATGGTGGAGCCAAGGGATGGCCAGTGGTGGCCATGGTCACCACAGACTACAGCCTGGCCTTTTTTCCAATATGTTTTTGCACATGCTAAAAGACACTGCT
>NTHP01000407.1:303212-319571 GCA_003416845.1 Oplegnathus fasciatus | reverse complement strand
AGACTGAATGTGATTGACAGGCATCATGTTGACAGCTTGCTTTTCAATAAAGTTGTTTAAAAAATGTTGACAGCTTGCTAGCCGGCTTTATCAATGGCTGTTTGTCAAACTTTCACCGAGAGGCTCAGCAACATCAGCAGAGCTACATTAGCTGGATGAAAACGCTAACGGTGAGTGAACTAGACCGAATATTATAAATAAGACCTGTTGCCTCTGTCGAGTTGTGAGTCTGTGTTGTGGTGTGGGCCAGTTGTTGTTGACGTTAGCTTAGCGGACTCCACTTACTACAGCGGTATGATCCCAAAATAAACAGATTTTGTTTCGATTTAATTGCAATAAACAAATCAAAAGGATGCTGAAATAACTACATCATGATGCTGATTTGTAAAGTGCTTTGTCAGGTCTGTCTACAAGACGACAAACAAACAATTTTTAAAATGCTTGTTTTCTGAATGGAGTTTGGATTGGTCAGGGCTATGTTGACATTGTAGCTGCTCCATCAACATTTAAAATAACGTCATCTAAATTCTGTATAAATATGAAGTAGTATCATAGAGCTAACATTAGCTTGTGTTGCACACTGTTAGCGCTGTAGTGGAGCTAAAGAGAAGAAAGACACTCGGAGCGCGCAAAACCGTCCCGAGTCCTTCACATAGAAATCAGTCTACAGTCAACTGAGAAAGTTGAGGAAGGTCTCATTTTTTAAATTATGTTACAATCTATTCACACATTGACAACAAAGAACACTTAAAAAACGCTTAATACATGTAAATTGTAACATACAGCCCCTTTACACTGCAAAATTTTTAGAGATGTGGCGCAAAAAGGTTTGTGCCCCCAACGGTAATTTGTAGCAGTCTTAGTAAAAATCCCTCATAGCGGTTTATATTAAAGCTGATCAAAACAAAAGTGTTTAGAGCCTTTGGCCCCCCCTTGTGAGAAATTCCCCAAATAAATAGTCTCTGACCCGAGGTCTAGTTTGTCCTTGCTCTGGGCTCAGTTTTGTTTCTAATAGAATTTGTTGCACTGAAACTGCTGCTTGGGTATTGTTGCTGTGAGTTGGAGGGGGGGGAAAAAAAAAGCTAAAAAAATGTCTTTTTCCATTTCCCATCTTGTCTTGCTATGATGACTATTCTCCTGTGGAATCCATCAGTGTTTATAAGGGGAAATACAGCTCTGTATATACAGTATCTACCAAGAAGATTAAACCTTCTCAACACTGAGCTTTGTTTAGTCACTTTCAAGAAAAAAAAGAGATAGAAAAAAATAGTCCGGTATTCTTCAACAATAAAGAAGGAACCTACACAGATCAATATTGTGCAGGGACAAACGTAAACTCACAAATACAATGTGAATGCCACTTCAAGCACCATTTTTCAAAGTGCACTGTTCCTACTGTTGGTTAGTTTCCTTGTTATTTCAGACCACCACTTTACTTATATTGTGATCTTATTTCTATGGGATAATTAAATATGTAAAGACCACTGCAACAGTAACAACAACAGCACGTAGCACAATATGTTGTATCTAGGAAACACATTTACAGTTAAATACTGGTCGTTGACTTCAAAGCCACCGAGTGTCATTGTTAGAGACCAGATAGAGACATGAAACATCTGTTCTAGAGGTCTATACGTGGTACATGGACCACTAAAATCAGATTTCTCCTGCTCCCACACTTCCTAAATAAAGCAGCAGAACCTTTGCATGAGGTTCTATAAAATGTTTTAAAAATAGTGAACAATACCCATCATAAATTCCTGGAGCCCAAGATGTTGTCTTCGTTCATATAGCTGGCTTTGTCTGACCAAAACCAAAGATTCAGTTTACATTAGTATCAAGTGAAAGCAGCAAACTCACATTTGAGAAGCAGGACCCACCAGAAAGATTGATATTCTCGTTTGATAAATTCCTTAAATGATTAATCAATTAGAAAAATAGTTGGTGATTAATTTTCAGTCAATCAATTAATTGGCTAATACAAAGTAAGTGAGTAATGGCTGTCTTTGTGAAGAGGCAGATGAAACAATAAACAGCCTATATTAGCTGTGGTTGCCAGCTCCTCCTTACACCATCACTATTATGAATGATGTGGACATACTACCTCTGTAACTAATACCTGGAAATAAGGTTGAAAATTTGCGAAATTGTTCCTTTAGCATCTTCTTACCTTGAGCAATGAAGTTCTTCTCAAACTTCTGTAGGAACTCAAGGTAGAGCAGATCATCAGAGGTAAGGGCCTCTTCTCCCACCACAGCCTTCATAGCCTGGACGTCCTTACCAATGGCATAACAGGCATACTGCAGACAAGGAGACATTATTTATTAGACATTGGGGGGCTGTGGGTCAGGAGGCAGAGCAGGTAATCCACTGATCACAGGGTTGGTGGTTTGATCCCCACCTCCTTGGGCAAGACACTGAACCCCAAATAGCTCCCAATGGTTGGTAGCTAACTACCATCAGTGTGTGAGTGGCAAAAACCTTGTAAAGCACTTTGGATAAAAAGCGCTATATAAAATGTAACCATTTACATTAATATTAATAAATGACATATGACAGTTCATAAAATGGTTAAAAAAGAATTCATCAACATCTGTACACTGTTACTGCCCTATTATATTATCTTTGTCAATGATTTTAGTTATTTATCAAATTCAGACATTATTACAGAGAAAACTTTATATCCAGGTTACAGGATGCATTATTTAGGTACAATAGATAACAGATGTTACCAGCTGGTTAGACACATCAGCATGGTCCTTCCTGGTCATCCCATCACCGATGGCTGATTTCATCAGACGGGACAGTGAGGGCAACACATTGATAGGTGGGTAGATCTGAAAAACAAGTATGAGATAGTCTTGTTACATGTATTGTTAATGGAAAATGTGACCTCTGCTAAGAAAAAGCTTTTATTCTAACTATAGAGGCTACTAAAAGGTCATTTAGGGTCATATTTACTGTCATAATTATGTGGATTGATGAGATAAGCCCTCCCAGTGTTTTGCATTCCACTTGTTTTCACTCTCTGTTGGTATATTCAATGAGGAACAACAATGATAAGAGAATGGCTTAGCTAACAAACTTTATGGTATAATGAATGGAAAAGTTTGACCAAGCAATAAATTGTGCACAAGTCAAGAAACCATGTGCCTTATGCAAACTACTACTTATTAACATTTTGTTCTTCAGCACTATATTTAACCATGTCCATGGATGAGATAAGCACAGTTTAGGCCTGTCCTGGAAAATTCTAAGTGGTTTAAGAAATTCATAGAACTGAATACAAATTGTTTCATTTTCTTTCACCAACTATCTCAGGGTGACAGTGGGTTAGGATAGATCTTTCTACTGCAATGGCACCGTGCACAATGTAGTGTGGAGAGAGATCTCGTATGGAGCATAGTTTTGGCACTGTGATGCAGGTGACGCACCTCTACATTTCCCAACGTGGGGTTCCGTCCAGGAATCTGATTTATTATAATTGCTTTCATCATGTTTTGCTATTTTTGACTGTACAGCACTTTGGCCAGCTGCTGTTGTTTTTAAATGTGCTTTATAAATAAAGTTGGATTGGATTGGATATAATGTGTAGTATGATGAGTATGACGTTAACTGTCACTTACTACAATTATTAGGGGTGGGAATTAAATTATATTGACTTTTAAACATAATTTGACTAAATAAAGAGTGAGAGGGAGAGCATGCGTATATGGACAGAAGGAAATACATGAAGCTGTAATTTAAGTTATATTTGGTAATCACGTAGGTTCAAATTGTGAGGCACGCCTCCCCAGAGGGGTGCGGAGGAAGAGATGTGAGGCAAAGATACTGTGTAAAGTGAAAGGGAAAGGTGCATGCCAGTGCTCTAAAAACAATGGGAAGTTAGTTATGGTAGTTTGGTCCGCTTATCGATATGGTCAACAGTTGGAGCTGCAGCAGTGGCTGTGACACGCAGCTCACGGAGGCAATTAAGGTACGGTAGGCTACTTCTTCTCAGTCAATCTGAACACACACATCTTTAGATTCAGTGTGACCTATACTTCCCGAGGATATCATTAGCTACAATGTTCATCGTGAATCAATGTCCATAAATCTGCTTAGAAATCATAAAAAAAAGACTGTAGAACTTGCCTGAGAATCATCAAGTTTTCTTCAGTATCAAAGTAATTCAGTGATAATGGTCTCTACATTCATGGGTACACTGCAAACAGGAAGTGCTAATTGCTGATTCCACATACTTTTGATGGTGCAATTAGCCAAAACGTAAAGAAATATAGGCTAAAAAAACAGGTCTCAAGTTGTAGCCCACAGCTAACTAATTGACTCCACAGCAGCATTATACTGTACTCCCTGTTTACATCCCAAAAGCATTATGAGTACTGTAGTTTCAAAACTTGAGCAGGATTATCTCCAAATATATATATTTTTTACATTAGTAAGCTCAGAATGTATCAACATGGTTCTTATATTCCTGGAACACTGACACTCTCCTCTATCCATTCATGCACAGATATTTACAGTGTGTTGAAACCTGTGGACACCCAGTCTGTGTAATTATTCTAATTTATCAGTGACATTTATGGAGCTACGCTGCAGACTGAAGTCTCTGCCAACAGTCAAAACTGTGATTAACCTGTGACTGCTGTCTCATATGAATGGCTCCACACAGGTCGAAGGCATGTCAGTAGACCCGCGTTATATGCATGTTTATTGTATGAAAGGGATTTCATGAATTTTTTTCTGCCATGAGCATTAAGCTGGCCAGTAGTTTGCCTTTGCTTAATTTTGTCTTTTTGAAGATGACTAAGAATTGAATTGTCAAGCGTCTTAAAAGAGTTAATTGGTGATGCCTGAGTTTGAATACATTGTTCTTACCTGGTTAAATTACCAAAACTATTGGTGTAAGCATTTGACAGTATTTGCTCCATGTATATATGTGAATGCACATGTGGCATTTTGAATCAAAGCTGACACTGGGACCATCTAACCCAAGAATGAGTACCAGCTTTTTGCCCCAAGTGTGATGGCTGTTTTAAAGAAATGGCTGATGAATACCTGTCTGTTGTGCAGCTGTCTGTCAACATAGACCTGACCCTCTGTGATGTATCCAGTCAGATCAGGAATTGGATGGGTGATATCTGTTAGAGGCACAAAAATATATATAATCACAACATATCCAACAAATAATCGTGTATTTGTTACATATAGCAGTAAAATTAATGTAAACACGACATTAAATTCCTTAAGTTGAGTTTACATTCACAGTGAAGAACATCTACAACTGAGACGCTATTCAAATTTAATATTAGAATAATGTCACACATAGGACAGAGATAGACAGGATTTCTGTTAGCTTCCCATTTTAAAGACCTTTACTCTAAATCAAGAGCCCGAGAGCCCTCGGGAACACTAGCAGTGTTTAGTAAAAGCCGACACAATCACCTTCCTGTGATGCTGTAATGGGGACTCCTGTTCAACTAGATAGGAGTAGGCTCTTCATACATGTTGCTATGGTAACTGCAGACATCAAAAACGTCTCCTCAGTCCATTTGAGATGCCTACTCCAGTAATTCAAACAATGACTTGCTGAGAGATTTAGGCATTTAAGGACAGAAAATAGAAAAAGTATAATCTGCATGACCACACTGATAGCCAATAGATACACCAGTAGAAAAAAAAAAAGAAACATTGCTTTGAATGCACAAAATACATATGTCCATAATTCATATCTATGTCCCCTACAAGGCTGACAGTTGTGAAGATGTAATTTTGGTCCAGCTTAAACCATAGGAAGCTGTTGTACTATTGCCATTGCTCTCACCATCATTGGGCATGGTGAGAATGGGGATCTGGGTGATGGAGCCGTTTCTGCCCTCCACTCGGCCGGCACGTTCGTAGATGGTGGCCAGATCAGTGTACATGTAGCCAGGAAAGCCTCGACGGCCGGGCACTTCCTCTCGGGCAGCAGAGACCTACAGGTGAGGAGTGGGTGGCGAGTGGGAGGGTGACATGAGAGCAGTAAGAAGAATAAGCTTAAGGACACAAGGTTGTTAACACGCGTGCATTTTATTTCACTTTATACTGTCATCAATTTTGAGACAATTTTAAAGGTGCATTCATTTATTTTTTGGGAACTTGGGAGCAGCAGCACAAGCTGAAAATATAAGGGAGGGGATTATCACCTTATACAATTACTGTGGCAAACATGCTGGCGAACTATTGTCAGACTAAAAATCCAGCAGACACAGAGCTATATTAGCATTCATGTGGAGTCATGTTTGTGCCCACTTGATGCATGTAAGTCCAATATTCACTCTCCTTTTAGCTCTGTGTTTGGTCTCCACCAACCAAAAATATCTGGCTCTTTAGCTGCTAAATGCCCCACTATGTTCACCAGCGAGTCGCTAACTGTGTCTGTCTGCTGCTGGCTCTCCCCTGCAACACACCAACAATGCTGTTCACTTATTTCAGTGTTTTCTACATGGATCAACCGGTGAGGATACTGGGGCGCCACGATAGCGTAGTGGTACTGCGCGGCGCCCCATGTTGCGAGGCAAAGCCCTCGCGTGGCAGACCTGGGTTTGCTTCCAGCCCGGGTCATTTACCGCATGTCCTCCCCCGTTCTCTCTCTCCCCCTTTCCTGTCAGATCTTGAGCTGTCCCTATCAATAAAAGGCAAAAAAGCCAAAAAAAATAATTATAATAATAAAAAAAAACTGGTGAGGATACTGACTATTTAGCCTCAGTCTTAAAGTGTAATATCATGTACGTGGCCCTTGACTGCATGTTTAAGACCCTTTTGCCTGCGATGCGGAAAACACAGATGGAATCACTGAATTTGATAATAAATATGGAATCAACTGTAAAACGCAGAGTATCGTAGAATTTGCCAAAATGTGGCTGCAAATCATAAAAATCTGGGTTTTCCCTACCATTCTAGGCATTTTTTCACAGCGCCTAAACCAAATGCTCTAAAGTTGGAAATATGTTCACAGACTTGAACTTCCCATACTCATAAGCGAAACGTTGTTAAAACACAAACAACGCCTCTTTCCAACCGTAGTAAGATAAACAACGAGCTTCAACCTAATTTTCATCAAAACGAGCCGTCCTCCAAGCTGGACTAATAACATTGGTCTCCATGTGCAGCCGGCTGTGAGACGTGTGCGCAGGGACCGTCTAAAAAGTGCAACACTGAACAGAGATACTACAAAAATATTCAATAACTTCACTCTATACAGTGTAATGTATGATTCTACACGTAAAACGCAGAATTCAGAAACATTAAAACAGAAAACACGAAATTTGGGGAAAAAATCAAACGGAATCTGGAAAAAATTTAAACGGATTTCATAGAGCACTACACAACCAAAAACTTTCAACACCACGAACATCATCAGACATTTGAAAGTTAGTCATGTCAAGGAATATGACAAGTTTTCAAAGCTAGCTAGCACTAAGGGAGAGAGAGAGAGTGGGACCGTTTAGCAACTCAATCGGCACTCACTCAGCTGTCGGTAACAGACATTGCAACGACAGCAACCCGACAGCAAGGACAGCAAGAAATCAAAAGAAATATCAGCCAACAATTAAGTTGTGTCTCCAAGAGAGAGAGAGTGGAATATGTTGCACATGTAGCCTGCCAATAAACATCTCTCTTAATTTTAATACTTAATATACAATGTTGTTAAGAACAATTAAATAAATAAATAAATAAATAAATAATGCTACGCAATAAATAGAAGGCTTCAAATAGACCCTGTGATCTGTGATCGTATCGACCGATACTGCTTCCAGCGATTGGCCCCAAAAATCCTGATCGGAGCACCCTTAAGCACAACCGCTTTACCCCAAAGGTCTGCAGGACTTGCATATGTTGCAGAAGGTTTAGTCATTTAAAAAAAAGAAAAGAAATAAATATTCATTTTTTATCTTAAGTGAGGCTAAATCTCACTGTGCTTTTTTTGCTATACTCTTCCTCATAAACAAAAAAAAACTACTAAAACCATTTACTGTTGGAGAGTCAAGTGATACTAACTCCTTCAGTATCTTTTGGAAGAGGCAAACAGCCGGTTGGAAATGTTGCCATTCTGTTTGCAGGCCCTCCACAAAAATGACCAATAGCAAATCCTTGTTCCCAAAGTCAAGTGAATTCAGAGCAAGAGGGAAAGAAAATGCACCCCATTCATCCTTGGATTCAAAGGTTGATGGGCAGGCTAGACACTTGTGAACTGTAGATTCAATGCAAAACTCAACCTTCACATGCGTGAATGGGAACAGAAGTTAAATGTTAATGTCCTCCTGGCTCTTTGTATATGCTGAAAATACCCATCAAGCTGCCTGAGTCTTAGCTGACTATTGGTGCTGCGTTCATGTGCCAAGGTTATGGACAGCAAATGCAAGAAGGGAAAACTCATATGCACATGCACCATTTAAAAACCTGCATTGTACTGCCAGCATATTGAGACAGCAAACTGTACAACATAAAAGGATTTTTACAGAGACACAAGAGAGTGAGTCGAGAGAGCCTGACTCCTCGCCACGAGGGGAAAGGAGTGCAGTGGGAGGGGGTGGGAAGGGAGGGGGACCATTTCCTTTTAAAGCCAAGCCAACAATAATGAAGTTATGGTATTTCCTACAAGAATGAAGGACACATTATCCTCCCTTTGAGCAAGGACCACAAGACTTAAGTGAGTCTATCACCTTTGTGCTAATGCTGGAGAGAATTTACATTGGTGTGTTATGTTGACATGCTGCCACACGGTTTGGTGCTTCAACTGCTGCTGGAGTCTTCAGAGAGGATTCAGTGTGTACTATAGCCTACTGAAAATAATACTGAATATAGTGGACATGTAAGATCAGAAGAATACTCGTGATGGTCCAAGAGCCAAGTACAGTACATGCATACAGTAGAAGGTTTGGTACAATGTGCCATTGCAATACAATAAAGGATACTGTACGTCTGGTGATATTCTATATTTTTCTTATTGACAACAAATTCCACAAAAAGACCAAAACCAACAATGAATATATCCCACAAACAAGTATTGTCTGTGTATCCAAAGTCTGATATACAGAATCGCATTCCTCTGAGCCATGGAGCTCCATTGTTGTCCAAAAACTAATAAAAACACATCAATGAGCCACACTGTTGCACTGGGTGACATGTTCCTTCCTTACCATGCTTCGCTACCATACTTCAACACACACACTGTAGTTTATTTTGACTCAGTTCCACATACACAATCCTGCTGCCACAAATACTCATTAGAGCACCAAATGTGGATTAATCTGCTGCTGAAAATAGTTCCACCAAATGCACTTTCCCTCCTGTTTGAGTAACGTTTGCTAAAAACTACAGTGATCAGCTATTTTAGGAAATTACAGAGACTGTTCTTTTAAAAATTAAACTATATTAATGTGAGGATATTCTAAAGATTATCGTCTTCAGTGAGAGTAGTCAGTGAGGGTAGAAAAGTCAGCTTGTATTAATCAGATCAGAAGTATTGAGGGACGGACTAACACGTTGCTGGTTTGGATCGTTTCATTGAAAGAAAAATATTTAAAAAACGCGAGACTATCCTTTAATCCTTTCAGAAGTGGAAAAAGTGATTACAAGTAGCTAAATTATTGAGTGTTTAAGTGAGAAGACCTAACAGCTCAGACCTTGACACTGTATGTCAGAGTGTTCCTGTAAATGCCTCAAATGCACAGATAAAAAATGATATACTGGTAACTTGCTGATCTCAACACTCATGCCAGGAACACATTAACATACATAGTAAGCACTTCTTCATCGGTTTCTACTTACCAAGAACTTGAACGTGTCAGATGGTGAATGTAAAAAATTTGAACAGTGTCACCAATATGTCTTAGGGAGGGTCTTTTCACACCTGAGAGTCCGAACCAAGGTGCGTGTTTTTGTTACATTGTATACATTTGATCCGGTTAGTTTTGGTTTCACATTACAATTATGCTAACGCACTGAAGAACTATACATGACATACCTACATCCTGTCGTCATCACCTACGTGAGACTGCGTCTCCCTATACCTGTATCGATCTGACTGATTCATTGAAAAATGAATGAACAGATTCATGTCGTTGCCACCATAATAATATTATAATCAAACATTTGGTCTCCTCTCCCCATGTGTTACTGCGGCTCATTTTGTTTTGTTTGTTTGTTTTTTCTTTTTCCGGTTCTGATGAATGTCTGCCAGAACTTCCTGTAATTGGTCTGAACCATCCAAAAAATATTATCACACTAGAAACGAACTGAACCATGGTTCAATTTGATCCGGACCAAGACCACCTCTTTTCGTTGTACCAAGGTTTGGCTGTTTGGTCCGGACCATGGTCCAGGGGAGATATCACACCTGTAATTTTGGTTTGGATCAAACTGAAAAGTCCAGAAGTCCGGACCAAACGAGGTGAAAGGGCCCTCAGACAGATGAGTTGGTAGTCATACCTCTCTCAGAGCCTCAGCGTAGGAACTCATGTCAGTCAGAATGACCAGCACATGCTTCTCACACTGGTAGGCCAGGTACTCAGCAGAAGTCAGCGCCAGGCGTGGGGTGATGATACGCTCGATGCTGGTCACAGAAAAAAGTATGTTATTCTACGTGAAAACATAACAGTGGTGCGTTCCATTTACTTCGGAAGTCGGAACTTGGGGCTGGGAATGACGTCACACCCGAGTTGGGAGGGAATTGGGGTTAGCTCTAGCCATTGTTAGCAATACCAATTGATAACAACACATTATGTGGTATTTTGCGCATACAAACACCATAGCAACATGTCCACAGGTAGAAGTCAGACAGTAGGCCTACTCTGCGTAATAAGACACAAATAAGACAGAAGTGCTGATAAGCAGTTTATTACTACGGCTTTCACATATGTTGATGCACGGAGCAGCCAACTTGGATTTTGAGGTCGGGGCTAGTGAGGTTCTCCCAACTTTCTGAGTCGGAAATCTGGCTTCAGGGGGCGTTCCGGTTGAAATTTCCGGGAATTTCTGGGAACTCGGAAATTCCGACTTCCCAGTTCAAATGGAACACACCACAATTTGCAGTCTGAATTTAATTCTAAAATCTATTCTAGAGACTGGTCATACATTTTAGATTTGAGAATATTAAGCCAATAAACATAACAATCTGTGTAAAGAACATTATTCAGAATAAAAAACTAAGCAAAACATACAAAAACTAGGATTGGTTGGGATTGGATGATACTATTACTGCTTTCACTGGTTGAGATTATTTCTGACTGAATCTTACGTGGGGTCATTGGCCAGGTTCAGAAAAAGGCAGACGTTGTCCATGGAGCCATTCTCCTCAAAATCAGACTTGAAGAAGCGGGCAGTTTCCATGTTGACCTGAGAGATAAATGATACAAGTTAATGATACTGAGGCACATTAGGTGAGAGATCTTGAACCATTTTGACAAAAGATTAAAACATAAGCCCTTTTCAGAATTTAACTTTGTAATATTACTGGCTTCATGTATCTATTGCAGTAAAGGTTTTCAAACTGTGATGCGTGCCTCCCCAGGGGGGCTTGTGAGAGCTGAAGGGGGGACACCGAGGCAGAGACATGAGGCATAGATACCGCGTGAATTGAAAGGGACAGGTGCCAATTTTCCAATGTGTTGACTTGTATAAATCCCTATTAACGCTGCTTTTCAACTCTCCTGCTAGACTAACCACAATGGGATGTGAATTGGTGGAGAAGTGGAAGAGGGACGGATTAGCATTTAGCAAGTGAAGCAAATGCGTGTGTGCGTGTGTACTTTTGGTAGAGGCCAGCCTGTCACAATTGAGGCATTACAGCAGACAGGAGGAGCAGCTGAGGAGGACAGAATTTGATACTGTGGGGCTGCCCGTTTAAGCGTTTAAGGGCCTGTTGAATTAGTAACCTGTCTACATGGGCGGGGGATATGCTCAGAGGTGCAGAAGTAACAAGAGGGACTTAAAGGTTAAATCACCTGGTGAATAAAAGACAGAAAGCAGGGTGAGAGAGAGAGGGGACAGGGTGTCACGTCAGGGTTAAGAGGGGGATTAGAGTCACAGATGGGTGGGGCTTAAGAAAGAACAACATAATGAACACTGCAGTTTATCTGCTTACCCCCATGGCTGCGAAGACAATGGCAAAGTTCTCAGCACTGTAGTCCATCACATCCTTGGACTTCTGTACCAGGCCGGCCTGGCGACAGATCTGAGCAGCAATCTGGGAGAAAGAGAACATAAAGTAGGATTTAGACAGTAAAGAGGTCTCAAGGTTCGACACACGCGGTCTTTAAAAATATTGTGTGATGTGTATTTGTGAAAGAATGTGAATGTTAAGTTTCTATTTCTGTCTGAGGGTGTATGTCGAGTGTGGTTGGGCTTCGACAGCATTTTATTAAATCTGAATCCATTATCGAGTCCACTTATCAAATCTGAATCCTTTTGAATCCCTTATCAAATCTAATTAGGTTTAGCTTCTAACATTTGCAAGTACCTAGGTTACAAATAACTAAAATTTAAGGATTAAACTGAGACCTGATATCAACTTTTATTGGATCAGGATGCGGATACTCTGTAGTTTTTAGTGCCTTTGTAGCCTAATTAACGTTCACAACCTGTAGCTGTAACCTGAAAATTAGATGAGCAACACAGAATATGAAATACTAATAAAATGTATCTGAAACACTGAACTACTTATTTTTACACACCTTATTTTTTTTACAAGTCGGTCCAGATTAAGACATTTTAAGTGGATAAGCTTAAAATATTAATATAAAATGCATAAAAGTGTAACTGGGAGATTTTCCTGCAACTGATGTGACACAATCAGACAGATCATTTCTCTCGAGACAACTTACCTAACCAATTCATTAATAAATTTGTTATACAACAAACCACAACCATTTTCTTCACTGAAACTAATAAAATAAGCAGAGTGAAGAGTTTGTGAGATGCTTCATGAATTTGTGGAATGAAAGAGGGATTTCACGCTTTTCACATATTGTCATGGCCTGACCTCTCCATGCACCCTGAGTTCAGGCACCTGGCCCATAGAGGAAACCACCGCATGAGTGACCTTTGTGACATGTGCTTAATGAAACAACAAGTTTTCACACCATCCCGACGGCATGTCAAGCGTGTCATCATTAGGAGGATAACACATGCCGTGTTTGTTTGCTCGGTTCTACAGTGGGACCCATTTGATCATGCATTTTCAAAGTGCAGATGGGATTCAGGTTGACAGCTATATTTATGCTCATAACACAGTAAATGATTAAAGAAAGTAATGCGGTGACAGATTTTTCATAATACTATAATACCATAGTGAATAATATTAAAGTGAAGTAATATTAAAGTAAAGTGTTACGAACCTCTTTGTTTGGGCAACCACTGATATTAAAGCTGCATTAACAGATTTTTTGGCCACTTGAGACAGTGGAACAAGGTGTAAACACATATTGTTATATTATCATCTTATAAAGTAGTTATGATGTCAGCAAACAATGAACTTCTTACACATCCAAAAGACACAGAGCAACATTTGCATACATTTGAAGTTGCTGCATTTGTGTCCACCTAGAGATTGTATTCACTCTCCTTTTAGCTCCATTTTGATCTTTAACAAGTCCTGAGAAAAATATCTGTCTCTTTAGCTGCTAAATGCTCCACGGTGTTCATTAGCTAGACGCTAACTTTGTCTGTCTGCTGTTTGGTGTTGAGCAGGTAGTGGACAGTGGGTTGGGCTGGCTGCTGGGAATTAGGGTTGATGAGAGCGCTGAGACTGAACCATAACAGTAAAGTTGCAGGCCCTAAAATCAAAACAATTGGTGAAAAGAGGCTAACAGGGTTCCTACACATTTGCCATTTCAAAATTCCATACTTTTCCAGACTCTGATTTCCAGACTTCTCTGTAGATTTTTCAGTTGAGTACAAATAGCTAGATGTTTATTATGTAAATAAATAGTTTTAAAATCCAGCTGTTAACAGGTATGTCACATTCTGACTATGTATGCTATTATGCCGCCAAATAGTTGCCAGAGGATTGTAGCTAGGTACTGTAGCTCATACAAATTAAACCCTCTGTGGCCGTTCAGTCCACACTCCTAGGCACAAAGTTGGACGACATTCAACTGTCAAACATCTCTGCCCAAAGAGGAAGTAAACTAACTGGTGCAACTTTTACTCATATTATTTTTCCCTTAACATATTGAATGATAATATTATATTATTGTTCTCCCCATATTTGTTTGTCTCTTTTATAAATAAGAACGGAAAATGACTAGAATAAAGTTAAATAATTTAATTTTCACGGCCTTGTTTATTCACTGTGTGTACTGCAGAGTTAGTGGTAATTATCTGTGGGTTTGTTACAACGAGCAACATTTTCGCATTACACTTAGTCAGAGCTGCTGCCTGCTCTCCTCCTGGAGAAGTAGTCTCCTTGCAGCGGGGAGTGAAGCAGAGGGAACATGTAACCTAACGTTAGGTGAAACACTACCGCCTCTACCACAAAATGAAAAGTTCCATTGAGCTGCTTTAAATATACTTTGCAAGAAAAACACAAGATGGAGCAAATTAATGCTTGTTTTGTGAATACTTAGTAAAACACAAGAACTTCAAATAAAGCTACCTCTAACCAATGACATTGGTTAACACTACAAGCTGCTACATTTTGATTTAGCTACTGTAAATCAAAATGTAACTGACTTTACTCGAAAGCATAACGGTAAAAAAATAACTATTAAAACAGAGTGGTGTGTTTGTTAAGCCAGTACAAGACTCAAATTCTCCAAGAGTATAACACTCCATAGAAATATTGTACTTTTATGAGGTTCATTAGGGAAGGAGAAAAACTCCCTTAAAAGAAAAGCCAAACTGTGAAATCTGCATTTACAGTCTTGACTGTTGATTTCAACATCCATGCTCAGATTCCCAGTCATCCCAGAATCTACTTACACAGTAACCTAGATTTATAGAAGTTCATT
The DNA here is from genome assembly GCA_003416845.1 of Oplegnathus fasciatus. Taxonomy (NCBI): domain Eukaryota; kingdom Metazoa; phylum Chordata; class Actinopteri; order Centrarchiformes; family Oplegnathidae; genus Oplegnathus; species Oplegnathus fasciatus. The sequence continues at coordinate 304,578 of NTHP01000407.1, read as the reverse complement.
TTTACATCATTAATTTCTACTGGCATTTGGGAAACAACTGATAGTGGCAGACAAAAATCAATCAAATTCTCACCTAAGTTTAAACACAGTCGTGTTCCCTGTGTCAAGGTCCTATATTTTTGGCTTTAATAACAACTTAAGAATTAGGTTTTAGTGGATATTAAAATATCTCCCAAAATACACAAAGAAATACAATGTTATTGGCAAACCATTGTCAGACAGTAATAGCATTAAATTTTGTCCCTGAGCATTGACGTGTAAAGGACTGTAGGAGTGAAAAGAAGAATACAGGGGTCAACACTGGTTTCTAAAATCCTCTTTTTAGCTGAAGAGCATCAAGAACAGCCAATGGTCTATCATTCAAGAAACCTCAATTGTGCTGGAGTGCTTCAATGGATTGAATCAATCAATACTGTTTTGCCAAATACAATGGAGTTGTCTTTGTGGCCATTGTTTATTTCATTTTCATGGATGAATGAAATAACATTTGTTTTGCCTTGGGAGAATTTCAAAAGCTGTCCCATTTAAAACTAGCATATTGTGACAAAAACCTCCATCTAGCTGGAAATAACAGATCACTTGCCTTCTTTAAGTATGACTTGATCTGGTTGATTTAATTTCCACTCAGCCACAATAAAGCTGTGTGTGCTTCACAGCTGTCTGTCGCAATTATTAAAACAGACACTGGAGCAAAAGCCAGAGCTCAGTGAATGCTATACAAGCACAATGAGTGGTTGAAGTCTGGCTTTCTTTAAGGGAGAAGTACCAACAATCCCATTAGCAGACATGGAATGCATGTTTTTTCCTGCTGACAGAACTTTTATAGAACATGAGATATTCAGGCATGTAAGACACTTGTCTAACATTTATGTAGAACTACTGAATCACAAATTTCCATTGTGAGGCATGAAAAACCCTGGAAAGAAAGCAGAACTCAAACTAATGAGTGTCATGTGACACTGAGGAAAATAGCTGACACACGTGAATGACCTGACTCATCGATGTTAAACATTTCCGTTGTGAGACTGACACAGAAATAAACACTAAATTATCCAAAAGCTTGTATCTTTACAGTTTGGTACTCCAAGTGGCAACTGTTTTCATTTTATTGCTAAAGATCGCATTAAAAAGGAAACTCCAGTCTCGTACCACTGCAATCTTATAAACGTTGTCAGAGTCGTGACTGCCTGTTAAAAAAAAGAAAAAAAAAAAGGATCCAAATCCAAGTCTTTTTTATTCCACACAATCTTCTTGCTTTTCGAAAACTGGCTCCTACATTACCCACAATGCAACATGACAGCCTCAAGGAGAGATGAGGCCTCCAGAGGTCTGACTTGTACCGACGCTGACTGACGTTTTTTTTTTT
>NTHP01000407.1:267801-298185 GCA_003416845.1 Oplegnathus fasciatus | reverse complement strand
CAAATGTTTTCAGTCTACAGCAAAAATACAGGAATTGGCCTCACTGTTCCAATACTTTTGGAGGGGAGTGTATACTGCTCCATAGTTACATAAGATGTGCATGCTCCCTGTGGGTTAGTGGTTTATAACCTCGAACAAGAGAAAGAAAATATCCTAGAAAACAACAGGAACACAACAGGTTATTGAGGTCGTACCCATGATGTCCAGGTAGTCCTCAGCCAGAACACTGGGCCCACGGTCGATGGGTTTGCCTGAGCCGTTGAACACGCGTCCTGAAAGAGGAAGATTTTCTCCCTTGAGTCAAGTAGACATCAAGTCTATCATTTGATAAATAACAACAATTTGGTTTATCTGGAAGTTGAATTCAAAGATAATTACTAAGAAACACATCTGATCTATTCTGTTTTGTTTCAGACTCTAAGCAGATAAGAGTGGCTCTGATGGCTCTTGTCGAGTCTACAAGTAACAAGTACAAGTAATTATAAATTCATGGACGTGATTAATGATACTTCAAAAAGAAAAGCAGTTTTACTTTTTACTGCTATTCAAATATATGTAACCTTGTGCTGTACTGAGATAATCACACTTGAGACATTCAAGACCATTCAGAAAAAAGGGTTTGATTCAGTGCTGTTTTGCTTTTACTATTTACGGAGTAGATTGAAAACGTAAGTAAAATAAGCATATTAAAGGTAAATGCAGTATAACACTTTAAACAGCATTCAACAAGCTTTAATATTTTCACCTTTGTGTTACAAAGAGAGAAGGATGAAAGGGGAACTATGTAGCTGTAAACAAAACCAGAACTGTGGACTAATCAGAGGATTATTTAATTTAATCTGTAGAGTGTTATCACTAAGTTTGGATTAAATATGAAATGTGAAATCAGGTTGATCATACCCAGCATGTCCTCTGACACTGGGGTACGCAGGATATCACCAGTGAACTCGCAGGCAGTCTTCTTGGCATCGATGCCTGAAGTTCCCTCAAACACCTAAACAAACACAGACATGACAAGCCATTAAGATAAAAAATGCAGGTATTTGGTCATAAACCGAACAATTGGACAAATTGAAATTTTGACCAGATGATGGCGCTAGATGAAAAGTCGGGAGATTATTACAATTCATCCTCTCGGGACTATGAATGCGTGTACCAAATTTCACAGCAATCCATCCAATAGTTGCCGAGATATTTCAAAAAAGAACTAAAAACTCTTGGTGGTGCTAAAGTCAGAGGACCACCAAAGTTGAATCCATCATCTGGGAAACCATGAATGTCTGTACAAAGGTTTTTGCCAATCCACTAAGTATATGTTGAGAAATATCACTGCACAAGTGAAAAATCTGACCTGCTAGTGGAGCTAGGGGAAACGTCAGAGGAAAATTTCAATAACTTCGGTGATACTCTAACGATCTTGAATATCTGCTGTAAATTTCATGGCAATCCATCAAATAGATCACAAAACATTTCTCTCTGAACCACAAATGTCAGTCTGCTGGAGGCACTAGAGGAAAATCCTCTGGGGACTGTGAATGTCTGTACAGAATTTCATGGCAATCCATCTAATAGGTGTTGAGTTATTTCAGTCTGGACCAAAGTGGTGGGCCAATGGACAGGCGGACCAACTGTCAGGTAACACCATGGTGTTAAAACTTCCCCTAAATTAAATAAACACTAAAATTCACAACACAACATCAAGTTAAGCAGCAGCTTTCATCTTGCCATTCCTGACTTATAGAAAACCACTCATGTTTCGCCCAGATCACAGGGTATGATTACCATTTATTGACAACACATCCCACGAAAAGCCCAAAACCTACAATGTTTTAATCTGCCTCTTAATACTTTCTGGCTTCCCTACCCTGTCTGTGGCTCTCAGCTCCAGGCCCATTGGTTCCTACTGATCATGTAAATTCCCCTCAACTGAAAGATATGTTCTGCTTATTGTTACTTCTTCACTGTGCAGAATGATGTATGTGCAGAGTGTGAAAGCAGAAGGCTCAATTCACATTCATGTGCAGAAGGGGGAAAGTTTCTCTGAGACGTGTACATTTGGCCACCATTTTGTGACATCACAACTAGTTGGTGCGGTGTGATGTGGACACTTGAAACTTCCTGCACACACTCACTGAGAAGGGGCTTTTTAAGTGAAGTAGGAGATATCTTGCATCAACCAGTTAAACTTTTGAACAAAAAATATTTGCACATTCATAGATTCTGTATTTTTCAATGAGTGGGAAAGAGTAAGATGACACTGTAGTTTTTAACAAACATTATTCGAGGAGGAGAAAAGTGTGTATTATTAAGTATGGGACTATTTTCATCTGTGAATTAATACACATTTGGTGCGAATATTTACAGCAGGACTCTTAAACAATAGGTGCAATAGGTTCCTGTCAGGCAGCCATTATGGATTCTGTTCCCACCTGGACAACTGCCTTGCTTCCAATCACCTCCAGGACCTGCCCACTCCTCTTGGTGCCATCTGGCAGGGTCAGGTGAACAATCTCAGCGTATCTGGGGAACTAGATCAAAGAGATTCATCACAGTTTCACTACAGCCACCTGAAAACTAAATCTATATCATCAATACAAGGCTATTGCAAATGAAGGGAGATTTACAGTGGCTTCTGAAAACACTTCCTTTACAGTTTGTTGAGTGTAGCCAATCCCAACCTCATTAAAAATTTCTCAAAATGGATTTCCACAATAGGCAAATAAAATAAATAGCAGTGCAGTATTACTAGCAGTAATATGAGAACTCATTCATGGTTATAAAATAAATAAAAAAAATAGAACTTCTTAGCAGCCTCACCTTCACATTATCCAGGATCACCAGGGGTCCATTTACACCTGACACAGTGGAGTAGGCTGAAAAAGAGGAGAGTTACATGGTTCACTCATTCCCTTATTTCAATAGGCCACTGGATAAGAACATAACCAAGGCAATACTGACAATATTCGCATTTCTTTGTGAAGCTGAAAGCTACCAATCAACAAGGGAATAAGCAGACTTCCGGACAGCCAACACTGTTAATAATCACAAGCTGACCTTTCACAGTGAGATTTAAACAGCTTTCATGCACTTCCAGGCCCAAATGTCAAAGGCAGGCAAATGTCAGAAAAAAATGCATGAAATTCACTTGTTCACATATGGTGAGTACAATTACACAGGCACGTGGTTAGTTCTGATGAAGGTTAGCAGAAATAGCCTGTGGCCTTCCCCTACATTTAACAACAATAACTGAAACAAGACGTACTGAAAGAACATACTAGAACTCAATGAAAACTACACATCAAATGTGTCGCCAAAAACATTTCTTATTGCCATTTCCCTGAACTTCAGCTGCTGTGTATTTCTTAAATCATTAATAAGATGAAACAGCAATTTGCTTCTTCATTTGTGCTTAAAGCTCCCTCATCTCATCACATAAAGTAGAGGTCATTTCTTGCCAAATACACTGTAGATGTTGACAGACATGCTGCAAACATCTTAACAATGACTGAATCACAGAACAGCATTCAGAAATTAGGCTAACTCGTTGTAGGTTTTACAAACTTAATGTGACACAAATCTGATTTGGAAATACTTTATAGAGCACCGACAACTCTCCCTCTTTGAAACGAAAGACATATTACAAAGGTATTATTATTATATTTCTCACATCTTGATACACTAGTCAGTCGAGCTGTGACTTCCAGCGATACTAGAGGTGCAGGTTATACTTGGAAGCGAAAAGCTAATCTGATAAATTCCGTTATTATTTTTTGTATTAAATGTTTATTTTTATAGGAACAACTACACAGCATGGAGCAATGCCACACAGCATTTATAGCCTAAGCTAGTTAGCAACTCATGCCTCAGATAGGTCTCTGTACAAACACACACACACACACACACACACACCTACTGGAAAAACACCCAAAACAATTAAATTGTATAAACTTTTTATGAAAAGCACCTGATATTCAGTCACTACATGACTGATGACAAAAAATCCAGTATCAGGTAGGCTCTATACATTTCATTATCAATCCACCCCACACCAAACAATTTCTTTGTTATTCATCTTTTAAAAAAATGTGATGACATTTGCCACATCTTGACACATTTTAAGTCAGTTGAGATGCAACCTCGATAATGGCGACGTGGGTTCAACTTGTGAGCAAAAAGCTAATGAAACCCATTAACCGATGAAAGCACAATCAAAAAAGAGAGAAGATAACTTGACCAAGAAAGGTATGTTTTTGAAAGCGGCAGGTCTCGTGTACAGTATGTACATATGCCACATAAACATCCAACACAATGTTTTCCAGCGACCTTAAAAGACAGTATGAAAACTGTAAATATGTTCTGTTTTCACATTCCATCAAATGCCTCCTTTCAGCAGAAGCATAACAGACCTTCCCTCTTTGACCTAAGTTAGCAAACAAATAACATACATATGATTGCAGTACACTAAACTCTTATTTAACCTGTAGAAGCAGTTGGCGATTGCTGATTGTTTGATTCTCAGCAGCTACATAAATGATGAAAGTGTGCTCTAAGAGCAATAATCGAAATACAGACAGTGTTTGAACCTCTTTTGAATAGCAGAGCTACTTTCAGGTTCACTACAAAACAAAAGACAGCTGTAATGGATTATTGGAGTGATAAATGACTGGTAACCATCAGAAGATCCCCGGTAGAGTAAAGGGTAAAGGGTAAAGTAAAGGGTCTGGACCTAATATGTTCCTTTCTCTGAATGAAGCACTAACGCTCGAGTTTTATTTTATCTTAAGTTTGCAAGAAATCCATTGACACCCGCCATCACATCTGCAGACCTGGGTGGTAAAATGCAAAGACATGGGACTGAAGGAGGTGGGGGTGGGGGACTGAAGGTGGCAGCATTGTTTCCACTGGGTTTTCTATCGTGGTCTGGTGTTCCTCTTTATGTGCGAACCATCAATCTGGGAGCCGATATCAAAGGCGCGAGGAAATTAGAGCAGACTGGTACGAACATAAAGCACTAAAGCTTAGCGGGGTGCATCCACTATGCCACTAATTAGGAAGAGGCCAACAAAATAACCTGTCAATGCGCTACAGTATTGCGGCCATTTCCCACACACACCTGCATTTCACCCTCTATGAGCCAGACAGGCGGTGTGTGTGTGTGTGTGTGTGTGTGTGTATGTGTGTTGAGGGTGGAGTGGGCGGTGGTGGTGGGAGGGTGCGGTAGAGACTATTGAGAGAGCAAGAGAAAAGATGGCTCAAGTGTGATGATAAAAACCAAGGGCACCACAGATACAAAAAAATCATTTTCCTCTCCAAAATAAAATGAGTTTTACTCTAAACAGCCTTTATCTGAGTTCCTGCCTCAGTGCGCAGATTCTGGTGAATGAGTGAAGTTCCCACACACATTTCTCCGTTTGTTCTACAAGATCTTACTGTTCAGGGGGCATTTTATGGATAACCGTTTCTTATTTGCCAATGACACGCGGGAAGCAAGTTACTGAATCAGAACATGGTTTAATAATTGTAGTAATATTGTAGCATCTTATAACAGCAGACAAGCAGCTTTACTCAAATTATCTGATAAAATCTGTATAACTCAAAATCTGCTTTTAAAAATACATACATATGTAAACTTGTTTGGGGCTCTCCTGCCCTTTAAAATCACAAAAGTTAATATACCTCTGAGCAAGATACTTCATTCCAGCTGTAACACTGTGACTGCACTCAGCACAATGCCGGTCTTAAGAATCAGCGTGTGTGTGCTGCTTTACTTTTCATTCCCATGCAACTACTATCATATACCAAAAAATAATGAATAACTACACCATCTACAATTGTATGTTTTTGTGTGTGACTATGTAGTTACTGTATGAGAAGCGGTTGTAACACAGTCAGTTATTTTACAGACAGTGCTGCTCTTTTGCATAGATACCACAGTATAGCCAATCCATAACTCCATTCAATGCTGTGGCAATGTAACTTTGATTGTCCCAGCACTTAAAAATTAATAACAGATTGTTCAGGCAGATTCCCAGAGCGATATCCGAGGGCTGAATAAATTTGGTAACGATATATTGGTTGATATCCGATACCTTCATTTTTGCTGTAAAAGAATTGTAGCCAAAATGAGCAGAATATTTTACTAGATATCGGCCAACTTATCGGTTGGGCTCTTGTAAAATATATCAACCAACAGTGGCTTATCACAGATACTGTATCTGTATCATATTTTTTCCCTTAAAAAAACCCCTCTCAAATATCGATATAGGTATTGGCCTCAGAAATCCAGTATCAGTCAAGCTATACATTTTACAGTTGAAAGACAAACTTGCCAGTGTTCTTTGGCCATTTATTGGCGACAGTTTTTCTAAATTATCAAATTAATTATCATACATAACTTTGGCATTTCTGTACTGCATTTCTTGTTATTTCTCAACCAGAATATATGCGGATACCAATATATCTGTAAATGGTTGAAATTACCTGATAATATTAGCCATGCCAATAAACTGTATCAGTCAAGCTCTATCGAAGCAGGAGATCAAATCTTATTAGCATTCCAATTTTTCACTGCAATGTTGATTTAACCATACATCTGCGTTAAGTGAGCGATATGTCATTCAGCGAGATAATATACATGCAACCACCAGGGATTTTGCTATACTGTGGTACTGTCCATTCATAGATGTGGGTTTACTGGGCATTGTGGGCAATCAATGTTAACTCAGTGAGTATGACTGCTTCACAGCAATATTAGATTTAATATGAATTTTGCATCAATGTGATGAAGTATGTTGATTTGCTGGGTTAGTTATTCATATCTAGTTATGTTATCCTTTGACAGTTTCTCGATTTTCCAGAAAATGTACCAGATTACAATATATATTAATACTGCAATATAAGATTAACTGCAATAGAGAATTTCATCTGTTTAGACTGCTCCTGCTATGTTGAAATAGCAACAGCTGATGGTGCAATGTCACTGAACGGTACAAATGCAGATCGCTCTTAGCAGTCAGATAGCAGAACTTAAAATATAAAAGACAAATTTACAGGTGCAATAAATTCATACACTTGAGGAGCACCTTACAATGAGTTAAGTATACTTTTTCTACACAAAATACAAATCAACCGAATGTCTTTTCCCGCTTAAGATCAGACCATGGCTTCAAAACTGCTCCAAGAATTATTAAGGATTATTATCATTACAGTGACTGACATCTTTATACTTAAACCTCAGACAGCTCCCCATACCCAAACATGCCCTTTGCAAACAACATGCTTTTATGAAAATTCCATCAAATTTTCACAACATTATGTTTTTGTTACTCACAAATGGCAGATTGTCCATGTTGGCCATGTTTATAAAAAGGACTTAACAGCTACACTTATCCTACAAATTGCCCACAAGTCTCAAAAGAGATACATATGGCTATTAACTGAAGGGTGATAATAAGAATGATGATGCAGGGAAAATTGGGCAACGTAATTATACAGGAACCTCTTAGAAATCCATAAGTCTACTGCATCTTAATGGTAGATATTTGGTAACAGTGACAAGAGTAGGTAAATGCAATTTTAAGAAATGTAATGTAACTTTGCCTTCCCTCATTCACTGTGACAAGCTACATTTGACAACCACAAAATCACGTCAGACAGACAAACATAAAGCTATCCAGAAAATATAAAACTGGAACAATTTTCCCTTAACCTGCCTCATTTACCTTTTTAGTTACAGATTTAGAGCAGACTTTTGCACCTTACTTGCAACTGTCTGTGGACAAAGTGTTTTGGCATAAAGATGTTGAACATTAGTGCAAAATGGCAGCTGATGTTTGTCCCAATTCTTTAAAACCAAATTTAAGACCTCTTTATCAGAAAGTGTTTATGTAAAAAAATTATTACTGGTCAATATGTGATTATTTCAAACTCTCACATACTGACATTGGTTGGGCTCTAGTTTAAATTTGGCCAACTGCCTAAAGAAATGAGGGAAACATGTCTAATGCACCATACAGTATATCATGTATCTGCCATTTGGTGGCACTAAGTCAGAGGTGCTTATAATATCTGAATGGGTAGTTTCAGACGGATTAAAGGCCTAACCCTGACCCTATATGGTAGCCCATCATTATATGAAAGTAAAAAAAAAACAAAAAAACAGGACATTTTATGGTAGCCTCTGGCGTATAACTGTGATGATAAAAAAAAAAAAGGTGGTTTGCTCTCTCATTTCACAAGATAACGATTGCTCAATGGGCTATACGTTCATGAGGTGTGAAGTAGCAACATTTCCCATTAGGTTTGGAAAACTTTCTCCACCCCTCTTTTGCTACTTCAGCTCAAGTGCAGCAGTCCCCTGGCTTGGCATGCAACGACAGTGTGGGTCACCCTGCAGCCTGTTCAGCTGCCAGAGCCTTTTGTGTACAAAGATGTTAATTGGTCCTAATCCGCCACTAGAAGCTGTTTTGGTAGCCTGACCTCGCACCCTGAAGGACACCTTGGTGTGAAATACTAAAGAGCCCATTCAAGTGCCAGAAAAAAAGAGGCACAGAGCATTCCAACACAATTCAATTTCCCAGCTGAAAGAGGGGGGAACTCGAGGGGAGTTGGAGCTGGGATGGAGATGGGGGCGCATCATCATTCTGACAATAATTGAGTGCTACAAAGTAGTGGCTGCTGTGATGTTCAGCCTCACAATCACGTCTTAGCCTCTACTTCAAGGGATTCCCACAGCCCCACTGGACATGGGAATGCTAATTGCCTCAAACCTACAACCCCCCCCCACCCCCCACCCCACCCACCTCCCACCTCCCACCCTCCTCTCCACACTTCCACTGGCTGGTTAAAACACAAACCATGATGACAAAATCTCAGAACAATGACTGTGGTAAAAGAGTAGCAATGGCAGCTAAGATGATATGAAGATGTAGAAGCTCTGCTCAATCATTGAAGGACAGGTTTGGATTTTTTTTCCCAAGCCAACCTTAATACAACACTCATATGCCATTTGTATGTTGAGAGAATTACTGGTCGTTGTAATCATTCCTCCTCACACTGGCCAAGGGGAGATGCCTTTATAGAGCGACTTCAACGTAAAATGTGGGCGATTCTTCAGATTTGTTGTTGTTGTTGTTGTACAGTAAGGCAGCTACTTTTAAGAAGTCGTCGAACAGCCTTATCTTTGTCGGTAACTTTGCCATCTACAGTGAAGAACCCAAAGTACTTCCACACACTGCTTCTCAGATGCTTCCGTGTGGTGTTTATCCAATCAGCACAACTTTGCTTGCTGTGTCCTCCTCCATTTTTATTTATTAGCTTAGTTTACCGATACAGGGCGAAATTTACCGTCAACAGGGCATACAATAGGCAAAATGAATTTTAAGAGTGTCGTCTGCTGGACCACAAAGCAAGCTACTTCAAGCAGTCTGTTCCACTTACAGTCTGTACATTTTAAATTTGAACAGGTTACTACAGTTTGAAAATTTAATTTGTTTCCACATCCAAACTAAAGCTTGAATTTCGAATAAATAGTGAAAGCCCTAATCCAGTCTTTGTTCTTGCAAAAATGCATACCAAAGGTCATCCACAGTTCCATTCTGCACAATCTACAATCTATTTTAAGATTTGATAAAATAAAAACAAATGTTACAGTAAAACCAACCATTGTTTGGTCGAGAGTTTGAGACGGGACAGTCTGTTCTATTTCACACCTTTTTCTTAGAGTAGTGAAAAAAATACAATCGCTATGTTTTTAGATACAAAAGCACAAAAAACACACGACAGGATTAAGTTTTCAACCTGTAGAAAGTGCTGAAAAAAAATCTGTGTGACTAAAATTAACCAAAAATGGATGACGGCCATAGAAGCATGTTAAAACCATTGGGGGTCAAACAGCAGCCACGATAGACACACCTCTTTCCAAACAATTGCCAACCAATCTCTGTTTTGACATGTTGACAGTCCTGCTCCTGGTTTTGACACCCCTACAAAATGAGACGGGATTTTAACCCTGCAGGTACACAAGTACTCCATATAAAGGACTCCCTACCTCACTGCACTGATTGTGAGGAAATGCAATCAGGCTCAAACCAGGAGCAAATTTGCGAGCAGAGTGGGACCACATGTCTGCAGGGCCTTTTTGCTGGCAGGTAGTATAGCAGAGGAACAACACTGTTTATACAGAGAGGCATCTTGTTAACACAACAGTCTGGTTTGGTCTGGTTACAATAGGCACAAACTTTACAGGGTTCTACCACTTCGGGGTGTGAACCCTAATTACGAGTATTTGGGTTGTACCTCTCAAGTTCCCCATAATATCTGAGGCCTGTCAAAGTCACTATATTTCACCTCAAAACTCAAAAAACTTTGCAAAGGATGGGGCTCAGCAGCAAATTGGCCATAACTCATTGATCATTTGTCCAAACACCATAATTCTTGGTATAGATCTTCACTTATTGTTTGGGAATAGGCGTGCCAAAGTAGGGCTGGGCGATAAAGCAAAAAATATTATCACGATAATCTTTTCCATATTGATCAATATTTATATACAATTTGATAATGCTGCCAGTTTGAAGAGAATATAGTTTATCAACATAAAAAATAGAATAATATCATGTCAACATTTAACTGTGCAAACATGGCTTGGTTTAGAATATAATTTGTAGTAAAAGAATATATTGAATAACATCTAAATGTAAACATTGAACAGTGCAAACATGCTTTATCTGCCTTAACAAAACATGTTAGCTTGCCTTGTAACTATTAAAATAATGTAAATAAATGTCAATAGCTTTGGAGGATAACGCGAGTTCACTTAAAGCGACGCCAGACTGGCTGTTGTCGTGTTTATTTCTGCTGTACGATAGGCTGTTAGATCGAGTAAAAAATGTCCAAAGTTTATCTTCGTTATAGACATACATTTTTTTCACGATCCCGTTTTGAGATCATTTTATTGCCCAGCCCTATGCCAAAGCATTTTGAGCCTGACCAATAGGGGGCACCACAAATGCCAAAAATGTCAAAGATGTACTGCTACTGCTTTAAGTCTGCTAGAAATCTTGTTTCCAGTAGACCGATGCACTACAACATGGATCTTGAAAACCACAGTCTGGTACTTGGAAACTCACCATGGGGATGAGTGACAAATGTTAATATATATATATATATATAATATTAATAGCGCACACTATATCTTTAACTATCAGAATACATCATTAGCTACAGTAAAAAAACTTTCTTCTGTTTTCTCATTTGGTGGATACAATATTAGAACTAAAACCAAGAAACCAGGGGTGAAGGTCTTAATGACTAGAAGAACTGTTTTAGTATAAGGAGATACAGGGAAGGTTGTAACTACAAAAGAAAAAAATATATGATGAAGAACAAACTATCTTGTGTGTGCTAGTGCCATTTTATACGTCAGTACACAAAAAAGCTGAACCACTTAGAGACTCTCTCAACACTGGGCTCACTGCACAGTTTTAATCATTACTACTGCAAAGGAAATTACTTGACTGATACAGTGTCATGGGGAATTTCTTGTATTAGACAATACACACTTACTTCTCTAAATGAGAGAAAGAATGTCAGGAAATTAATGATGAGCGGTCAGCAAAACAAGTGTGCCATTCATGTGGATTGGTTTCTGTTCATGCAACAGACAGAAATGGTGTCAAATCCTTAGCCTACATTTTAATGTTCTTTCATGAAAAGAATGGCAAACGCCCACGGGAGGGTTTTTTTCTACTGACAAGCTAGCTGCTTAAGCCTAATTAGAATGTGGATTATAGAACCGTTATAAAAATAACATTGATTTTATAGAAATTACTTTCATAGTGACAGATGAGACATTTGTTTATCATGACTACATTATTACCATTAATTAAATCTTCACAAAGAAGTATAGTGCCTTGCTCCATGTCTTTTCATAGCACTAAATGACAGAATGCACTACTAAAACAAAGACAAGCCATTTCGTAGGCTAATAGCTTTTGTCACATTTGACATGACAGAGACAAAGGCCTCTTAACAGAAAAGACTTGGTCTGATGAGAAATCTCTTTATTTGTTTATTTTCCTGCTCTGTCTCGCACTGGCTTTTCAATAGCTGCCTCTCTTAGAGCTCTGTCAAGTCAATAAGGTAGTGAAAAACCATCTCAGCATCGTGATCTTATACTGTAGACTGTTTGATGCCTGGCAACTGGCTATACTGAACAAAGTCTCTGTGATTTCCTACACTCCGCACTGAGGTTACAATTTGCTTTAACCTAACAGGGACATGGCTGATTCTGAGGTCATTTGTCATCTGTAGCTGTCAGGTCTTCATTCTGTGATACACTAACACATATAATACCAATTCTGATAGAGGATACATTATGTCTCTATCAACTACTTAAATCAAGCCATGATTTAATATGAAAATGATTAACTATGACATACTATTCCAGAAAGCCACTCTCCTTGATTTGGTAATGACACCTCCACACCTCAATTTTCCTCCAGTCACTGTTTGTGTTTACAAAGGGCCATTCCACAGACTTTACAAATAAAAATCTGTTTACTTGATATTGAAGGGTTTTCAGCCTGTGAAAAGAGTTGTATGATGTCTTCTGTGGCTCTGGAGGAACTTTCTAAAGTTTAAGGAAACACCCAGGGTTATCAGGGTTATCTTGGCTTGGGCTAAGAGAAAAATTATAACAGAATGATTACAAACCAGGCGTGTGGAGTTTGAACAATGTGGAAGAGTCTAATGAAACACACTATCAAGTTCAATTATGGGAATGTAAGATCTAGCATTTTTGGGTGCGTGACCCATACTAGGAAATAATATTTAAGATATCACATCCTCTGCTGACACAATTTTGACCACTGGTTTTATCAAGCTGCCCGCTGTGAATCCTCCAACTTTATGCAGGTGCGATATTTAATTGCTGGAGTACACCTTTAACTCAATTGTGAACCATGTTGAATTTTAAAACATCAGTCGTGATCTGGAAGGCAATTTGTGCATGGTTTAAGCTACAGCAAAATCATGGTGCACAAATCACAAATCAATCACTTTCTGACCTCACCCCTTTCGATTTAAACGATTTTGTTCCTACATGTTAACCTATAGGAGGGAGTGTTAGAATGAGGTTTGATTAACCAGAATGACCAACCATTCAAGAGACAGGGGCACTCAACCCACCTAAAGACACAGATATCTTCTTAAAAAATAAACATAACAGTATGGTTCCCTAATTATCGGAAAGCTAAGGTTATCTACAATTTTAATACTTCTGTTCCAAATCAATTAAATATGCAAATTAGGTGATTTATTTTTCTGTCCTTAAACTTTAATCTGCAAAAAACAGGTAAACACTTAATATTTATAGGGGAAATCAAAGGTCCCAGATCATTCTGCCAGAGACTGGTGGCTTGGTATGGTGGTGTTTGTTGATCTGAAGCAGCATCAGGTAGAAATTAACTTGCTGCACCCAAAGGGATCTTCCAAATCATTTACTTTCCCAAGACATCCTGATCAGCTCATGGATGATTTGAGCGATGTGCTCACATCAGTGGAGCCATACACAGCAACAGGCAGAACAGACTGTCAACGTCCAAATGAGATGAGCAAAGCATCATCAGCCCTTGACCAGAGGCTTCAAAATAAAAAGTAAAGATCTCCACACCCTCACATGACTTTGCACTACACATTTTTGCTGACTTGGGCTTCCTTATTATGAAAGATGAAAACTGATGAAAACCATATACTCAGAAGTGTCTATCCTATAACGTTCACGTGTTAAAAAAATAAACTTTAAGGGCAAAAAAAGCACCTAATTTGCATATTTATTTATTTTGCCGTTTATAAGGCAGGCTCATTTAAGAGAAAGACTTTTACTGCTGAATTCTCCTGTTCCCTGATTAATGCTAACTCAAATGTTCCTCCGTATTTACCTGTAGTCTTGAGAAATTCAGTATTTCCACAGCACTAATTCCATCAGTAAAACAAAGGAATCATATTAGACTTGCCACTCTACTGCTCTGAGTCTCTCTTACACTATTTTCATTTACTAATTATTTCCAGGGTGTTCCACCTTGCCATTTTTGCATTGCTGTTAAGCTACCTAAAACTCTTCCGGCTGCTCAGTGGGCATAATCCCTAGGCAGTTATTGAAAAACCTGCAAAGTTGAAGAGACTGAAATATAATAGGGAATGAAGCTTGCATTTCTGTTAAAAACGAGAAACTGAGAGCAGCAGAGTGGTGAGTATGACATGACTCCGTTGGTGGAATTAGTGCTGTGAAAATGTATATTATACAGAATTTACAATGGGTGCTTTCTGCCAATTATGTCTCCTCCTGTCCTCACTCTGTAGTCCCCAGGAAATTGATCCAGGTCTGCAATCACCAAGATAGTTCCAATCCCTTAAATGTGTCTCGCTGGAGACGAGGAGAGAGGAGGCTCCCGGAGGAGCTTTAAGCGAGTAACCACAGGTGTATCCTGTGCTGAAGTTTTTTAACGGACGGCAACACTGCTGCAATGTGTGAATCTGTTTATTAATTGGTTGGCTGATCTGATGGGACTGTAAAAGCCAGGCTGTTGTGGAAACAGCATTACAGTAATATTAATAATAGAGCATGATTGTAATCCATACATTAGGAAAATCACCAGGGGAAACAGGAATGACAGCACCAACAGTGGCTCTATTGTTATTCATATTTATTCAAAAAATAAAAAATATTACGTGCGTTAAGAATCTGAATCATGAATATTAAAAATTCTCTTTGTTTACTTTTTTCCCTCATATGGCAAAAGGCCTCTTTTTCTCCCTCCTTTCTTATTTTCTGTTCCCAGCGCATCTTGTCTCATTAAGGAAAAATGTAGGCTACGGCTTTACAATCCTATAAAGCCACACAGTCGAGTTATTATCATTATCATTATTATTATTAGTAGTAGTAGTAGTAGTAGTAGTAGTAGTACTACTACTACTACTATCATATCATCCTGAGGCTGAGAAGGACATCAGACCTAATGTACCTGCAGCCTTTCACAAACTAAGTAAGTTATATTCTTTCAGTAATAAACATATTTTAATTGGGTATTTGTTATTTCAGTCACATTCTGTGACGTCCTGACGCCTATTGGAGCAGCAGTCAGCAAGTGTCAGGTGTTTTTCTTTTAAACTGTTATTATTATTGTTATTATTTCCACAAATTTGACAGTTGAGATGCTGTGCATCATGAATAGTTGCCGTCTTCTCAAAATGACGCTGGAGCGAGCGAGGATGGTGAATTAAATTCCTCAGTCCTCACATCTCTTCCTTGCATCTTTCTCTCACATTCCCACTGGGAGGAGCTAAGAGGCGAGGAAGAGACCTGAGTAAGGGAAGCGAGGAGCCACCTTAGCCAAATGGAAAGCACCCCATGTGAGCCATTATTGTACAGGTAATTCCATCCCCACTCACAAGGTTTTTTATCTGACCTTTATGCGTTCGTACTGAGTTATTATTTGAACACTGGCTTTTATTTGAGAATTCATGGTATCTTTAAAAATGGTTATATAAGCCCATATATTTAATTTCCTTGTCTCTGGATATGGTTTTGCACAAAATGTGATTCACATACCGAACAAAAGGGGAAGTTACGACTAAAACAGAAACAGGAGGGCCTCACTCTACTCAGCAAAACAGTTCAGAAGTTACTACACTCCTGAAAAATACACCATAATTCACAGACTGTAAAAGAGTACGAAAACTTGTTCTAGATGTGTATTCTCTGCTGTCCGTAGTGGTTGGCAGGCCATCTGAAAGGGTTGTCTCATCTGACCTAGCTTCTCAGCCCTCCTGTTGAGTAGGACTGACCTGAATGCTTCAAAGCTTCTACCGTTGCCATAATAATCGATGTCCAAATCAGTATTCGAATGCTGCACATTTTTTTTATTATATATGCATTACCCCAAAAATCTCAAATAGCCCATGAAATATAGGCCTACATATGGGCAAATTTGTTTTATGGCCTTTGGTTGTAATTTATTTGATGTGATTTTTCGTTTCAATAAAAAGGAAAATCCTTAAAGTCCAATTTTT
This sequence comes from Oplegnathus fasciatus, assembly GCA_003416845.1. Taxonomy (NCBI): domain Eukaryota; kingdom Metazoa; phylum Chordata; class Actinopteri; order Centrarchiformes; family Oplegnathidae; genus Oplegnathus; species Oplegnathus fasciatus. Next base: position 282,117 of record NTHP01000407.1, on the reverse strand, counting down.
GTCCTCACCTGTCATTGGACTCCAGTGTTCGAAGTGGGCCGGTACTCACCAATACGCAGTACCGGCACTTCTATATTTTACTCTTGGGAGTAGCGTGACTTTTTCTTGCGCACAGGCACTTCTTACCGGCTGCCAGCACTCTTTTCTGCCCTTTCCGTATCCGGGTCTCTGGGCGATTCATAATGGCCCTAAGTAAACTGCATTACCCAGGGGGCACTACGTAATGCTCACCTGTTCCTGTTCTCGTCTGCCGGCTATTCTCTGTCAGCGGCTAGTCTAAGTAACGAGCATGGTGATGCAGAGGTGCTTCGTTTGTGTGACACACTAAAAGTAGAGAGAACAGAAAGTATTCAGGGATTTCCCTGAAGCCTCGAAGCCCCAAAAATGGTATTTGGGACAACCCTACTGCTGAACGTGGGCTGGATACTGAGCTCTGGTGAACAGGCATTTGTATTACACATAATGTATTTCTGTGTAAATTCTACGGTTTTGCACTAAAGTCAATAAAACTACACCGGCACACACACACACACCTCTGTGAATGTCATATAAAAGCAGTATTAGGGACATTAAAGCAAGAAAAATCTCCTCTAGACACCAGCAGGGTCTTAAAACATGCACCACAGTGTAAATGCAGCACCCGCAGTATTTGAGGAGCACGTAAAAAGTTTCTTAACAGTTACTTGAGATGATCATTTATCTCTGAATTGCTGCCTCATCATCAGAATGGACCACTGCTGTTTAGTAATGTGTTTGATGGGAGAAAAAAGGCAAGCCATTCTGCTTCTGCAAAATTAGAGAATTTCAGGAGTAGGATGGTTAGATGTTTTTAGGACAAGGGTTTTATCACATGTTGCATCCTCTATGCTTAGCTCTCAGATGGCCCGAGTTCCATTAAGTCATTTCCTTCTAGTTTGCTAAGAGGCTTTTAGTCCATGCTTGCTTCTCTGACACTTGCACAAAGGAAAAACCATCACCTTGCTGGCTTCATGGCTCGGGCCCTGTTCAATAGCATAATCAATGTCATGGTAAAGGCTCAACATCAGACACACACAGTGCCAAATAACACCAACAATTGTGAAATTTGATCAAAAAATGTAATCAGCATGGCCAAAACATAAAAATAAGGCGGCCACATGAACACAACTAATAACAATGGTCACAAAGGTAGATTAGGCTACTTATATTATGCCTTTGTTTTATTTGAGTAGGAAAACAACAGAACAATTATTTGCACCTTTTCTTTACAGAACACTGTTTAACCATTCCCAAGGCAGGACATTCATCTAAACCTTTGACATCATCAAAACATGTGTGATTCACTAAACTCATCAAAACAGACATGTGAATGTTCATCTAATTCCAGTTTTGTTTTAAGGGAATTTGTGTAATTTCTTCCAGGGAATGATGACTGTTAAATTACCATGTACCAATTCAGTTAAAACTCTTGTGAAAGTACCATTTCCCCACTATAAAAATTCAGCTTAATTATTTTAAGGCTAGCTCTTTGAGGCAGGTTAAACCACCAAATTCGATTTCAGGTTAACTCTGGATACATAGGACTTTCAGTTAAAATGAATCTAAGTTAAATATTCAAAAGGAAATTTATATGATGTAGATGAGATGACATACAGAAAATAGAGCCGTCAAATACCAAAGACTTGTGGTTTCTATGTAAAGAGTGAATTTAGTCTGTTTAAGGACTTCAGACTGACAGTGGCCACAAAAACCAGTAATTCATGCGGCAGTAGACTTCTGAGGCAATGTGGGAAGAAAAATATTTACAAAAATATTAAAATATTACAAAATTTACCAAATTTTCTTAATACTCTTAATCTTCTATCAGGGTAAATTAAATAAGGGTGGGTTTTGGACTGTTGATCTGACGAAACAAGACATCTGAAGACGACTTGGGCATTGTGAAATTGTGAGGGGCATTTCCACTGTTTTTTGGACATTTTTTGGACCAAATGATTAATCGAATATATCGATAATAATCGACAGATTTACTGATGATGAAAATAATCGTTAGTTGTATCCCTACAAAACAATAAAGGCAATAATAGCAAATAAACTGGCTGGATTTATCACCACCCATCAGTTTATCTCCCATGATCTAATAGATAGAATACCTGAAAATGATTTGATCTGACTCCATAATGCAATACTATTAATATTTGTGTTCAGTCTCAATATTAATGAATGTGCACAGTTATAGCGTTCAGTGTTAAAAATTAGAAATCAAAATGTAACCATTTTTTAAAAAGTAATGCGATAAAGAGTCAGATCGGTCTCAGTATCAATGAATGTGCACAGAAGGATTCACAAATGTATTTTGGGATTTATAAATAAATGACTTTCTCCACAATAGTATTTTTCAATGCAAACAAAAATATTTATCGTTGTATATAAATGTAAAAAAATCCACATATAAAAAAAAAAGGTTCATCAATGTATTTCTGATGCACACACAAATATTTGTTGTTTTAAATAAATGTAGTAGAAATACACAAATATTTGTATTTAAAAGTATTTGCAGTTTTCATCAAAAACATATTTGGATGTTGTCACATTTATATACAAACTGTTGAACCTGCATTTACTAACTGCTCGTTATGTGTGAACTTCACTGCATTTGTGTGTGGGTTTTTGAAGACTGCCCGGCTGTGGCTCGATTCACAAATTAATTTTTTTCCAACAGGGAATTTTCTGTAGCCAATCAGATGGCTCCCTCTGTTTCAGCCAATTACGTAAGCGTAGATTCGAGGGTATGATTTAATGTCATCACATAGCGTTATAGCTGCCCGCAGGTCGACCTCAACATGGAGTCTGGTAGCTGCTCTTCACAGGTAAGTGATAACTCTTCTGTCGTGCATGATTAAATATGTTTGAGTTAGGAATGCTAGCTAGCTAACTGATGATGAGGTTGGTTATCAGCATCATGTAGCTAACTTGTTAGCTAACGTTAGTGTTAAATCACATCACTAACTTAGCTAGCATTCATAACTCAAACATATTTAATCATGCACAGGACAGGAGAGTTATCACTTACCTGTGGAGAGCAGCTGTCAGACGCCATGTAGAGGTCGACCCGCGGGCAGATGTAACGCTACGTGATAACTTTAAATCACATCCTCAAATCTATGCTTACGTGATTGGTAGTTAGTAAATGCAGGTTCAACAGTTTGTATATAAATGTAACAACATCCAAATATGTTTCTGATGAAACTTGCAAATACTTGTAAATACAAATATTTGTGTATTTCTACTACATTTATTTAAAACAAGAAATATTTGTGTGTGCATCAGAAATACATTGGTGAACATTTTTTTAATATGTGGATTTTTTTTTACATTTATATACAACAATAAATATTTGTGTGCATCGAAAAATATTATTGTGGAGAGAGCCATTTCTTTATAAATCCCAAAATACATTTGTGAATCCTTCTGTGCACATTCATTGATATTGAGATCAATCTGACTCCATATTGCATTACTTTCTTAAAAATACTTATATTTTGATTTCTAATTTTTTAACACTCTGTATACACACTCACTATAGCACAACAGCCAAACTATAAATTAAAGACCTGGTCTATAATTAAATCATTTTCAGTGTTACAATAATTCAGTTTACCATGGACACTTCAGATGAATGAATACTATTTCATGTCTTCTGGACTGAAATGGCCATGTAAAGACAGAAAACACTGTGCCACTATTCATTATGAAACAGGACAACTTTCATGGCAAAAAATAACATGTTTCCTAATATCTCCGTTCTTATCAGCAGAGACAAACCTCTGAAGCAGCACTCTAGTTTAAGGGCACGAGATCTACTGTACTAAAATAATGGATTCCATCTGGCAAACAACTGTGGGTCAATGTGTCAACAAACCAACATATATTTTTTGTATTATTCTATCAGTATGCTTTGCTAATCTTTGTCAACAACTGTAGCTATAACTCCTTCTTTCCATCAGGCCTCACCAACACCACTGCAGGCTGCACCACTCATGTGATCGTGTCACATGAGGGACCATCCCATCTGTCAGCAGTCTGTGCTTCAATAAGCTGAAGCTCCCAACATTTCGAAACAGGCCATTTAATTTAGCGCCTCGCGGTACCTTTACGACAGTAATGACGCTCTAAAGGCAGTCTTACGTTAGATGTTCCAATCTCAACACATTACAAAAAAAAAAACCACTTGCATGGTGTCTCAATCATTCGTGTGGCCACCATCCGAGTCAGCTGACTGTCTGCAGTGTTAGCTAGCTAATCCACTGCGCTAGTGACATTCAGCTGTGTCGGACTGTATTAACTCTGAACTTGAACGCGACAGTGACGATTATGTATTTGTCTCTATATGAAATTTACATGGTACTTATACTGATAATATGCTTAGTAAAACTAATTAATATAGTTAAAGTTACGTGTATCTATAACAGTCAACGACGACTCTGCGCCGGGCTAGCCACCGTTAGCTACAGCTAGCATGCTAGCCAGCTGGTTTGCTATTTGACACGAACACATAAGTGTAGCTAACATTGCTAACATAGTTTTATACATACAGCATGTAAAGCAAACTATAATGGCAGATAAACTACTCAATTGTAACCTCAGCCCGCATTTTATTGTCTAGTTTGTTTATTGTCGTGATGTCCAATTTCCAGCTTCATAGCTTGTTTGGAAACGTTAGCTTACAGCCCCCGTATGCTGCGTTCGTGTTCCCTGGTAATACATACTATTACATCAAAAGCAGTGGATGAAGATTCGTACTATCTTCTTGAAAATTGTCACTCTTAGCACACATTTTGCATACGTTTACAAACCAACAGTCCCAGTACTCAAATCAAAGTATTTCTGGAAATAAAGTATTCCTAAAATTAAGGAAGTTACTGAAATCAAATTCGGTCATCCAACTCCAAGTTCCCTGATTCAGGCCTATAATACTACATATTAATACAAATCATTACTGTCCTGGATGCGGGCTAAACTTTTTCCAACCGAAACGTAACATTAATGATTTTCAGTCGGTATATTTTACCACCAAAAGCTTAGATTAACTTTATATTCTGACAAGAGTTGCGCCTTCCTCACCGTCAGCTTGTCATTGAATGCAGCACAACAACCTTGTTAGCCATTAGCTAATTTACAGCTGCAGCTACCTCCAGCCGCCTGCTAACGTTACATACTTAGCCTGGGTTGAGAGATGTAATTTCTGGTCACAGCCTGGGTGTGTGTCCTCGCAGCTGCTGCCAAACCGTTGACATCCATCGCCCTGTTTGCCACCAATGTTGCCATCGTCGGAGAGAGGAAAGAAAACCTGAGAAAGCTAACGTTGCTCGGTGTGCTTTGCTAACTGGTAACGTTACTGAGTGACAGCAGAGCGCTGGTCATATGACACTGAGGAACCGGATGTTTGATAGAGAGGGGATGGAGCGTTACAAAATAGTGGTAAGCAGGGCTTTTCACATTACTTTTTAAGAACAAAAAAGTTGTCAAAGCAGAGAGTGTAAGCAGAACATGTAACAATATAGCAATAAATAAAAACATCATAGCCTTCCATGTAAAAGGTCTATTGGCACTTTAAAATTCACCAACTGTGCTGTAGTTTGTGAAACAGCTGTTTTTCATAGTATACAACAAGAAATCGGACAATGGTCACCACAGTCCAACTTGAGAAGGCAAGATGTGCCATTGAAAATACATTCATCTAACATTATGCATTATTTCCCAATCCATAAGACCATACACACTTTAGAAGCTAAAACATGCTCCAATGAATTATCCAATATTTCCAACAGAAATGAAGCCACACCAATCATAACCAAATGTATAGTTCAGTGCTGACAAGTTAAATGAATAATTACTAAGTTTTATTTGTTTGTTTGTTTTGGAGGGCATTTATTTGATGTGCTGGATGAAACGTTGCTCTCTGCAACAGTGTCTGAGGAAACTTATTAGAGTTTCCGCTTGAGTAGAGATGGTGCAGCTGAAAACAAGTGGTGGGTTTAGTGTGAAACTAACTACAACTTAGCAAGTTGACTAAACACTCATCTTGCATTCAGCTGGTGCAACAGGCTGCAGAAAGTTTTGTTATGTTTAATTTCAAATTTAACATTTAGATAATTACATGCTTGTTAGTCCATACATCTTACCTTTATCTACTGATCCTGGGCAGGGTCATGAGGGGTTAGAGTCTCCGAGCTCACATTGGGTGAGAGGCAGGGAACATGTCACACTCACATTCATAGAAAGAAATCAAATATCCACGACAGTCATGCCTTTCTCCCCACTGACTTTGCTCAGGAGGGCTTTTAATGTGAAATGTCTGCATGAAGGTTTGAGTTTCACTGGCAGTGGGTTAGCACAGAGAGAAAGAAGAAGCTGAACTTATTGGAAATAATTAGTGAGAACAGCATTTCTGTTCAAAAGAGAAACTCTGAACAGCAGAGGGCTCAGTATGTCATGACTTTGAGCTGTTCTTATGGAAATAATGGTGTGAAAATGTACATATTGCTGAATTTATCGTCACAGCAGATTAACACGGAGCAAATGTGCATTAGCTGCAAGCAGTATCAACAGCATATTAAAATGGTAGCAGATCTTGAAACAGGGATGGTTCCTACTGAAATATGACAAAATATGCTTATAAAATGGGAAACAAAAAATAAAGGCCTGTTTCTCTTTGTAGTTGAGGTAAACAAAGGCCCCAGACACTATTTGAGAATTTACAGTAATGACATTGTTCAGAAGATATTTAAAATCTGACTGAAATGCTCAGTGATTTGTAGCTTGAAGAACTGGATACCTCTGCTGTATCTAATGTAGGCCTATATATGCTCTCTGTCTCACACATTCACCGACACAATGTCCTGGTGAGTGAACTGCTGAGTGACAGGTGAAATGACATGATTGCACACATTTTCCCCTTAAAAACTCTTAGTTTCCTGTTTTCTCATTTTTAAGCTCTGATCCATTCTCATTTGACGCAGCATGTTCTGCACAATAGCTTGTAAGCGACAGTTTGAAGATGATTTTGAACCATGCCCCCTGCACAACCAACACACTGGCAGTCACACATCACATACAGACACGCACAGCTCTCTGATGGTGGAAAAGCACTACAGATTGAAGTGGTAAGCACCGCCATGGTGAGGCTGACGGCAGCCCCTAGAGAGCTCATCCAAATGTTTCAGGCCACATGCAAAAAATAGCAAATTAATGCAAGTGAAGGGCTTCTGCCTGCAGGAGCACTGCCCTCATTTTAGAAATACCAGTTTTTTCCCTGAGTCTTTTATGATGAGTTCAAAGGGATATGATTTCCCTCAAACTCCTCAGATCCACCCATCTAGGCAAATAGGTATCATAATATTCATGTGTTCATTTTGTATGTCTGCTGCTGTTGTTGTTAAAGGGCTCACACAATGTCCTGATGTATAAACTGTATGTCAAATTCAGCCCAGTACCCCTTGGAACTATACCTAGGAAAATTGTAGAACAAAATAATTTGAACCTCCCCTGACATTAAACGTCAAAAGGGGTTTTGCAGAATTGTCCAATGTCAATGTTTTGTCCGGTGATATGGTCTTTTACAGTGTTATCAAATGCTAATAGCATTATTCTAAGTTGCTCTGAGTGTCCTGGAAAGACATGTCATTCCTAAAGAGCTAATGTACTCATCTACACATTTAAGTCACAGTATGTTTGTGCCTATGGCTTTCATGTGCTAAGGAAAGTAGTCCGTGCTAGCTGAAAATACCATATACTGTATTATTGAAGATTACTAGTACAACAGGCATCGACTCTGTTCAGACTGCAGACAAGTCTGATTTGTCTTTTCTTCATTTCACAGTTTTTCCAACATCGATCATTTAAAAGTGACTGCGTTGCTTAAACACATCAAAAGTGACACTATGTCACTTTTGAAAGAAGAAAAAACTCAATCTTCCACTTATAAATGAGAAGCAATAAAACACACTCTTTGCTGCTTACTTGGTCCGATATGACCAGTACAAGTAGCTTATGGTTTGTAATGTTAGCTAATGATAGTAAACATAAGGCATGTGTGACACTAAGTTAAGTGACTTTTTGACTCGTCAGTATAAAGCACTGTTATGCTTCAACATTAATCCCATAACGTTTACTTGTAGGGACACTTCCTTTTCATCTAAAGCTATAAAGTCTTGGTTGATTCCTGATTCCTGTAATGATGTAGCCACGAGTACAAGCTAACTGGTTGTATCTTTTGCCACCATATTCTATGCTGCAGTCTTGACTCATTTGTCACATTTATGTGTGCTGTTGCAATCAATGCAACAGGGACAGTTTGAGATCCAGTGGCCAGACTGAAACGTCCAATTCCTTTTTAAATCAGATTTCATAACATAAGGGGTGGTTGCGCTGCACAGACTTGTTAAAAGGATTCTGATTCCAATCTGGAACTGCCTTTGTGACTTCCAGAAGAAAAAGGGGTTTTCACCTAAGGTGGAATGTTCAAGGGCCTTTTCCAAATAGGAAAATGTGCTGTTGTAGATCAAACAATGCACAAAGCTTTTGCACATCATAACAGAATGGTGCTATGTGGTTGTCAGAAAACCTTGAACCAGCAGGTTATGACACCACATATAATAAGACAGACTGCACCACTCACCTTGTGCTTAATGACTCACAGATATCTGGTTATGTGGGCAAGGTGCAGAGAATACAAAGGAGTACGAAGGTGTTCCCCTTTCTGGAGAATTACATTGAATGACTTACAGTATGTTCACAAGATAACAGGGAAACAACAGGTGTGAGACATGAGGTACCACTATTAATAGTACATGCAGACATTCAGCATAACATTGCATCTACAGACTATAAGCAGACAGGCCGAAGTTAACGGGTTATTTTCACGCCTGGAGACGTTATATAAGTGCATTATTTTAAACATTATTTGTTTGAACCATTAAAATAGCTTAGTGTTTAAGTTGTGTTACTGAAAGGATATCTCATTCTTAGAGGGCAGTAGAGTAACAGGCATTGCTCAGCCTGTCACACTATAACATGCGATGAGCTCCCTGGAAGGGATGCTTGGAAAGCAAAGGCAGAGGGCTGAGCTCGACTGCGGAGCACTGTTCAAATTCTTTTGCAATAGTGAAACTGATGAATTTGGCTAGTTGCCTTAACACTGTTGGGTTAGTTACTACAGTCAGTTTCTTCAAAATACAGCAACTGATATCAGAAACATACACTGATCAAGTCTGATTATATGTTACTGATCAAACATGTTCCATGTCAGTCTCATAGACATATGGATACCATGCATAAAGTACATTTTTTGACCTACTGTATGGTTGGACACCTGTGTATGAAAAGTCAAAATGTCCACCATGAGAAGTAGCAATTTATGAACACTTATGAGTCATTGTAAGTTATGCTTCATCATTTCAGGGGCAAAGGCAGAGCATTGCATTGTGGGATTTTTTAGCAAAAGTGATGTACATGTTGTAGACTGCACAATTTGTTCCACTGTGGACATTTTTGAAGGAATTACATACTGCATAATTTTTATACTTAGAATTTGGAAATTCAAACGGTGGAAAGTAAATGCACTATAGGTGCAAATAGGGGGTATGTTTCAAAGTGTCACATTTAGGCACATGACCGTGAGCCATCTAGCAGAAAATCTAGTCCCACAAAGTGAAGGCAGGAGTGAAAAAACAAGGGAAAAGAAGCAAAAGGAAAGAAAGCAGGAAAATGGTAAGCGACTACTGGTAAACAGATAAATATTAAGAACGATGGTGGCAGATACAGTAGTAAGGAAATTAACAAAAATCTTTTTTTCACTCAACGTCAGTGCTAACGTTTGTTTCAAAGTGGTGAGACACTTGATTTAAAGAATTATATTTTAGTATATTAGTATAATTATAATAAATATTCTGTTTTGCATGAATTCATTTGTTTAGGTTGATCTACAAAATATAGCATTACATTTTGACCAGAGATCAGTAAAATATAATTTAAATATAGTAATTAAGCTTGGTCTGTGGCACCTGTCAGTAAAAGCTGTACCACCAAATGTGTGGTAAAATGTCCTTTTTTAAAATCGGCTTTCTTGTATCGCAAAATGTGACAGTTTTGACTTAAGCAGTGAAACTAGTGGGGCTGTGTGAAAACAGTGCTGTGGGCCAACCTGGAACTTAGCTCTGCCACAGTTTGTTTACCACAGCCTCACTATAAGCAGATTTTTGAAAGTGGCTTTTTGGACGAGGCCAAAACATGATTTGTGTTTCACACGGGATCATTCGGTTGCTTGAAATAATTTTCACAAATCAGTAATGATACTAGTATTACTTTGTCTTGTTAGCTTGAAGGTTAATCAACATAGACTGTTCAAACTGCAGCCATGTTGGACAAAGCACAGGTTGTAAGTGACAACATTAATGATGATTTTGTTCTATATGCTGTAGTTGCGCCAATAAGTTCATATCTGTAAACCAGCATGCACTGTACCAGAGCCCTGGAACTGGCATACCTACTGTAAATGGAGTTCAGCCAAGACCTGCACCAGGTCAAGTGCTTGTGGGGGTAGGTGCGTCAGTTAAATATACTGTATATATTTTAATTTATGGGGAACAGCTGGAGTTTTGTTCTAAAGAGAATGTAACTTTGGAAGATACACTGGATTTTTCTAACTCAGACTACCAAAGCATCATATTTGCTTCAGATAAACGTTTTTCTTGCAGGAGAAAGACTGTGGATTTTGCTAGAACTATTTCAATGTTCATCTGAGCACCTGACTGTTGTTTTAAGACAGACTTGAGCAGACAGACAGACCTTTAAATGTTAGCAAACAATTGCCACAACCAGCAGGCACGAAGCAACTGGGTGAATTTAAGTCCAATCTCCTTTTAGCTCTGTTTTGGTCTCCAGCGTCTCCTGAAGGAAATATCTGGCTCTTTTGCTGATAAGTGCTCCACTTTGTTCACCAGCTTGTCGCCCACTGTGTCTGTCTGCTATTTGGTGCTAAGCGCGTAGTATGCAGTGGGTTTGTCGGAGCTTTTTCACTCAGAACAGCTGCTTGTTGCTGCTGGAAATGATGCTGATGAGAGCTGAGAGACTGAACCAAAACACTAAATTAAAAGCGGCGTAAACCAAAACAATGAGCTCGAAGAGGCGAAAAAACTCTATAGAGCTGAGGAGAACTGCAGCCACATAGTCATCACCACATGGTGATTTGATCCATTGTTGATATGAAAATATTGCTAATGCAGCAACAAAATAATCAGTCAAACAGGATAGAGACGAGGCTCAACGACAATAGCTTTTCTCATTTTACTTGTGTGCACTACTGGCTAGCTCCACTGCAAATAATATAGCTTATTTTACTATGTACTAGGATTTTGTGTTCCTTCTATGTAGCCATTGATATCATTGGTGAAATTGTAAAAGCGACATGAAAATATCTTGGTATTCTAAACCGCAAACTACATGCCAATAGAATACAGTAGCAACGGTGCTGCAGTTGTAATTAAACATTGTAGTAATGTGTAGTACACATTTGGAAATTACGGTTATTTCATGGCTTAATGCTAAGTGTTTTACAGAATACACAAGTGGAACCCTTGCTTTTAAGGGGTTTCCGCTCCCCTCACTCCTTTGATTACTTAATGGGATTAATTATTCTGTGAGGAAGCAGAGTGACTAAGCTGTGCAGGTTTTTCTCATGCCTGGGATGCCTAGAGGAGAATCCTGCAGATTCGTAGCACTGCAGAGCTTAAAGTTGCTGGATCAGTGTGCTAGAAGAGGGTCGCTTCTTCAGTAGGACTTGTTAGCACGTTAATCCCCAGATCCACTGTATGGCACAAAAAGGACAAGGCCAAAAAAACAGATACTAAAAACAAGACAGGATGTAGCCTTTCTTTCACCTCCTAAGACCTGAGCTTAAAGACTGAACCATGTGACGGGAGAAAATGTGTTGGTGGTCTGCAGCTATGACAGCCCTGCGTGTCCATACACACACAGACATACACACACTCCCCCCGAAACCCCTCACTTACAAAAACCTCCCCGACCTTCCTTCTAATTGGACTTAGGGTGAAGGGAGAGAATGGGTGGGGGTGACTGTGGGGGATGGAGAGGGGGCAGGAGGCGTAAATGTGACCTTTTTTTTTCCTAGGGAGATTCCCAAAACACAGTGGGGAGGATTGGTTTCTTTGGGTCTGCTCACAAAAGAGCCTCAGTTTTCTCTGTTACTGGACAGTCCCTGCGTTTCTACTGTGATTATTCTGCCAGAAGAAACGCAGACGCAGAACTAAACTAAACTTAAACTTGTGGTAGTATCTTTGCAAACCAATGGTATATGTTCTCTTTCCTCAAAGTTTATTTATTGCTTTGAAGTCCATTTCTTCTATTCACAGCAGCAGCCAGTGGTGGATAAAGTACTGTGATCGTTTACTAAAGTAAAAGTTGTGCAACGTTTACTGTTGTAAATGTAAATAAATATTAACAGTGAAAGTACTGATTATGTATTATGCATTCTAATGTTGTAGCTGATCACAGTGGAGCTAATTTTAACTACTTTGAATACTTTAGGGTAATTTAATGTTTAACAATATATCATGTCTTATAAGCTGATGTTTTATACGTAAAAATCTTAATCTGTAAGTATAGTTGTCAGATAATTGTAATGGATAAAAAGCACAATATTTGCCTCTGAAGTGTCATGGACTAAATTTAATGTGAAGTGCCTCAAAATGATGCTTAGCTACAGTACTTCCACCACTGGCAACAGCAGACACACACTGTATTTCACCATGGCACACTACTACACCGGTGCTCCTGGTCCATATCCTCAACTGCTGATGATGACTACTATTGCTCTTAATTTATTCCTGTGAATTATTAAATTACTCTAGAGTCTGTTTTTTAGTGATTTGTTTTCAGAAACAGTTTCTTTCATGTGTGTTTGAAAAAGGATTCGGGTCTTTTCATGGTCCAGGGGGAGGTGTTGCGTTCTTAATGGTGGAACCAGTGAAGCTGCCCTGCTGCTCACCTCGGCCGCGACACAACGGGCTCACCCACCACCTTTCCTGACAGTTCAACAGGGATTGTCCTGCTTGCTATAGCCTCTCAGCTCAGTCCAAGTAAGTATACAAATTAAGTGTGCGTAGTAAACTAATGCTCTTGTGTTTAAGGGTGTAGGTTTGGTTTTCAGAAGTGGGAGGCCTAATGAAGTTAAGGTTCTTTACCCCCTACCCCCCAAAAAACCTGAAAATATGCAAATGCTGAGCGTGAATGCTATGTCTTGCATGTATGAATTTATAACAATCTAGTAAATTACACATTATGATCAAATTGGTTCCTTTCATGAGAATGATTTTGGATCTGCTGCTTTTCTCAGTTTTACATCTTTGTAAATTGAATATCTTTGGATTTTGGACATCACCTTGGAAATTGGGACAGACATTTTTCACTGTTTTCTGACATTTTATGGACAACGCGATTAATCGAGGGTGGCACAGTGTTGCATTGATTAGCAAGAAGGTTCTGGGTTCCGACAGCAACGTCTGTGTGGTGTTAGCATGTTCACCCTGTTCCTGCAGGTTAGGGTAATTGGTGACTCTACTTCCCACTGATCACGTCATGACTGCTAGTACTCATGTAATTCCAATTTGTAATGCTACTATTATTACAAGTTTGACTTTTAACCAAAAGTTCTACATATCATTCCACTCTGGTCAAAGATTAGTGGTAATAACATCGTAAGTCACATTACCAAAAATAGTGAAAAAAAACTTTCAGGAGCATACACATCAGGCCGTGGTGTATGAAGTATAACAGTCATGAAATTTATCATAACTTGATTCATAGCAACATGTATGAAAGAAAAATGAAAAACACAATTGTCTTTGTCTGTAGCCATATACATAATATATATGCACATTTGTACCACACGTTTCACAAAGTTCAAGATATTTCACAACAACAGCACCAAATAGCTTTTGATTGATTCCTCAACCCTGCTAATACATTCATTCATTATTTTCCAGATATACTAATAATCTATTAATTACAGAAGTGAATAATTTACAATAAAATAACAATTTTAAGGTACATTTCTCATTTCCAGTACTTTTATACTACAATAATTCTCCACATGCATCAGTCTGCCTAAATCTTTTATGAAGGCTGTGGATTTTGAAAATTTCACACAGGAAGGAAAGGTTATTATATTGTCTTAATGATTGAAAAAGCTGTTACCTTGTAGTGTTGAACAAAGTAAGTAGCTTACTAATGCTGAAAAGCTTTTCTTCAGCCCCCCCC
>NTHP01000407.1:229835-261166 GCA_003416845.1 Oplegnathus fasciatus | reverse complement strand
CCCCCTTTCAGCAACTCATTCCTGCGCTTAGCTCCTGCATGGAATAGAAACTGTACACCAAAACTCTGAGAACTCACAGTGGTATTAAAATCACAGACAAAAAAAAGTCAGGTACTGCATCTTGAAGACAAAAATGCCACAAAGTGAAGACTTGTGTTGTAAAATATTAAAATCCCCACCAAACCATAGAGAAAACAACACTGAACAATTGAACCATCATACTGCATGACAACACCTTCTCTGGATTTTGTTTTGGTTTGGTCCAAACTTAATACAAACGGATTTACAAAAGACCTTTTTTATAAGCTGAATTTTTGCGAGGCATCTGCATAAGCAAATTGCATTCACACGTCAAATGCATTGGGTTTCGTGCTGACACTGGCCTTGAAGTGACCTTCAAACAGAAGCACTTTTCTTTCTCCCCCAATTCTATGTTGAAAAATTGGCCTTGCTTGTTCATTCATAATGCTGCATTTAAAATATTATTATTTTTTTTTTATTTGCTGATTGGATCTCACAAACCGCTGCTCAGGTGTTTGACAAATCGCTTTCTTTCTCTACGTCTACTCACTGCAGTGACATGCATCTACCCAACACAATCAAATAATAAAACACAGTTCTGAAAGGTACCATTACTTTACACTTTCTGTCACCAATCCTATACTTCCTGCTATACACTATGTACCACTTCTTTTGCAGCGATAGAGCTTTTGTGGTATGAAGCAGCCATATTCTCTGGGAACCTGTATATATTGTTATTTTGGATTAATAGATAGGACTCAACATTTGTTTAACAGAAACCTGAAAGATCCCTCAGTAATCTCCTCAGAGTGTGTCTCTCTAAATCTCTGTAACAAAGTCCTATATGAACATTTTGTGCAAAATCTTGTGTAGGTCTTTGTTTTCTTCCTTGTACAAGGCGTCAGATGTGCAACTGGAATACATGAACTGCTACAGAACATGACACAGACAGATGAAAGAGAATGAGCAAAACCCAACAAAGACAGTAAAAGCCAAGAAAACAACCAAAAAGTGTCCAGAGGAAACAGGAATCCACGTATGTAAAAACAAAGCATCATTCCAGAACTTTCTTGTCCATGGATTCTTTGCCATTGGTCCGCGAGTAAGGCTCAAAAGCAGAGGAGCTCAGGTAGCGGGCAGAAAGTTCCTGCAGGTTGCCGGCCAGCGAGCCAGCCATGGACAGGGGGTTGGAGGAAATGCGGGTAGCGACGCCGCTGAGTAAGGAGGGCATGGGGAAGCTGAAGAGGCTGTGAGCTGCCGGTGAGCTCTGCAGGCCCGCCACTGTCCCTGAGCTGGTGACAGCGGGTAGAGGAGGGCTGCCGCTCGCTGTGCCAGTGCTGCCGCCGCTGCTGCTGCTACTACTGTTGCCATTGCTGGCCATGGCCATGGAGGGAGGACGCAAGGCAGAGCCCAGTGTGCCACTGCCGCAGTGGGGCAGGAGGCCCGGCAGGCCCGGAGGCGTCAGCAGGCGACCCTGCTCCAGCAGTCTGAGGACACTGCAGGTCGCTGCTGTTTCTGAAACCACTGAGCGCAGCTCAGAGTCCTTCCCCTGGTCCTTCTTCTGCTTAGTGCGCCGGTTCTGGAACCAGACCTTCACCTGGAGAGGAACACAGATGAGAGAAAGAGCCTTTAGAGACACATGCTAAATGTAATGTGTAATATACAGTCCATTTACTATTATATATTGCCTGTATGGGATAGAAAATATGAATTTAAATACGCATAACAGCGTTACTGTGAAAAAAGCTTTTCTAATGTTGGCTAGCAATAAGAAAACTGTCCTGCAATAATTCACATTGACTGATACTGAGGCCTGTGATCATAGTGTAGCAATAATCTGATAATCTCAGTACTTGGAGATAATTGCACCATGAACTATACAACTGTGTGTCTTCACAGATTAAGTTGATTGCTTTTACCCAACGCTTTTGTTCACAATTCAAAAGTAGCAAAGTGCCTGTCCATCCCCCACCCAATCGCTACGTGCGTTTTCAGATACTTGCTAATGTATAGTAGTGATACATGCAAGTACTCTTACACAGACAAACACACACACACACACACACACGGTCCACCGGGTAATGATTGATAGGCTGTGATTGATCAGAATCTGCAGTGATTTCATTCAGTCATGGAGGAGAGGGCTCACTGTGATACAGTGGCAGGAGGTTAATTCAATCAAAACTTGCTCAAAGATAGTCTTTCATATGTAAACCACTGCTTAACTTTCTCAGCCTCTTACTCTACAAAAGGTTCAAGCATGAGATCCAAATAGTCAACTCCCATGTGTAATTTTGCCTTTGTCAGAACTGACTGATTAAAAAAAACAAACATAATTTTATTGCCTGTTGGTTGGTTTTATTGCTTATTGATTGTTCTTGCAAAAGTGTGATATGATGTCATTTCTTTAAAGAAATTATTAGCTGAGATTGACAGAAAATTAATCACCAATGTTTTTGATAATTGTTTGTAAGTCAGTTATCAAGCGAAAAATCCAAATATTCGCTGGAGTCAGCTTCTCAAATGTGAGGATAAAGATGTCACCTCGGACACCTTGAACTTGTGATAGTTTAGCATTTTCTCACTATTTTCTGACATTTTACGGACTAAACGTTTAATTGGAAATCAAATGACATATTAATTGATCGTGAAAATAATTGTCAATTGCAACCCCAATGTTAGTCTACTGTAGATTTTCCGTGATAATTTACACGTTTCGCAGACATGAAAACCCTGATTAACACATTAACACTTCACTTTGTTCCACTGTTTCTGCAAATTTTCATTTTCTCTACCTCCAAATTCAAAATGGTCTACCATTAACTGTGACTTCAATGACCTGTAACTTCTTTTAATTAACACAGAGGGATTTCCTGGCCCTGTAGGTTTAACCTCCAGAATTACACAGAATCTCAGACAGAAATGAAATAATCCTAAATTTGAAGTTGGCCTTTTTAAATGTCAAAGAAAGCCATAATTACATCTCGGAAAATGACCACATCTGATTGGTTATTCTTGTAGTTTCTGAAAAAAAGTTCTCCCAAATCTACTCTTAATTTCAATGAAACGTATTAAAGTTCAGCTACTCCATTTGTTTCAGAAATATTGCAAATGTTTCTCACAGTTTTTTTGATTTTGTGGAACACATGAGCAGTATATGT
Source organism: Oplegnathus fasciatus (assembly GCA_003416845.1). Lineage (NCBI taxonomy): Eukaryota > Metazoa > Chordata > Actinopteri > Centrarchiformes > Oplegnathidae > Oplegnathus > Oplegnathus fasciatus. The sequence goes on along the minus strand of NTHP01000407.1, from coordinate 257,984 downwards.
ATATCCAGCAGTAAATGGAGTATCAAGATACAGAGGAAAAAACAACCTCATTCCCTATATTCTCATACTTAAGGAAGGAGAAAAGAATGCCCTCATAGTGATACAATTTATCAAACTGCAACAAGAGCACCAACCTTGTATTTTAACATGTTCAATCAATTCACTGATCTGGCTCAACAGATCCATTTAGTTGTTCTGACATATCCATTGTTCAGTTTCACATAATCCTCTTAATTGAATTAATGTCAAAACTGAAATAAATATATGGTTCTATGAATTGTACATGTAAATCTCCTGTAATCATACCTGAGTGTTTTCATATGGAACAAAATGTACATGTACCAATCAGCAGCAAGCCTCCAGCTCAATCCTACTGATAGTCCAATCACATTTGAATATTTTTTTTCCTTCACTTCAGTTGGTGGTTTAACTCTTCACCAGCTGTTAACAACCATTTTGTGTCAAGAGAAGAAGCCCTGCCGCTCTATCCAATATTTTCCGTTTGCAATGTAAAGACTGCTCAGAAGGAACATCTTGTTCATTTTAGAGGTTACATTCTCAGTGCAAAGAAAACAACAAGGTGAAGCTGGTAGCTCAAACAAAGATGATTAGGTGTGCACACAGCAAATGGCCTTAATGTAGCAACTCGTGAGTGGCAGGGAACAAAATGTTAATTTCACCATGTGGTCGTTAAAAGGCATTTCATCAGGACAAGAAGCAGACACTGGAAGAAAATCCTGAAGCCTTTGTCCTGCCTAAATAGGGAGCAAAGGTTGTTTTCTATATTACCTTTGTGTGAGCAAAATAACATCTTCAGACACTTAATTAATTTGTTTGGAATTTATGTGAAAAAAGAGAAGCAACGTGCACAAGCACGAGCAATTGTGTCGATCAAATGAAAAAGAGAAATACTTAAATATTTAAAATGTAAAACGTTAAAGCAAAGTAAGTAAGTAAGTAGAATTTACATTGCTGTTAATAAAAGGAACAGTGACCTTGTTGTGCATCAACAAACGGATTAAAGTTGTTGGTTGTGGTGTCGTTTTGTGAGAAAGGGTTAACCTTGAGTGGAGGTCCGTATTGAAAGCCACAACATATTAGCACCAAAGACCAAGCCAATGGCAACGTTAGCCGTTTTGCACATTTTCAAAAGTAAATAAATAAATGAATGAAACTCGAGCTGAAAATGCACCGAAGCTTTGAAGCAGACAGCCAGGGTTCCCTCCAGTCCAAATCACACAGGATGACCGAGTGACTTTGGAGTCTGGTGTCAAACACAGAGTTCACCCACAGCGGACACTGCATGACCCACTGCTGACCCCACATATATGACATGAGTAGGAAGTCTGCGCTTTTTTTAATGGTAGCTTTCATTTTTGCAGCTTGAGGCAATAATGTCAAACACTCCATAAACTATATGACACTTCATCAGATTTATTAAGAAGGCCAATTGATTACATTTACTAAAGGGATACATACAATTAAAAATATTTTTGTGGGAAATCTTTAAAGGTACACTTCATGATCTAAATGTAAACCAAAGCTCACCCCAGCACTCAAAACACTGAATTAGAACCTGCAAGTACTTCTGAATTGCACACAGGTAACATCACAGGTCTGTGAATACTCGACAACAACAACTGCAAATTTCTTATGATTATTGGTACCATTAAAGGTTTGTTTACATCAGTAGTGCTGGTAAAACAGGCCTAGATTTGTAATAATGATCAGCTCTGAAACACAAAATTCTTATTTCCATCTTGACTCACACTCTGTAATTGTGTATGTGAGTATACCTCTTTATGTTGAAAAATGATTGCACCTTTAAAATAAACAAACTGCTTTGTCTGTAACAGACTTAATTATTTATTTGTGTCAGGGCTTACAAATGAAATTAAATTAATTTGATTATATGGGTAAATTCACCTTCTGTGGCAAAGAAAGTGGTGCTAATGGATCGTAACATGATCACCTGACATCAAAATAGACAGTAGTATTTGGTGTAAAAAGAGAGACGAATAAAGGAAATTGCATTAGGTTCACACTGTACATTATTGTTATTTCAGTTCAAAACAAAAGCATCCATTATGCCTTTTGCACAGAAGATTTTCCAGTTTACTTGGAAGAAATTCATAATTTTTAAATCTAGTAGGAACAAGTACAACATACCTGAGTTTCAGACAGATTGAGTTGACGGGCCAGTTCTGTCCGTTCCCTCCCAACCACATACTGGCACCTCTGAAACTCCATCTCCAACCGGTAGAGTTGCTCTGCAGTGAAGGAGGTGCGGGTTCGCTTTGGCCGGTCCAAATCCAAACCCTTCGGCAGGATAATCTCTCTGATGGAGCCTTTAGCATCTGCAACAATTAGCACCTTAAATTAACAACGCTGAGGCTAAGAGTAGGAAGAAGTGACAATAAGAACAGATAAATGCAATATATTCCTACGTGTAGACTGGTTTTGCATAGTTAATTATGTGAAATATTATTATTATTATTATTATTATTATTATTATTATTATTATTATTATTATTATTGTTATTATTATTATTATTATTATTATAGGTAGCACAGTAGTGGAGGTACTGAGAATTCAAAATAATGACTCAAATTATGATTTTATTTACTAAATTTTACCTGAGTGTATGAGTAAATGTAAAATGATATACTTACAGACAGATACTGTTTGTTTAAATTAAATATTACGTCTATTACATCCATCAGCTTACAACACCCTCGTTTTAAATTATTAAGGGGGAAAATATCAGTCTGGAATAAATCCCATGAACAGAAAGCTCCAAAATTCTGCTATTCTGTTGTTCAGTATGAATTTAGTGGCGATGGAAAAATACATTTTTATGTATACAAAGTGTTTACAAATGTGTGCACCTAATAAGTGAGGATTACATAAAAACATATGAAATAAAAACGGTAGAAATATGTTGTGGTGCCATTTCAGTTCAATCATGTAATCCATACCTATGTTACCACAAAAGAGAAATCACAACAATGGGTGTTTCTGTCAAAATTATTTTAAAACAAACCCTATCTCGGCTTAACAAGTGTGTACATGTTTGTTTAAAGCTAGTATTAAATTGACTATAATTTAAATCATGCTAAATAAAAGTGGTTGCAATGCTACAAGAAGTTCATTCATAATTATTTTATTATTAACAAAAAACAAATATTAAATGATTATGGTCCAATAGAAATATGCCAATAGAAATCTTTTAACTATATTTTAGGTAGTGAAGCTGCTCTGTCTCATTATATCTTGCGTAACTCTCTGTTTCTGGTGAAGTTATATTTATAGTTTGTTTTCATATACTCTCAGTGTTGGGCCAACACTGCATGAAGGAAATTACATAAATAACTCTCTGGGCAACTGACACTCATACACACAATTCCACAAATGATTTGTTAACATTAAATATCTGTAAAACAAACTCCTATCTCCTTCTTTTTTCGGTGTTTAAATATTTAGAATTTTAATATTTATCACCCTGAAAGTGTAATGCAGAACATATACTATAAAGCCTGTAGGCGTTTCTCCTTAAATGCATGACCTTGCACACATTTACCCACATTAAACATTTTTGAATAATTTAACATTAGGTATTATCAAAGTATAAAATATGAAGAAAGGTTTAGCTTGACATAGTGTTTACAAAAAGTCTAATGACAAAAATGAACAAAAAAATCTGTGGTCATTCAGTATGGCCTAAAATTAAAGATACATTTCTTTATAACAATTAGCTCTTTTTCATGTAAAATAATTTAGTTCTCTTACATTTTCATGTTCCTTTAATTGTACTCGAACTGTAAAACAATTGCCAGAGGTCACCCTTTATTTTAAATAGGCTCTATAAATGTTAGTTAAACAAACCGTCATCATAATTGATTTTTTGTTTAAGGGGATATTTTGCTAGTCACTGAAATCCTCCTAATTAAGAAATAAAATAGGTGAATTATCAACTTTCTCTTTATGTGTCAACACTGACTGTTTGATATTACAAAGGCTTCATTTTTCTACTTTGTTTTTGAAGATATTTTCTCATATTCCTGATTCTAAAATGCACTTGATCTAACAACAGTTTAGACTATGTTTCCTGAGATTAATCTCTGTGGTCTTTGAAGTACAACACTGCAAGTTCTAAAACAAAAAAAAAGAAAGACCACAAGCCTTACCTCGGACTAGTATTCTCCGGCAGTAGTCCGGGTCCCCCGTGCTCCCCCTGTTCTTCTCGCAGTTGTCCACGGTTGCAGAGGGGGAAAAGGAATCCTGCTGCTCCTTGAGGAAACTTTTGGACAAGCTGCCCTGGGAGTCCTTGTCATCTTTCCCCTTCTTTAGTCCATTCTTCAGCCCCATCCCTTCCGTCTCTTGGTTGTACCTGACCTCCATGCTCAGTTTATCCTCTTGGACCTGCGGCTTGTCTGCCTCTTTTTTTCCTTTGTCAGGTGAAAAAAAAAGGAGATTACGGAGAACACTGCGCACCAGATCGTCTGGACAGTGTGGGTTTCAGTTTCAAAACAGCACCTTTCTGCGGGGCAGAGTCAGCTATCTAATGTTTGGTGAAATACTTCCGTCGCCTGACCAAGGAGCCCTATTATCACTGACCAAACTCCCTTGCCCAATGATCATGGACTTCTCAGTGAAACTCAACAGTAATTCAATGCCCCCCTTTCCTCGTTACATAGACATCAGGCTGATAGATGATCTCCAAATAATCAAAGGCATGGATGCGCACTCGCTGCTTCAATTGATTACGGTAATTTTGCTGCCTCCACATTTGCGTAACCTCATGAATACACTAAATTGTTTGGGGAAATAGATCAGGTCTTGATAGAGGGGTTTGCTCGTCCCGTCCCCCTCAGTTTGCCTGCTCTCAGCCCAGAAAATCAAGACAAATGATTGGTCTTGTCTCACAACCAAGCCTCCCTGAACCCCACATGAACGCACACAATCACAGCGGTATGACTCTTCCAGACCTGAAAAAAGTTCCCGGGTGCTTCATTCTTCCGTCCACAGAACACAGCCAGATTTTTTTGCTCCCGACTTTTCACAGCGCACCTGATTGCCACAGCGTGTCAACGAACTTTGATCCCGCTTTTCCCTTTGGCTCTCTCACCAATCAACGGAATTCTGCAATGTGCAGATCTCGCCACTATGCTATTGTAGGCAAGAGACACTGGGAGAGAGCCAGAGAGAGGGAGAGAGAGAGACAGGTGAAAAGGATAACGAACAAATCCACGTCGATCAAAATTTAGAAAGGCAATAACCCAGCACAGTTTGAACGCTGGGACAATGCCGTGCTCTGCTTTAACCGGAATTGTGTTAAAGTTTCCTGTGTCGTCCTGTGTTCATTCAGAGAGCTACGCAGAGCAACCCAGCGAGGTCCTGACCGCTAACGCGACATCCTTCAGTATTCAAATGGTTGCACCCCAGAAGCCATCTTCAGCTCTCATAATCTTAACCTGCGTATTTGAAAAAGACAAAAAAGGGGAACAAAACTTGTCATTAGTGCTTGGGCTGCCTACACTCTCTCTCACACACACATTCCTCTGGAATGGCCCCTACCTCTCTCCACCACTCGCCTTCCAGCCCACTACCCACCCACCCAACCACCAACTCTTAGCTATTTTCATTGTCAGTTCAACAATATCTCTGAACACAGCAGTGGCCAGTAATCCAATAAGACCATTGATTAGGCCACAATGATTCAATTCAAACCAGTGGCCTAGTGCAAGGAGCATTCTCTGGCCCTTCTTGTCACCTTAGCTGGCCAGAAGCCCTCTTCAAGCTGCCCCCCTCCCTGAGTGCCATTCATGCCTTTATGGGAAACAGAGAGGAAAAGGAGTGAAAGATGGCAATTATCTAATTGGACTATTAACAAACAATTCTGCGAGTGTGGCTGCCCGGCAGCAGTCTCGGGGTGGGTTTAAGGGCCGCATGTTGGACTAACTTTATTCATTGAGTGTTTGGGGGGCTGCTACATGGAGTGGGGTAGGATCCATTGTTTGAGAAAGGTAAAAAGGAGGCTAAAAAGGGAGCGACTAAAGGGGACCTGGGCTTCTCAAGCTGTGGTGCAGAGCCCCAGCCTGGGAAATAGATTGAGGACGCAGCGTCTTGGCCTCTCAGCGACACACAATGGCTACGAAGGAGAAAAGACTGATGTGTTCAGTTTCTACATCCCCAAAAATATCGCACACTCAGTGCGACAATGTGCAAAGAATACTGCATGCACACTGTATAGCAGAATGTAATCCCTTTTACAACACACACATTTCCAATAGTAAATTACCAACACTGTGTTTCAAGTGATCTAAATCAAACTATTTATGGAATTTCAATTGGTACATCAGTAAAATTAAAGAGCACATTCCTAATTATATGAGTCTTGTAAATGATGCACACCAACACATACACTGCTGTGCAAGCCCTTTGGAAAATTAAAATAGTATATTAAACACCAGAAACAACCACCAAATGTCTATTTCACTAATATGATAGTGTAGAAAGAGAGATTTCTGAGTTTTCCTTGTAGATGAAGGTTTCCTGCAGTACCCTGATCCACTGAGATCTATACACTCATAACAGAAGGGTTCTTTACAGTACCAGAAAGTGATCCTTGAGGCTCATTTGACAGCAGAAACCTTTTTGGTGCAGTAAAGACCATCTGGCAATTAGAATACAGCTTGAAATTAGCAGTAGTAAAAGGGAAATTATTGGCTAACACCATAAACAACCATTATGTTTAAAACAGTCTTGAAGAAAGTGTGCTGAAACCCACAGTCTTTACCTGGTGTGAATCTGCTACACTTGGTTTGTTACCTTGTTCATTGTGTTTACCATGAACAGCTGTCTCTGGAGAAACTGTAGAGATGGTAACTTCATAAAAAGGTGGATGCAGTGGGTGATTATATGATGTGTTTTGTTTCAGTCATATGTAGGTGGCTAGACAAGACAGAGAAATTGAGGAAAATGCAGGGAGGAGCTGGGCAGCGTCAGAAACACAGGCACACAGACAGCTAGTTACAGTAGGCCAGGAAGATGTAAACCTACCAGTTTGCTCATTTGTCTGAAAACTGACCCATTAACGCTGCGAGTTTCACCGTTTGCTGTTGTAAAATGGGGCTAGTGTTAGCAGCTAACAGAACTAATGTGTTTATTGTTTTGACTGAGCCTTTATACATTTGAAAAAGCATGATTTATGTGTTTCCCAACACAAATGTTATCGCACTTGTGTATTAGTGATGGTGTTGTGCTATATTTCCTCATTTACAACTTCACCATTGGCTAACGCAAGGCAGTGTCACGCTGTGAGGGCATCAGATGTCAGAACACAATGGACCCACTGAATGTAGTGCAGGATATTCCTTAAAGGTGCAGTATGTAAGATTTAGGGGGATCTATTTGCAGAAATGGAATATAATATTCATAACTATGTTTTCATTAGTGTATAATCACCTGAAACTGAGAATCGTTGTGTTTTTGTTAGCTTAGAATGAGCTCCTCATATCCACATAGGGAGCGGTATGTTTAAATTGCGGCCCATAATTATGTATCAGATTAGATTCAGAGCAGTATTAGGGTACATACAATACTGATATAAATACTATATGTCCTGAGTATTGTATTGTCTCCTTCTATAACTGCTATAAAATATGAATCACTAAAGAAGAAGAGCACAGTGGTACTGCACCATAAACAGGCTGTTGTCATGATCGCACCATCACACCAAGGATTTCTCAGGAGAGCCCAACTGGTTATGGGTGCTGGTTAAAGTATCAGAAACTCACTATATGATGATACAGTGACTTGTGGCTATTTCTATTTGTTTTATATGTATTTCCTCCATACTTCCACGTAGTAAGTAATGTATGAAACTAGAAGTGAATAGTGGAGGATGAAGCCTGATTTAAGAAATTTTTACAGTGTTGCAACTGTCTTTGTGGTCTAGGGTTAGAAAAAAATATTTATATATACACTCTCTCAGTTTTAATGTTATTTATTATATTTTTGCTTTGTGAATTTCTGTGAAGTTCTGAAACTATTACTGTTCACAGTGAATTTGCTCACATAAAACATGATACACAGACAGACCAGTAACAGACCAGATGTAGAATTTCTTCTCTAGATTTTCTTCTCTAATCAAACAACCTTCACTTTTCTCCTGTTGGAGGCTGAACTCCATAATATTGCTGCTTCAGATTTTGTTCCATCCACTCGTAAATAATGACGAGTCATTTTAACACAACAAGGCTTTAGTGACATTCTTTAAAATGCTGTACAGTGTGCTGTGCTGTAATGTGACCCCGCTTGGACCAGTTTCCAGTATTTCAACACCGGAAATTAGAGTTTGTTCTCTGAACACATTTCATGTCTGGTTAGAAATTAATGTGTCAGAGGAAATCAAATCAAACCCTAAACTGCTCAAGCCGACCGAACAGAATGAGGGGGTGAAATTTCAAGTTGTTTCAAGGGAGGAAATGGTTACTTTTGTTACAAGACCTGCTGAGATGCTAGCATGTGTATTTATAATGCCTTCTCTTCTGCTATGACTGTGGCACACATAAATAGTCAGTTAACACAGTCAAAGCAAACTGGAGAAACGAGTGTGCCTAACATGCTATTAATGCCTACTGCAGTTGCTATATGTTGGTTCTTTGTGGTCTCGTTATTAGGACCCAGAGCTACTTGGCACTTTGTGGCAAAGCCTTTTAGGTTCTCTAATACAAGGTAGGTTGCTGTAGAGAGCGCAGGCCTTGGAGAGCCTTGATGTCTGATGACAACATGGTAACTCAAGATGAATGGTTACTTTCAAAGCCCTGCTTTACGTTTACAAATGTGGTGATTATGTTTCACAGTAAGAGAGCAAGCTGTTCTTGAACCCTCTAAATAAAGAGCTTGTTTCCGTCTATGGCGGAGGGCTACACTGGCAGCTGAGCTCAAAAATTGTTGAGCGCTGATGGTTTTCTCTGCAGGCATGGACATTTTATCCTGCTTTTTTTCCCTTTAGTTCAAAATCCTTGGTGCCTTATAAATATTGAGTGCGTGAGTGAGTTACTGATGGTGTTGTGAAATCAAACTTTCCTACCAATTAACCTTCATTGGAGCTGTTGAAGTTTACACATTAGGTTTTAACTCTGAGCAGTTTTGACAACTGAGCTAATAATTAGGATTAATTGGTGTGTGTGTTGGTTTCTGTTGTAGGGACCATATGTTCTCTGGCCAGTGATAATTCTATTGTTAATGGGCACTGAGGGCTCCCAGTCCCAAATACACCGTCTTTCTGCCGGAAATACCCTAGAGCACCAAAAGTGGATTAATCCGCTGCCGAAAATAGTCCCCAACAAATGCACTATTTCCTCCTGTTTGAGTAACATTTGCTAAAATGACCAGCTGACCAGCTGTTTTAGGAAACTACTGAGCCTTTTTAAAAAATAAAAAGCATATAGTAAAATACATATCCCTGCATATTGGTTCATGGACAATATTTACCTACAGTTGCTGAAGCCTCTATTTTCCTACCTGGCGCCCAATGATACAGACGGAAACTAATTACATTGTTTTCACTCAAAGCAGTGTTACTTCACTGCAATTCAACACTTGCCAAATTGCCTACACTTTTTGCTTCGCAGATTCTGGTTTGGCTCAACACACATTTGTTTTCGATAGGCGTCATTTTAAATTGGCTGGACTCCCTGAACTGTTTAGCTTTTCCAGAAATCCAATTTCCTGGACATGACCCACCAAAATCAGTGGTGGTTGCACTTGTTCACTTTGTTTAATATTTATGTGTAACACCTAGGTTAACACGGTTCTAGTGTTTTTAGAGTCAACAAGTAACATCATCATCTAGCTTTCTAATAGGCCTGGCTTTCAGCAGCTGGGTGCCACCACATCTCAGTGAATGTTTTCCAGGTTTAAATTTTACAACAAAGAGTTTAAGATTTAGGCTGCCTATTCAAGGTTGCTGGAATTCATCAAGCCTTAAGCAAACTACATTATGATGTGGAATAAAGACTTTTTATGAATGTAGATGGAAAAGTGACTAATGTATAACTCAGAGGTCATTTGTGGCAATACATGTAATTTTGTTGTTTTAAAGACAGAAAATATCTTAGTGCTGTTGTACTAATCTGCTGTTGACAGTACAATATTTTAAGTGTGACATACCAGACAGCCTGAAACCTGCAACAAAGCCTTAGCAGTAATTGATTTTTTCTGTACATTCTCCGTGAGTAGTTTTAGATAACACTCTTTTGTCCTGCAGACAGCGCCTTGCTGTAGTAATTGTCACAGGTGTAATTTGAGCAGTTCTTTTGTGTCTCTGCAACAGTTACGTCCCCATTGGCAGTCGTAGTGTGCATCGAGACTAAAGCGTGAGGGGAACAATGGAAAGCATCATAAAAGCTTTGAAAATAAATCATGTTTTTTTCTTCCCCTCTCTCACCACTCAGCCCACCATTTGTCAGAACACAGATGGAATTTTTTTATCAGGGCAAATCTTTTGGGAGTGTTTGGAAACACGGCAGGCTTGGCTGTGAAGCTGCGCTGCTCTCTGTTTAACCTCATCCTAACTGTATTGGGTGATAAAGAATTACAACAAATTATTCCTGCTGGGAGCTGTACCGATTAAGTTGCGTACAGCTGTTGGACAGTAACCTCTAAAAAACCAGCATGTTGGGAGTGAGGACCTATGTATTGGCATTGGGCCCCTCACTCTCCATTTGTAACTCTCTTGCAGATAGACAAAATCATTTGTACTTGGTCCTTTTAATAACTTATGGAATTGAAAACAATTAAAGGATGGATGCTTTTTCTTTTGTATTGTCAACAACTCTCATGAAAAGACCAATAACAACAATGTATTAGTCTGTCTCTCAATATGTTCTAACTTCCCTCCTTCCCCTCTCAGCTCTCAGCTTTTGATAAATTTATTAGCTATTGCATAAAGAAAATGTGTTTATAATAGGACTTAATATCATTAGATATTACTACAGTGATTTTAGGATGTTGGCTACAGTTGTTAACGTAGTGGCTGAATTAAGTTTCATGTACCAGTGAAAAAAAGATGAATACAAAATTGACCATATCAATTAAATCTTTTGAAAAGTCAAAGGTTTAGGAGCCAGCATTGCCCAAGAGCTGGGGGCCTCCTGTGGTTGAATGTGGCAAAGTTTGTCAAGTCAAGGAAATTTCATTTTAATAGTCACAAATCAAAATTTAAGCAAAGACGGAGCAAACAATGGCTAAGTCTTCTGGAGGATGAGGACCAGCATCTCAAACGTCTGGATGAAGCATTGACTATTGTTATTTTTTGAAAGCCCTCTGCTGTTCCATGAAATCAAGGTGGCTGTCTGCATTTGTTGGGGGACTGATCATTTTTACACAGTGGGCCTTTAGTATGCCTCCAGAACATCTACTGCACCCTGCAAGTCAGTTAATGAGGAGGTGTTGTTTGACTTAAGCAAACACAGCTGCACGCAAATATAAAGGAAGAGGCAAATGCATTGAATGACAGCACTCCAGTGATCATATGATTTAAACAAAGGCACATGTGAACAAATTAATACCCATATTGGCTCACCTATGTGTGAAAGGGCACGTTTTACTCATAGCAAGGTAAAGAGATTCAGATATCCTTCATTCCCAAATCATGCTGCAATATCACAGTGGAAATGTTGCACAAGCACAACAGTTCAAAGAGCGGAGAAAATGCACAAGTGCATGAAAACATGATCATATTTTCACTGTCATACAGTTGGTCTCACCTGTGGATAATCGTTTTCCTGCAGCCGTTTCAAAGCAGGAAAATCGATAATGGTATAGCATGTTGTCCCTGAAACAAAACAGTGCAGTCAGTCATATAAGAGCAACAATGAATACCTAGATGGATAAATGAGATAAGAGAAAATTTTAGCCCTTCATCTCTCCTGTTTTTGTATTTCTCAATTGCAGCAACATCTTTGACAAGTGTTTTACAAGATGGTTTTCATCAATAAGTGGGACTTTTAAGAACTATCTTTATGTCAGGTTGCTCGGATCAAAGCGAAATATCAGTCTTACCGAGAGATGAAAAGGAATCATACTTGAAGAGTAGGTGGAAGCGGTCACAGTCATGGTGGTTGTAACTCACTTTGACAGTGGGACGAAAAGATATATCACTTTTATAATCCTTTATACCAGTGCATCATTTACCTAAAAGTAAAAGCATTCACACGTTCTAACACACCCAAAACAAAGGAAAGTGATTTAGTCTGGTAATGTGTCATCTAATCAAAACATCCTTTTCATTTCACTTCTGCCATATAAAAGATGTCCTTGGCGCCTCATTAACTTTCAGTATTTAAAAAAAAAATCTGTTTTTTTGCAGCTTGATAAACCAAAGTTTGTACAACGTCTAAGTACCTCCATTAGACTAAACTGATGTAATTACATGTTTAATTCAGACCTGTAAATATTCAGCATGTACAGTATGTTGATACATTGTGTGTTTAAGGATGATGATAAAATCCAGATGGCTGTTTTGAAAGTTTGTAGAAGAGCACAACATTACAAATACAGCTGAAACGATTTGTCAATTAATCGATTAGTTGATGGACAGAAAATTAATCAAGAACAATTTTGATAATTATTTATCGTCAAAATCAATTATCAAGCAAAAATTCCAAACATTTTTTGCCATTAGCTTCTCAAATGTGAGTATTTGCTGATTTTCTCTATTTTATATTAAATACTGAATATCTTTATTATTATTATTATTGTAAACAAAATATCTTTTGGTTTGGGACCAAAAGATATTTTGGTCACCACACTATTTGAAGACGTCAACAGGCAGGCATTTTTCACTATTTTCCCATGTTTTATGGACTAAAAAGTAATCAAAAAAATAATCAATAATGATAATAATCAGAAGTTGTAGCCCTAATTCCCAAATAATAGGTTGTTCATTCAAATCCACCTTATCTCTAGTATATGTGCAGTTAGTAGCAAGAAAACATTTTAAAGCACAACATTGTTGACAATCATGTAATAGCAATGGTCTCAATCTTAATTTTGACTATATCAGAGTATGTCAGAGCTTCAGAATGTACGGATGTACATCTTATGTTCATAAGGATCACACCAACTCATCATAGTATCCCCCTGACAAACCCAGTTTTTTTAACAATGCGAGTGCACTTTACCAACATGCAAGTTGTTTTTTAGGATGTCAACATAATTTTTAGATGGTGACATCAATAATAATTTCATCCTCCTAGCTCTTCTAATAAAAAATTCCCTAACTAGGGCCATAGCCAGAATTTTAGAAACACTGAGGTTGTGAATCCAAATCACCTCAGCACCAGCCCACTCCCTGAAGAAGAAGAAAATTTTGACAAGCCACCAAAAAAAATCAAAAGCAATTTTATGCATTTGTATAACTGTTCAATTATACTTTCTGTAAATGCTGTGTCAAAGTCTTCTCCACACTGCCTGGATATTATGGTCGGGTGAGAAATACTAAACCATTATATTATATATTGATTTTACTTCATATTTTTCATTGTCTGAAAACAATACAATTACATATTTTGTCTAAAGTAAATATCAGCCTCTTCAGGTCATTAAAACCCCCAAATTCCCAGACACAATACTGAGGACATGAAATCTGTATTCTTAATTGTAGCTACGGCCCTGACCCTAACAGACAAAATGTGCCAACAATGTTTTTAAAATTGCCTAGCAGACTCAGACACTTGGACACCACCTTGTCTCCCAGATCACAACATCGCACAAGTTATAATATTTACTCACCTGACATAAAAAACCTGGAACTTTGTTACAGGTCTAAACCTTTGCCCCCTGCTCCGCCTAATTTACCATATCTACAATGGATGAGCAAACATCTTGTTTGATTTACATGTAATCATATTCTGATTTGCTATTCTTCCAGCCCATAATCAAAAGGCCAATTCACCACTATAAATTATGATGCTGGAATACATGTCACAGATTTGCATATGAAGGCAGGGTTTCTGTGCCAAGGGCCATTAAATATAAGGTTGTGAAACACAGAATCAGAATTGCTGGACAGTTCTGTAACGTTTCAGTATCAGTTGAGATGTGTGACTATCAAGCGTCTGGGGCCCTCATGTGGCCTCTGAAGGTAACACTCCCCAGGTTAGTCAAAGGCTCATAACATCAACAACACCATCAGTCATTGGTTTGACAGCAAACCTTCAGCCAGAGTATTGAGTCTAATCAATTAGTCAGGTAGTGCAGTGATTGTTTTAATGAAAGCCTGCAGACATGTACGGCTCTTGGTGGGCAATGGTTGGAGAACAGTGGCATAGGCCTTAGTGTGAGTGGAAGAATAGTTAACTAAACTACACAGTGAAGATACTTAACATATCTGTTGGGAAAGGTGCTGCTGGGCTTCCAAGCACTGTACTTGGAATCCTTGCTTAATGAAGAATGAGATAAACATGATAAATCTGATAAATCTGAAGAGTTGTTGACAGACAGCAGTGTTGTCTGTAAAGTCAGTGTTAAGGGACTAAGAGGGTATGGCTAATTTAAAAGAGTGAGCTTTGTGGGTTGTCCATTGAAGTGTTACATTCTCGTACCGGTTGGGGTGGATGTTAAGCTTACAAAGTGCAGGACTTAGCCACCAGAGACCATGGTCCGAGTCCTGCATCCCACTTTTTTTTAGGTTTAGGTTACAGAAAAAGTTTAATTCCTGCACACTGTCAGCACCGAGTTTATTATAAGTAAAGCTTTTCAATCATGGAGCTCCATCAGGATGATGGCGATACATCTAATAGATGATGAGACATCCCTAGAGCCATGCTGCTAGTGTGGCAAATAATGTTTAATCAAGCTGTGGTTGCCCAGAGCCAATATTGTAGGTAAAACAAATGACAGTGAACATTTTGTAGATTCAGCTAGTATGAACACAAAATTGCAGATGTGATCATCAAAAGCGTAAACAGGGCATCATTACCTTTCTTTCAAAATGTATTTGCTGTTGCAAATTGTTACTATTTAAATGTTATTTTTAGGAGACATGTTGACCACAGATATCATGAACCTTTATCATAGCTTAACATAATGGTATTTCTGATCAGTGAAGTCTCAGTTCACCAGTGAATTCCAGTCGTGTCCATTACAGTAAACATAACAAAAACATTTCATTCAAACCTTTGAATTGGCTCACTGACAGTATTTTGTTTCTAACGTGCCTTATTAACTCATTTCAGTGTCCTCCTGCATAAGAGATAATACCTAACCTGACACTTCTAACTATTACAATCATAAGGCAGGGGGAAATGCTTTTGACAAGCATTGCATTTCAAAGAAACATTTTAATAATGTCATATTTCTAATATTTCAATATTATATTATATCTAATATAATATCTATACATATTTATCTGTTACATTTTTACTTCATTTATGTAAATTCTCGAGATGTTTGTCTGTCACTTAGTGTTGTATTTATACATTGTGACTTTATCTGCCTTTATCTATTTTTAATCATCATTTACTAACGTACTGTCTGTTGTAGCTGTTCAACAGTGAGTTTATTGTATTTCTCCCACATGGTATCAGTATACTGCTACAATAACTGTTGACATAGTAGCTTATCCACTTTACATTCATCGCCATTTATTTTGCTGAGTGAGTATGTCCACACTAAGCCAGCTTCATTTGTAAACACATTTTTCTCTCTGTTTTGTACGGAGGCCGACAAGGGCAGCAACTTAAGAAAACATATGCACATAGACAAAACACAAGCAAATTAAGAAAACATCTTCATCAATTTGACAACACATGCACAGCATTTAGAAAACACACTGCAAATACAGAAACGCTGCAAACACAGAAAACAACAACGGAAGTGCTTCCAGAGGACACTTAAAAGTGCTGAACACAGTTTGGACACGCTTGTTGCCACGGTTTGTGACCCATGAAGTTATTGAAGTCTGGTTCGTGTATCATCTCTTCATGTTGTTGTTATGTTGTGGATTTCTGACTTCTGCTACTGCTTACAATGCTTGGCCTACTGTAGGCTATACCTCGGGATATTTCTGCTCTAATAATGTTTATATGATTATTATGCAGGCTCCTCAGAAATCATTCAAATGAGAAATTAGAATTCCACTTTTTCGCTCTGCAGGGTCCTGGTGCGCATGCACACAGTAGAGCAGTAATAGAAGAGAAATCCACAATATATACATGAAGAGATGATACACGGACCAGACTTGAATAACTTCATGAGTCACAAACCGTGGCAACAAGCGTGTCCAAACCATGTTCATCACTTTTTAGTGTCCCCTGGAAACACTTCCATTGTTGTTTTCTGTATTTGCAGCGTCTCTGCATTTGCAGTGTTTCTGTATTTGCAGTGTTTCTATACGATTCTATGTATGTGTTGTCAAACTGATGAAGATGTTTTCTTAATTTGTTTGTGTTTTGTCTACGTGCATGTGTTTTCTGAAGTTGCTGCGCGCTTGCCCTTGTTAGACGCAAGTCATTTTAATATAAAAACTGTGTTTTAAAATTGAGATGGTTTATTATAGAAGTAGTCTGAGTCTGTGCATTGACTTTTGCCAAATAAAGGGGAGGGGATTTGTTTGCTAGATAGCTGTCCCAGATGGAAATGCATTGGTAAAAGTGTAATATTCATACACACACACAGTAGGATTGCCAAACACAACACAGCGGTAATATAGAGTGCTAATAAAAAAGATTTCCATTACAGCCTGAAAACATAGTACGGTGATCTTAATAAGACAACTGCACCAGTTCACCACTATTCCAACTATTCCCAGGAAAGAGCGAACACATGTTGTTATGGGCTCAAGCCTGTTGAATTTGCATCAGGTGTCAGTTTGAATATTATGCATATCATAGAGTGGTGACTCTGCACATCTGTGGCTGTTAGTCTCACTAAATCAAGTTTGTTCTCACAATACACCATGGCCTGCACAAACGATGACTTATTGCACGCCATGCATTTTATTACTATTGCAGCACTAAATTAGACAGTAGTAAGAGTACCCCACATTCCATGTCTTTGACATAGACCACTGGTTCCTCAGCTGTCCAACTCTGCCAAAGGAAGTAGCTCGGGCTTCTTTTCTTAGCCTACCACAGTAACCACATTACTACCGTGATGAAGTGTCAAACACTGAATGGATTAGAAATAAAAGACAAGCACTTTCTACTGAACATAGGTCCGCTTTCCAACTGCACTGATCCTTGGTCATCCTTTTTAAAACTTTGTGCAGTTGTCATGGCCACATGTGCATCACATGCCAATTCAATACTCTTTTGTGACCACTCTAAATTAGATTCCTTATAATTTCTCATGCATCCTCCTGATGAGCGTGTGCTAGGATTTGGTTGGCTGACATTATGACAGTTAAGGGAAGGTACATTAGTGCATTTAGGCAAAGATGAATGTTGAGTTGAGATATTTTGCTTTCAAATAAATTATTCCAGCAGTCAGTTATGCATGGGTAACCCAGTAAGGTCCAAAAGAAATGTTTGGAAGAACCACTACCTCACTGTCAATGTGCTAAGACAACCACAACCAACCACAACCACACAAGTGTTCTATATAAGAGGTCAGCTGATTATGGTGTAAGGCCTGACAGTTTAACATGACAGTAACATGAAGGATTCATCTCAGGACACTGTAACAGACAGACATTTGTCTGTCATTTGTTTCAGCTGCTTATGGAAATGAAAGATCTGTTTCATGCTAATATTACTCATTTGGTTACAGTTTCCACTGCATATGAAAATTAAGATATAATCTAAATAGCTTGCATCAACAGCCATTAGTCCAGATAGTAGCCTACTCCTCAGGACTGCAAGGACTTGCAACTCTTGGCGAAACTGTCAATAACATTCCTAATGGCAACAGTAAGTACAATATACAACTAAAGAAAAATCATCATAATACTGCTGTAGTGTGCTTGATATGATGACTTTGTGGTGCTGTTATTGTACTTTTCTTGTACTTTCTATTATGTTATGTTTCTGTATCATTCCAAGGCAATATATTCATTTAGCCCACGTAAATTGACTGACTGTAAATATTAATTTGCAAATAATGTACAGGGTAAGCATGTAATTTCGAATATTTGTAGTATTTTATCATTTTATTAAGTTATTTGTTACATATGCAGCATTTTGGTTATTGTTGGAATTTGTGTGTTGTTTTTAGTAGCAAAAAGTAATTTTGTATGACTTTGCAGCAAGATGTAAGGTATGCAAGTATTCTTACAAGCTTTTATTCTGAAGTCCTTTCTAGCGAACTTTTGTTGATGTATTGTCTTATCAGAAGTATAGATCTTTGCGCTGACCAATCAGCGTTCTCGTTTAGCTTGGAAAGGTATGTACCTGTAGAGACTGAAGAGAACGAGAAAGTGTCGGAATGAGTAGAAAGTATGTTTCACCTGTGTCGCAGAAAAGCCATATCTTTGTTGCTTCCAGCGGGTCAGACTTTTGAAAAGGGGCCAGACTTCAAGACGGGAAGTTAAGTTGAAGCTTTGCAGACTGTGTTGCGGTTTTACTGGCGGGTGTAAGTGATAAATATAACTGTTTTTGTATCGGAAATTTGCACGTGGGAAACGGAGCAGGCTCGTGTCTCGGAGACAGTCGTGCACTGAGAGTGACAGGAGACAGAATTCGTTGAAGAAGAAGAAGAAATACAAGTTTTGAACTGATTTACGTTAGCGGCCGTTAGCCGGTAGTGTTTGGCGCGGTACACTTGTGTTGTGTGTGGAGCGCCAGCAGGGGAGACGCCAGTTAGGAGACCCGGGGAAGTTTCGTCTCCAGACAGAAGGGGTTGACATTTAACGTGTCGGGAGTTGAACGGAGTTCGGGGGGACCAGGCAGGAGTCTACATTGAGGTCTCCACTTCCGTCAGGCATTCGGCGGTGGTCGTTCAGGCGGTCAGCGTGCAGTGGGAGAATCTCAGTGTAACTGAACCAAGGGTTTCCCTGCCATCCACACTACGCTCTCCCATCTCATCCTTCCCTGCTCGTCTCAGCAGACTACGAGTTTGTTCTTGTTTCTACCATTATGTCAGTAACTGAGGTATGTTGATTTTATGACTTTTAAACCGAGTGGTGGGTGTGTTAAAGCGATTCAGTCCAACCTGTTTTTTTTTTTGTGGATGATTATCTGCTACCATACATGGGACGTTACTCGTGGAAATTCAGAAACGTGGACAATTCATGGACTGAGATAAAGGTTTAAGTTGAGGCATTGTGTTTCATACAATTATGATATACATTAGTGAGATATTTAGTTTCCCATGTGAAAGATTTTGTTGTTTTCCTTTACTTCTTTCTTTACTGGCAAACTTTTATCACTTTGAATAACAAGAATAACAAAAGTTCATTTAATAAGTAAGTGAATAAATAAGTTATTGTTGCTCAGTATGCTGGTTCATGTTATTATGTCATGGCTTGCTTTGGAGTTGGGGCGTCTCACCTATCCTGCTAGATATGGGAAAGGGGAAGGGTTTGTGCTGAGGTTACTTTGAGCAGGCTAATGCACACTCACTCCAGGCAGCTGCCGTGACAGAACGAGGTTCTGGAGCCCACCTTGTCATATTTGATAGTGTTAACTTTAATAACACTGCACCTCAGGATAGGTAAAACATACCTACATATGTAAGTAATGAGACCAGTTGTATTGGGGCCCCGCTACAAAGAGAAGCTGGTAAACACAGCTTTTACTCTTAAAATTATTTAAAATTTCCTCTAGTGAGCGAAATATTAAAAACCAACACCACACTGTATGTTGCTAAGCCATTTCATTAATGGAAATATTTCTGATGGTTTATGAATCATTTCGTATTATTTTCTCCAAAATTCAACCTACCTGTGAGACCTATGGAAACTTTGGGATTTTGGGGGATTTGGGATGTTATAATGTTAATCAGAATCTTCTGAGTCATTGCTTTTGCTCTAACTTTGTCTAATTACAACTTGTTCAAGAGTAACATTTAGAAAGACCTGGGCAAAGATGGCGACATCCGACATTCAAAGTTTCAATTTTGCCAAGGACACATCTTACTATATGTGCAGATATTTGCTGAAACATAATGTAATGGAAAGTCAAAGTATTATACTGTCATTTAGTTTCAGTTGAATTTTAAACACAACACAGTGCTTTGTTAAGTCTGGGGAGTTGCTGCTATTCTTGTTTTCTGAGATTCTATAGTTTGAAATGTTAAGCCAAACACTCCTGTCCTGGATGGAGCTGATGTGATGACATGACAACTTCATTTTGTTATTGGTTGGAATTTGATTAGCCTGTTGTGCCAATGTTACGGAAGAGAAAATCGGACACTTCTATTTTCCAGTTATAATGCAGCTCAAAGCAGCTGATCTTTAGTTCAGTTAAAGCTCTCACTTGCAATTTGCAATGAATTTTAACTGCAGATGTCTTCATGTATGGTTACAGTTGAGTGAGAAGACACCTGTTCATTCAAGACACCACCTTATGATGAATCAAACAGGGACTCCTGCAATCATTCATTACTAACACAGGTTTACAGAGCTCTTTCAACATCTCTTATTGATACAGGCAGTCAGTTTTCTCATTTTCCTATGGAAATGAAACAACCATCCAATGCTAATTTCCTGTGTTTCGTTATTTGTGATTTTAGCCACTTTGCATCACACCCAACATTTTAATTTGCAAGTGAAAGATGACTGGGCTTATTGGAGCTGTAAGCCCTGGGCTATCAGAGGCCTGAGCCAGAGGTGCATCACAGTGCCTCTCGGACTCTGATGAAGATGTAATCTGACACACACTTTCATCAACACATTGTAACATCACATATCTGCCTCCTGGGTTGCAGCGCTACCATTTTATCAACTAGGTAAATTTAAGCCAGCCATTTTCAATAGAAAAGGTTAAATACGCAAATACAGAGTACACAGTTGACATATGGCGGCAGAGTTGACATTGACAATATCATGCTGCTATTGCACTGTTTATTGGTGAAATTGCAGGGGTGCTGTCTCCCAAAGGACCTGTAAAACTGTCATCTTCTCCCATTAAAGTTTCCTCTTTATTACGTTAAGAGAAGGGTAATGTTTCAAGCTAAAAATGGTCTTTGTCAGATACAGAGCAATCAAACAGACACACGTGTGTGTCATTGAAGACACAAGGTTAGTCTGATCCCATAAATGTAGGTACAGTCAAGTGGATAGGTGCACTCCTCCTCAAGATAATACCAATAGTACACCACAAACCAGCACTGTATACATAGCGTATAATTAAAAAACCCTTATAAAAGCAACAACTGTATTAAACATGTTCTAACATATGCCAATGAATAAAGTAAAGAGAAATTTATGTATATACAGTACAACTAAGAAGATAATAAACAATGAAAATTCTAATCTGAAAAACAAGAGACAGCTCAGAATAGAATACATTCTGATGAGCTGAAGCTATCTAATCCACCCTCAAAAAGGTGGTTTGAATGAGAACTCATCAGTCCCAGAGGACTATGAATACACACACGTTTTATTGTTAGTTTTACATACTTTATGTTGTCTTGAAATTTGTCATCTTAAATATTGTTGAAGCAAAACTGTCATTTGCTGAATGTACTATATCATAAAAAAGAATAATCAATGTACCCAGCATACTGATTGTATCTATATCTAACATATAAAGTGTGAAGATTGTGTGTGTTTTAGCATGTAACCTAAAGATCATAAAGTTTTTAAAAAAATACAGTCTAAGAATTCCCGAAAACAACTGTGTCAAAGAACATGTCCAGACTTGCCCAAGCGTGGAAAATCCCAACATACTGGAGTCAGGGATATGCCTGGACTTGCCCGGGCAGGGGGCTGGAACATCCCAAATTTGGGAGAAATTACACCAATATTTACCTGGCAACGATGTATTATTTTTAGAGAGTAGGTGGAGAAGTTCAGGTTCTCCACCAATGAAGGCAGGGGCACTTGGGCTATATAAGAAGATGCACAAGCAGTTGCAAATCAGTCAGATTCCAGGACTGGCTCGAGTTTTAGTTCTGTTGAAGAATAAAACTCTATTNCATCGAACTCTGATCGTCTCCAGTGAATTCTTTGAACCAGTTTGAGACTCCAATAGTTACTCAATCCTGAAGAAGACTAAGTGTTGGTGAAGAGGTCCAGACTTAAACTCTGGCCCAAACCTGCACTTTTGATCTTCAACACTATCTAGCTAGCAACTATCAGTAAACTGGCACAAACACACAGATGAATCGCATTCATGGACTACAAGCAAGACAAAGGTTTTATCGTCTCAGTGTAATTTCATCTGCCATCACTACAGGAGACAGACCTGTCTAATGTCTCCTTGGACAGTCAGAGCCGTTCGCATCTGCTGCCTGTGTTGCGGTTTCAACACATGGCTGCTCTCTGTATCCCTGACTGAGCCTACAAAAAATCAGCCGGCTGGAGTTTGGCTGTGACAGGGAAATGTGCATTGCTCATGAGGACTTAAAGCATGTAGATATACCGACGGGTGACAAATTAAAGGAAAAACCAACATAAAGTGTCTTAATAAGGTGTGGGGCCACCACATGCTGCCAAAACAGCTTCAATGTGCCTTGGAATTGAAAATCTCCCATAGGTGTTCACTTGGGTTGAGATCTGGTGACTGCGTACATGGATATTGCCTTTGGCCTTGATGGCCATCTACATATTCCTTAACTGACATAAAACACAATTAAAGCTGAGGCTTCATGTTTCATGTCCTCATTTCTCTGCACATGCAGAGTCCGCCGGTCAACAGCCTCAGTCTAGATTTCCTCACAGAGTTCTGCATCGGCGTGGAGAGGTTGGAGATGGATAAGAGCTGCCGAGGCTTCATTGTCACCTCGGTACAGGATAACCTCATCCTTTAAAGCAGCAGAGCGTTACTACAGGAGGTTTAAGATGTGTCTTTTGGCTTTGCGTTTGTATTACAAGGTAGTTAAAGTGCATTATAGAAATTTTAAATATTGCAGTACAAACTCACATTGAGTGTGTGTGTGTGTGTGTGTGTGTGTGTGTGTGTGTGTTGCTTCAGTCCAGAGCCAGCCCAGTTCTCTGTGTTCTCAGCTGGGCTGGACATCATGGAAATGTACGGCGAGAAGCACGTACGACACATCTGTACAGGTTGTTTTAAAACCACTTACTTTCATTTGATCTTCCGTTGCGATTGTGCAGAGGAAATGATACAAGAACGATCTAAGAGCACTCTGGGTATGACAAGACCCTTGAGTGTAATAGAAGAAAACTTAATTTGGCAGAAGGGAATCCCCTGAGGGGAAGGCAACGAGGGCTTGTTTAAACCACTATTGGAACACAATTCTCAAGAGGAAGCAAATGCATCATGCCTCATTCCCGTTATCTGTTCATCTCTGTTTATATTTATATTTTTATACATTTATTACTACCGTTCATACTTGCATTTTGTCACCTTTGCACACCTGCCTCAACAGCATTATATTTATATCTACATATTTCTATTTCTATTCTATTTTATATTTTGATATTTTTTTCTAGTGTGTTATATTTTATTTTTTTATTTTATATATTATATTCTATTCTCATATTTTCAACTTTTGCACTATTTTATATTTCATGTCTTTTACTTCATATTACATTTTGTGAGCATTGTTGGAGGGGCCTGGGATTTAAGAATTTCATTGCCAACGACTGCTTCTTGTAATTGTTGTGCATATGACAATAAATATCTTGAATCAACATCAGTATCTGGTCAGATCATACTGTATGTCTCCATAACATGCATGCATGAAATAAGGTACACTTTGTGTACGTATGTGTGTGCGTGTACCTTATACAGATATAGCCATGATGCTCAGGGAGGTAGGTAGAGCAGAATTATATATAATATTTCCCAGAAGGTTGAAGAGCGTCAGTGGAATGTAAATGTCACACACACTAGAATATGAAATGTTTTATCTGAACAACTTTGTATTTATTTCAGAACTGTAGACATTGTCAGCCATGAATGGAAAATGAAGAATGAAAGTTTTTGAATTTTGCTGCACCATGCACAACTACTAAATCAGCTAGCCTTACGCTTATTTGCTGTCTTGCTTAGAGTTATATAAGAAGATTGATACCACTCTCATGTCTTTGCCATATACGGTAAATATGAAGCTACTGCCAGCAGCAAGTTAGCTTAGCTTAGCACAAAGACTGTAAACAGGAAAACTGAAAAGCAACTATAACTACACTCATCTCAAGGAAATTGAATCGAACGCAAATTTCCTTGAGATAACTATGACCTGGATGAATGAGAATATTCACAGGCTTAACTATAACTACAGCTGTCAAATAAATGCAGTGGAGGAAAAAGTATAATATCTACAGTACTGTCTCATAGCACAATAACATGATTCCCTGCACTGCTCTTCTGCTCTAAATCTACATTTCCAGATATTCTGCTCTGTGCAGCAGTCCTGCTCGTGTAGGTCTGAAGGGGAACAAAGAGGTGGATGGGCTGGTCACACAAGATCTGCTAAGAGATCAAATAAAAGTTCAATTAAATCAGAGCTCAAGAGCATAATTCGATAGGAATTTGGCGGAATTTTTGCACTTTTTAATTTTAAATCTTTTATCTTTATTGTATTTTTATTTGTACTCTGTAAAGCACTTTGAATTGCCCCCGTGTATGAGATGTGCTATACAAATAAAGCTGCCTTGCCTAAAGAAGACAGATGAAAGACGAACCCAGAGAAGCAATAATTCTATATCATAATGGCCCTTTATGCACTAAGTATGAACATGAAATCTCACCAATATTTGTCTTTTATCCAATCAAACATCTTCCCACTCCTCCCTAGTGACAGTAATACTACTGCCCTGGTGACAACAGTAGCAGGATTTGTACAGTGGAAGAATCTCTGCTCATCACTCCGAAGCAGAAGGTGGCGGTCGCGCCTCTAAAACGCTGTTCGTCAAAAAATAAAAGAAGAAGAAGCTCATGGTCCCGCCCATCTTTGGTCCCGCCCGTTGATTGGTCCAGTCTGGCCATTGCGGAAGTATCAATTTGTTATCTCCAGCCGTGGTCCGAGACAAACAAAATGGCACTGAGAGCTGCGTTGAGGAATAAGTGCGGCTTATCAGGTATGTCTGCGTGTGTATGCGCGTTGTGAAGGGGGGATTTGATTGAATACATTGAGTGTTGATATTCTAACGCAGTTCTTTAAATATAACAGTTGACATCTCTACGCCGGCTGTTAGCTATGCAGAAACTGGAACAAAGGTCACAGGACACTGCTGGGCTCTTAACTTTAGCTGCCAGTGGTAATACATAAAGGTTATATCAGCTAGTGCTGTTACCTCTCATTATTACACAGCATGTCAGGTTATAGCTAACCTAGAAAGAAAATTAATTGGCAACAATTTTAACAATTTAACAGTTGTTAAAGTCATTTTTCTGTCGAAAATGGCCAAAATAGCCAATAAGTTCCAGCTTCTGAAGGGTCAGGTGTTGTGTCGAGGTGTGTTTCCCCATCAGATAATGCTGTTGTGTTTCCTGGAGTGCCACCTCCACAGTTGGGGTTAGGACTAAGGTTATGGTGATGGTTAGGTGTAGCAGAGGTAACTGGTTGGGGTCAGGTTAAGGTAAGGGGAAACACACTTCGACACAACACCTGATTTGCTGCTTTCTTCTGACCAAACAGTTAACCAAGTAATCAAGAAACCACTTCAGTTTACTGGAGACATTAAAGATTTCACACAAATACAATGTACTTTAAAAAAAAAAAAATTCCATGCACGTAAAATGAAAGGACTTTGTAAAGAATGAACAATATGGCAGATGGCGGGCTCTTCCTGCTGTGAACATACATGTGATTAATCATGTGATCACTTACAAACTGCTCTTAAAGGTTACTCTTACGGCTACTCAAATTCTTAGAAGTTTGATCAATACGTAGAATGTATTTGCAGAAAATGACAACTGGTCAAAATAACAAAAAAGATGCAGGGTTTTTAGACCTTGAATAATGCAAAGAAAACAAGTTCATATTCATTTTTAAAAAACACAACACTAATGTTTTAACTTAGGAAGAGTTCAGAAATCAATATTTAGTGGAATAACTCTGATTTTTAATCACAGCTTTCATGCATCTTGGCATGCTCTCCACCAGTCTTTCACACTGCTGTTGGGTGACTTTATGCCACTCCTGGTGCAAAAATTCAAACAGCTCAGTTTTGTTTGATGGCTTGTGACCATCCATCTCCCTCTTGATCACATTCCAGAGGTTTTCAATGGGGTTCAGGTCTGGAGATTGGGCAGGCCATGACAGGGTCTTGATCTGGTGGTCCTCCATCCACACCTTGATTGACCTGACTGTGTGGCATGGAGCATTGTCCTGCTGGAAAAACCAATCTTTGGAGTTGGGGAACATTGTCAGAGCAGAAGGAAGCAAGTTTTCTTCAAGGATAACCTTGTACTGGCTTGATTCATGCGTCCTTCACAGAGACAAATCTGCCCGATTCCAGCCTTGCTGAAGCATCCCCAGATCATCACTGATCCTCCACCAAATTTCATCGTGGGTGCGAGACACTGTGGCTTGTAGGCCTCTCCAGGTCTCCGTCTAACCATTAGACAACCAGGTGTTGGGCAAAGTTGAAAATTTGACTCATCAGAGAAGATGACCTTACTCCAGTCCTCTACGATCCAGTCCTTATGGTCTTTTGCAAACCTCAGCCTGGCTTTGTCTTTGCTTCTCATTGATGAACGGCTTTTTTCTAGCTTTGCACGACTTCAGCCCTGCCCCAAGGAGCCTGTTTCGAACCGTCCTCGCTGTGCACTTCGCCCCAGCTGCCGTTTGCCATTCTTTTTGTCGGTCACTTGATGTCATCCTACGGTTGTTGAGTGACATTCGAATGAGTTGGCGGTCATCCTGGTCAGTGGAGAGTCGTTTTCGCCCTCTGCTGGTCTGTAGCTTTGTTGTCCCCAATGTCTGCTGCTTGACCTTGTCCTTATGAACCGCCGTCTTTGAAATTTTAAGGATAGAAGCAACCCAATGCTCACTGTATCCCTCTGCCAGTAAAGCCAGAATTGAACCCTTCTTTTCCTCACTCAAAACTTTTCTTTTCAACTCTTTTGGCATGGTCAATAGTTATTTTTTGATTCCAATTACTTTTGAGGTACTACTAGCACTGTTTTTGCCATCCAACTTGTCCTGCTGCAAGAGGCTAGTGATGACCACAGCAGTGGTTTTTATACTTTTCAACAGACACTGGAATGGAATGGCTTCCATACATGTAGAGATGCTGATTTAAGAAAAATTGGGAGTGGTCTCGTAATTTTTTCCAGAGCTGTATATAGATATATTAGAATAATCTAAAGTGTTAAAAACACCTTCAGTATTGTAACAATATGACTGTAATGTTGTGATAATTGTAGCTAAATGCAGTTTATTTTAGATTTCATTTTCTGATTTGCAAACAATAACCTTTTGACAGAGAATCACCTGCATAGAGATGCTGACTGATGCTCTGTGTGTGTGTGTGTGTGTGTGTGCAGGTCTTCTTTCCCAGCGGTCCTCCTGCAGCAGTCATGGCAGAGTGTGTGTGTCTCCTGTCCTCGTCGCTCAGCGGAGGAACAACTCCACCTCACCTAAGATTAAAGTGGATTTCGACCAAAGCACGGGTAAAGATTTAGCCATCATCACCACCACCCCCCTCTCTCTTTCTCTTCCTGTTATCCATTTGTCGCAGTCTTTTTTCATTTTGGGATGAATCTGTAGAGAATTTATGTCAGTAAGTGTTCAGGTAAAAGATCATCATCTGTCTCTCTGTAGGTGTGGCGGTGATGCGCATGCAGAGTCCGCCGGTCAACAGCCTCAGTCTAGATTTCCTCACAGAGTTCTGCATTGGCGTGGAGAAGCTGGAGATGGATAAGAGCTGCCGAGGCCTCATCATCACCTCGGTACAGGATAACCTCATTCTTTAAAGCAGCAGAGTGTTACTGCAGGAGGTTTATGATGTGTCTTTTGGCTTTGTGTTTGTATTACAAGGTAGTTTAAGTAAAGTGCATTTTAGAAATGCTTCCATTTGCATTGTAGGAAATACTTTTTAATGTTTTAGAGTAATGTGTGTGTGT